>JAZEWU010000011.1:930914-948915 GCA_036362915.1 Geotria australis | reverse complement strand
ATTGTAAGAAACCGCTTCTTCTTCTTTGCGATTCTTCGAAGCACGATGGCCAGCCTCCGGACATCGTCGTCCCCCAGCTTGGCTTCGAAGAAACCGCTTAATCCTGTACAGGGTCGCGGTGAGCCGGAGCCAATCCCGGCAGACGCAGGGGGCAAGGCAGGGCTATACCCAGGATGGCACGCCAGTCCATTACAGGGCACAGGGGGCAATATAGTCAGCAGGCCAATTAACCTAGCAGCATGTCTTTGGACTGTGGGAGGAAACGCGCAGTGCCCGGCAAAATCCCACGCGGACACAGGGAGAACATGCAAACTCCACACAGAAAGGCACCCGAGCCGAGATTCGAACCCGTGCCCTTCTTGCTGTGAGGCAGCAGCGCTACTCACCGCGCCATCGGTACCGCCCTATCTCATATTCATCATCCCACAATTATTGCCAATATAACCACAAGCATAACCATCAACGTCAGCGCTTTGTGACCTTCGGGTGAAAGGCGCTATATAAATGTATATTATTATTATCCACATTTGCAGTTATACCATATCAATTAGGATGCCTCATCTATAGATTGTGATGAATAAACTCACAGTTTCATCTCCGGCCGATTCCTCGTCGCGTGCATGCTGTGGACATGGCTGTGTTTGCTCCGATAGCTGCGGTCCGTTGCATTGATCCACGGTGACCTCTGCGCATGATACCGTCCCAGGTCTCATTGACAGTAGCAGGCGCAGAGTCGTTGGTAATTTGATGGATCCAGAATATGTGGGGGCAACCGTGTGGTCTGCCTGGACTGATGGCTATGGCGATTTCATGATGCTGAAATGTTGATCACTCGTGCTTTATGAACACGGGTGGAATCGTCTAAGTGTGTGACTATGGTCCACAACCTGTCATGGTATTTCTCGGTTGATTCTCTTTTTTGAGATATCAGTAGTCGTTGTGGAAAATGTGTAAGTCGCCCTTAAGAGCTGCTCTTTCGGAATAGCCGCGTCGAGTGTTCCTCCTTTCTCATTCGCGACGTTTTGCCTCCCATGAAGTAGAGAGAAGGAATGCTCGACACGTCCATTCCGAAATAGCAGCTCTTAAGAGCAATTCTCATACATCAAGCCGTCAAAAAGCTACATCAATACAATGTGTAAGTCAATCATAATCGTATTAAATATCTAGGTTTTATGTCTTCTGTGCATTATATGTCCCGTTTTTTGTACCTAATAGATAGCAACTCCACGTGCACTGTGTCTAAAGAGTGTAGGTTGAGGATGTCTGATTGACTCGTCGGTGAAAACGAGGCTGAGACAAAGATCCCCCGTTTAGCCGTAACATACTGTTGGGGCAAGTGCTGTTAGGGAGAAAATAAGCCTACCCGGTGTTTCACCTGACATACAATTTGTAAACTCGGCATCAAATGTTAGCGACAGACACGACACGAATAATTTGTCTCTCTGATGCTGGACATGATGCATGCTAATGGCAATATTGTTGGGGAGTAATGCCGACTGCAATCAGATTACCAGAGGCAGTTACTGTCCTGGTAATCCTGTTAGATTACTGTGCTTCCAGTGTACAACAATATTGCTGTTGCTCAGTAACTGGCCATTACGAGGCCATGACATGATTTTCAAAACACGGCCACATGTATTGGTAATCAGCAGCCACAGCTTTAACAGTTAAATGTTCTTTTGAAAGACAAGTTGCATTTATTTTGTGACCGCATCTCTGGACACTGTACAGGGAGGGATGCAGTCGTGAATCGGCAGATAATATAAAGTATTGATCTTCAATTGAATAAGGGCATTGGGTTAAATTTGTCACTGTCTTATGAAGAATGATGGTGATTTAAATGTTATGGTACATTGACTGCGGGGCACGGTGGCATGGTGAGTAGCGTTGCTGCCTCACAGACAGAAGGCTCTGGGTTCGATTCTCGGATTGGGTTCCTTTCTGTGTGGAGTTTGCATGTTCTGCCCGTGTCCGCATGGGGTTTCGCCGTGTACTCTGGTTTCCTCCCACAGTTCAAAGACACGCTGCTGCTTAGGTTAATTTTCCTGACTAAATTGCCCCTGGTGCCCTGAAATGTTGTAATTTGCTTATCCCTCCTTGCTGGACAACTGTTAAAAAAGCTACATAGCTCTACAGTTCCTTCCAGCTTATATAAAAACAGACTGCAGCACACTTATAAAGCACGCAGATAATAACAGGTATCGCTTTGTTTCGGAAAATATTTGAGTTCAAAAAGGTGCGTCTGTCACTAAGAGCTAACACACATTCTAGGATGGGCGTTTTAAAAAAAATTCAGACACTTTCGGCAAATTTTAAAAACGAATTGCACGCGAGATTTTACTTTAAGGAACAAATCGGCTTTCTTCAAAGTACGGTTCATGAAAAACGTCTGTTGTAAGCATTATTGGGGCTCAAATGGTCTTTACACGGGGACATACGTCACTCGCACAAAACCGGGCCGGCTTGGGGATGCTTGTTGATTGCTTTCCGAGGTTCGAGAAAGGATGAGATGTGGGTCTCATTGTATTGGGCATGTAACGTGTGAGTTTGGCCCCAACTATTCCAACACCCAGGCTCGTCTATAAACCAACTGATCGTGCCTTAAAATTGTATTTAACAAGCATAGATAGTAATAGTAATAGCATTTTATAGGGCGCCTTTCACGCGAGGGTCACAAAGCGCTGCACTAGGGCCGTGGAGAGAACGGCATGTCAACAACGACAGAAAAAAAACAACTAATAAAAACCAAAGCAACAAAAATTACATGTTTATTATTATTATATGCATTACACATGGATTCTGTAACGTTTCCAAACATGCGCCACCATGACGATGTTTTCAATAAGTAGCGATAATGACAGTGGCACTCTTGCTCGGCGTGCAAGGTCGCTGTATGTCCAGATGAGAGACAAGACAGATAGATGTTTATTATTATTATTACAGCAGAAACAAACCCAGACAGCGGGTCTGCCGGGGAGGGCGTGCATAAACCTGTCACTATTTGTCCGGTTTCTCTAGGATGAATCCCTAATAGCAAGTCAACGTGATACTAAAGTTTTGTTCATATCGGCTCATCTTCACGAGAGTTATCATTCCCTTCCCGGGTCACAGATGCACAGACAGAGCTAACGCATGTTTTCAACCTTAGTTGACGAGCGCTGAAATAAAGACAAATGGTTGGCTGCTGATTGCGCCTACTCGGTGCACAGCAATCACTGGAGCACACATCACTCTGGGAACATATTGAAGCCTCGTGTCGAGTTAATGGGCTGATGGGCCCAAGGCTACGAAAGCTTTAGAGCCAAACTTTGTGGCGAGTGCGCATGTGTTGTGTATTCTCATAGGCAGAGGAAAGCTGAGACTATATTCATTCACTCCAATACAAGTACAGCGTAACTCAAAAATTTGACATGAATGAAACTGTGCTCATATGAGTTCGTGGCCCTGGCTCTGAGTCAAGAGAGGAAATTCCACGTTCCCATAGTGGGGAATCAGGAAAAGGAGGTCGTAATGTTTGGGACACGTGTGCAGGGTGGAGGAGGGCAGGTCACCCGCGACAGCCATTGGAATGGCACCCGGGGGGTCTGATAGAGTTAGGGTGATTGACCTTTGCAACTACAGTAGGGTAACTATCAGAAGACAGCGGTTGCGCCACCTGGCGAACAAAGTTGCAATAGGGTACCTAATGAAAAAGTGAATTGTGTATGACATTTTAAACAAAGCTTAGGTAAAAAAAAACTAGTTTCCACGTGTTAAACACACCACCTGACATACCTATGAGCGGGTTGTTACCGGTTTGCCGTCTGCTGGCATTTTCACATTTACGTGACGTCTATTTTTAACCAACAGGCGGCAGCAATCAGGTTTACAGCGGAGTAGACAAGGTCGCTGCTCGCTATAAATCATGACCCTGTCTGAATACGTTGTGCAATCCAAGTATTTGCTTCGAGGGTACGTGACGTGTGACGTGGGCTTGTAGCCGGCGTGGTGGGGGTCAAGGTAGAAGCGTTCACGTCGCGATCCCTGTCAGGTAATACTTGGTGTTGCCTGCGAATTCTACCAAACACTTCGAAGCCGAGCTGAAAGACAACGATGTCCAGAAGCTGACCATCGTGCTTCGAAGAATCGCAAAGAAGAAGAAGCCGGCGTGGCTACCTGGAGCCCATCCTGTCTTGTTGGTTGGGGCTATGCTATAATTTCTAATTGTAATGGGATGGCTCAGAATCATGTATTGCAACATCAATGTGTGACTGTTAATTCCAAAGCAGAGTAAAAACGATGCGAACACCCTGACATTTATTTGAACCATCTGTGCGATTCATTACCAACACGACCTTTCATGACCGATGTTATTCACAGTGGGGTTCTCTTTATGAGTTTAGGTCGTGTGAAGAGGTGTGTAAGTGAAGTGCACCCGTCGATATGCCGGAGCAAACGAGTGGGCACATGCATCACTTACCTCAAAAGATGGCACCGACGTTTCGCTGGCATTACAGCAAGCATCATCAGGGTTTGCTCCGGCGTATCGACGGGTGCACTCCACTTACACAGCTCTTCACCAGACCTAAAATCATAAACAGAACCTCACTACCAAGACGACCGTTTGTTTTTAAAGTAGTACACGTTACACAAGTATGGTTAAGAAAAAAAATGGTACATACGGTTTTACTCTTTTCAGATGAGATTTTATCCAAGATAATTCAGTGTTAATGTATTACACGCTTCTACATTATACTGTTTGGGGTAGTTAAAATCGATTTGCTATGTTCCATTACCGGTAACTGCATGAAAGAAGCCGGTAAAACATCGGTTATCAGTTTGGCACATGTATAGAAATGTCTAGAGAAGTAAACATACAATGTTTGCCCTCTCAACTGAAACATGACGAAGGCTGCCATGGTGTAATAGGACACTGGAATCACAACGCAGAGCTCACCGCTTCAACTCAACCTTCCAGCGCGGCGATTGAACATTGGGAGCAAATATCTACTATGGTCCGGCGGTCGGTGAATGTAACACGTCCAAATGGACGTACTCCTCCGAGATGGAGCGATGAAAACAAGCTCGGGTGTGGTGGGTGGCCTTCATCCAGCAGTGGATTTACCGTGGCTGCTTCTTCTTCTTAGCGATTCTTCGAAGCAGCGCGATGGTCAAATTACAGTTCCCCATTTTCTTACACAGCCGTGGCTGCTGATGATGGGTAATGTCGAAATCGTGGACATAAAACCCGCAGTTATGTCACAGTATGAAAAATGCCTCAGAACATGAGACAATGACTAACCTGTTAATAAGATTATACGATAATTTGAAAAAAAAACGTGGATAGGATATACAGCAGTGTAATTTCAAAGCTAACATTGGACCGATTAAAGCCCACGAGCTGCAGCATAATAGCGTTATGTACATTACGAGAGTAACTGAACGCTGTTTTTCTAATAACATTTACCAGTAAATGGAATTACTGCGCATTAAACAATGTGTGTAGATACGGGCTGTGTTATGGTGGGCTTGTGGGTTATATCGGCTTACGTTCAGCATTGGACTGCATGAGATTAATTATTTAAGATCCATTGCATTTTTGAGTGCCCATGACTGCAAAATCACCCGGAATATGGGTAGATCTCAGAACCTCAAGAATGGGGGTTGAGTCTGCTTTATAGTGCTTGGATGGCCAACCACTGTGCATACGTGTTGTAGGCTGGTTGCGCGACGTAGTGGGTAGCAGAGTGCAGTGAACACTCATCGCCTGAACATGCCTCCAACGTGGGAGGCGAAACGTCGCGACGGAGAGAGGGAGAACGCTCGACACGGCTATCCCGAAAAAAGAGCTTTGAAAAGCAACCATCATGAATCGAACCGACAAATCCTACACCAGTACAGATTGCAGTTCAGAAAAATCGTACTTATTATATGCTTCCAAGCCTATATTTTTCACCGGTTTCCTCCCACAGCCCAAAGACATACTGCCTAGGTTAATTGGCCTGCTGACTAAATTCCCCCGGGTGCCCTGCGATGGCCTGGCGTCCCATGATGGGTAATTCCCTGCGTTACGCCCTGTGTGTACCAGGATAGGGTCCGGCCCCTCGTGATCCTATAGAGCATTAAACGGGTACTGATGATAATGCTGACGCCGCCTATGTTTTGCACATTCACCAACCAGCACACTCGACCAGTGTGATGAAGTATAGCCAACTAACCCCCCGCCACCCACCCACAACGAGCAAGGGCGTGCCGGCGAGCCTCGTTAACACGGTACATTGGAGCTTGTCGTGCTATCATACATGCAACATGCATGTTGTATAATGCAACGCCATCCAGCAGACCCGCATTAGTACAGCGCCATTACAGCTACTCTATTATTAATATTGCGACGGCTGTTGTAATTAAGGTTTTTTCCCGTTTATGCGCGGCCTCCCTGGAGGTTCCGAACACGCGCTGTTCACACCTCTACCTTGCGTGCACAAGCATGCGTCACACAAGGATATGAGCGCTCGTCAGGAACCCGACAGATTATTGCCATCTTGACCGATTCGCCGCTGCGCACATTTGAGTTAGCTCATTATCGCGACTGCACAAGGTTATCGCGGACTCCTTACACGTGTACGGCCCTGTTGTTATTCCACTACTGGATGGTGTGTGGATATCCACGCCGTGCCTATGGTGGGTGGGTGGGGGCGGTTATGTGGGCTTGCTGCGCCACGCTGGTGAGTACGTGTTGCTTGAAGGCGCTTATCCACGGGTTATTTTCTCGCTGAATATTTGTTTTGGCGGTCCCTGTATAGACAAGTGACTAAACCACCCACAGCCGTAACGATAGCTGTACTGGGTGTGGTGTGCCGGGTGCGGTCCCATTGTCGGGGCCGCTGACTCAGGGCAGATCGAGCTGAAATCGAGCTATGTGTCGTTATCACACGTTCACCACCGCAGCAGTATTTCCTTGTACGTGTAAATATTCCACGTTGTTGCTATGTGGGGGGGGCGGGGGTTCTTTTTTCATACGGTTCAGCCGTTTCAATCCATTCATACGACTGTGATCGCGTTCTTCAGTCAGTCTGCCGTCTCTAAAGGGTAGGGTCCTATTTACGGCATCAAGCCTTGCACCGCAAGGACACGAAGCTTTTTTTCTCTTCCTAGCTCTGTTTTTTTCCGGGGTGAATCAACGTATGTTTTTTTTTTACGCAGGGCAATCCCAGAGCAGAATTTCCACCGAGATATAACGGCGCTCATTACTGTAAATCACATGCTCATCCGTCCACAACGGCTGTTCTACAGCCCAGACCATGTCCCCACAGCACTAGCGCCGTCTATGGCGTTTCACTCGCGCGAATTAGGTGGTTATCGGGCTGTTCAACGAGTGGCATTTTCAACCGAGGGAGGGTCCATGCCCACGACAGAAGCTTTCATCATTCTCCATCTTCAGCGTTCATCACATTGCCCGCGCCGCCTGATCGGTTTTCTTACTTTTCCTCTCCCCTCTTCCATTTCATTTCTCCGCGTAGAATGATCTTCGTCACATCTCCAGCTAATCCTCTCAGGACATGTCTCGCATAATGCCACCTTCCTTCGCATCAGACTTCTCAGTAGATTCTATCTTTTATAGCCCGTGTCCCTCGGCACATCTTCATTCGTGGTATCACACCAGCTTACCGCTTTCCATGATTCTGTAAGGTGATTTTAAGTATGGGCAATAAAGGCAATGATGTTTATATACCCCGAGTTTATGGCCGTTGAAAAGTGATACACAAATCACGAGCTCATGAACTGTTGCAGACGAGTGTGTTTTACAATCACGTGAAGGGTGTGTTGTTTTAAACGTATGTATGCTTTTGTTCAGTTTTATGCAGAATGCTTTAAATCAGTGCAGAAATTAACCACGGTAATCGCTTCCCCCATTGATTTTGCATTGTCAATTTAATTAGGAAAAAATAATTTTAACATTAATGAAATGGGTTTTTAAAACAGGCGCATATTAAACGAACAATAACGTGATCAGCAATGTCTGTTTCGTTACCAATATTTAACCACACCAGATATATATATATCTCGATATCCAATTGAGGCCAAAAGTCTCTTTGAAGGGAGACCTGTTGCCTATTGGCTCTATGTAGTAAAGCGGAGACATATCGGCGAAAACAGCTTCTGGACCATTGTTTTCCAGCATTGCCAACGTGTCGCCCTCTATGTAAATGCTATTCTATTCTTGTGTATGGAAATATGCTCAGGGGCTAAATGCCAACGCCTGCAAGCCACGAGAGAGCATCAGGAGCGAGTTCGTGTCGCGCGTGTAGTGTTGCCCATTGCTCCTCCTCTGCAGGAGCGCAGCCGACAGCGACCTACCACACGCTCAATAGCTCGGCATTCATGGTCACAGTCGCGTTGCGCCTTTCTCTCACACGTTTCTTGGCAAGCGCAAAATTAAATCCGCGCCACACTGACTTAACGCAGAGAGATGCGCTGAGCTTCCAGGCCGAGTCATTCAGTGCCTCCTCGAACCCGTCGTCGGTCTGCGTGCGGACACACCGTGGATTTTTCAATTAGACACACCTGGGGCTGGGAGGCCAGCCAGACCTGCCCCTCATTTCTGCCCGTCTCCGCCCGTCTCCGTGCCTTCCCCAGAGAGGCAGCGAGGGTGGCGGAGGGGTGGATGGGGGCGGGGGGTTGCAAGGGGGGTGGGGGGGGAGTACGCGCTGACGTCACGCAGCCGCGCGTCTGCTGGCGCTGTCCCAGGTGCTGAAATCAGAGCAGCGCAGCCCGACTGCTGCGAGCGAACGTGAGCGGGTAGAACAAAAATTATTATATATATATCTCTCTCTCTCTCCAACCATACAGTATATTTATATTGCACCCCCTTTCTTGTCTTCTTACTTACGTTTTGCCTCCGCTTGGGCAATCAAGCGCAGCAGCGGTAGCTCTAGCGTTAGTAAATCTACGGTCCGGTCTTTTTGCCTTCTTTTATATTCAGTGTGCGTGCGTGGAAAGAGGAGGAGGTATGGATGGATGTGAAGGCGATTAAGAAGAGACGCCCGCTGGCTGTACGCTTGAACACGGGGCTGGAAGAACGGCGGCGCCTTGGAGGAACCAGTTTGTTGCTCGTGGCGGGTGACTAGCCCCGGCCGGCGTTGATTTTTACGTAACCCAGTGCGATTTGTAATAAAAAAAAAAAATTTTTCCTGTGATGAACCGAGACGATGGTTAAGCGCAAAATATCACACGAGTACGTTCGCGAGATCGGCAGTGACATACCGCTCCCCATACAGACGTTCCTCTGGCGGCAGACGAGGTGAGAGCGCGCGCACACACACGGCTGGTGTGCCAGTGTTGAATGGGGACTGCGAGTGTGTGCGAGTGTGAGTGTGTGAATGAGAATGTGTGTTCGGGGATGTGTGCGTGCCCGTAGGGGGGGAGCGGTGGCGCAGTGGTTGGCGCGCTGTGCTATGAATCCCGGCGGTGTGACTCGAGTTCGATTCCAGCTCACGGCCAACATCAGTGATGAAAATCGGAACTGGTCTTGGGACGCTCCCCACTCCCCCTACCGCCTAAGTCGACCCGACGTTAAATATGTACCTAGGGCTGTGTGTAAAACATAATCACTGGAGAGACAAAGGCGGCTGGGAGTGGTGCTGGCCACTACCATACCCTCGTATTCCCTGCCAGCCTTCACAGGAGCTCGCTAACAGCACTTGTCCCAACAGTCTATTAAGGCTTTGGGGGGGGGGGTGTTTGTGAATGGGAGTGAAGTAACTGGAGCGTGTCGGTTAGTGTGTGACGAACAGCGGTTGTTGTTGTTGAATTACGAATGGGTTATGTATAAATGGGTGTGTTGAGAGCGCAAACGTCTGTGTACAGTACATACATGTGTGTTGGGGTGGTTAGCTCGTCTGCTGATGTACGCCGCTCGGAGCCGGTGTCCGGAATACCAATTGGCACTGGGCACATTGCAAATACCCCGCGATGTGAGAGGCATCGGCGTTTATTTGTTTGCATAGAGACAAGCGCTAGCTTAAGGCGCAGTGTCAGCGTTTAATGTAACCACGGCGCTTTAAATTACAACATATTGACGTTCTGACCACGGCCATTACATTTACAAATTGACATTTTGAGTATGGCCATTAACCCGTCAAGATAAACAAATAACGTACGATGGAGACATCGACTAACTTGTGTCCGATTTTGCCTCTCTTATTTATAACTTTTCTGAGAACATTACAAAGTCATACTGCAATGTTTTTCGCTAATAAACCTGTGTATGAAACGTATTAAAAGTGTCATAACCGCAATTTCTGCCCTCTGATGGACTGGCGTCTCATCGGGGGTATAGCCCTGCCGTGCACCCTGTGTCTGCCGGGATAGGCAACCCTGTACAGAATTAACTGGTTTCTGACAACGAATGAATGCACCATCTTAGGGGACGCTGGCAGATTTTTGCCGCTCTTAAGATTGCCAGTTTCACGACCTTTCAGTAAATTCGAAGCACCCTTAATCATTTAATTTTGTTTTGTTCCTTTTTTTCATTGTTGACATGCCGTTCTCTTCGCGGCCCTTGTGCAGCGATTTGTGACCCTCGGGTGAAAGGCGCAATATAAAACGCTATTATTATTAATAACCGCAATTGCCGTATAAACTTAAATCCAACACGTTTAACAAAAATTGTTGCCTTTGTCCTTGCTTTTTGCATTTGGCAGTGCCTTCATACGACCAAAACTAGGAAAGCAATATGAAGCATCATGTGTGGTAAGCATGGAAACACGTTTTGCTTGTGAATGCTGGTAACTTGATTAGCCACACCAGCATAGGTGCAGTCAATACACGCAGCTATTGCCCAGAGAGCGAGTAGTTCTTTCCATCAAGGTGCCCTCTGTGTAACTGGAATACCTAGGTACAGTGTTTACCATAGAGAGGAGAGAGACTGTGTCTTCCCAGCTGGCAGAAATTAGACCTGCTCCCAGATTTAGACCTGTTCCCAAAGCAGCAATGCCGCTGGGTGTTTGCTAGCGTGAGCAAATGGTGGAATACAAATGTAAACACGCTGGAAGGGTTTGCATTCAAAGGGGTGGTACTGACAAAATCCCCAGTCCCTCTTCAAAATTCTCCAGAACCTAATTACATACTGATTGAAAGGCGTTGCAGACTGCAGGAGAAACCAATCTGCTTTAAAATTACGGGCCATTTGATGGTAATTTTAATCATTTCCTTTTAACCACTGTGCGAGAGTCTTTGTGAGCATGTTTCCCATGCAATCCCAGAATAATGAGTATTCCCTCTGAACTTGCTCATATGTGTAGGATGCTAGGTGGCAACTTGTGGAATACAGGTGGTCAATGTAGACTTTTGAGTGGTTCGTATAGGCGCAACCACCCTTCTTGGTTTTGAGTCTTGAAAGTAAGTGGGGTTTAAAAATTAAGCCATTTGTTTGTCAGGAAAGCCTTGCTGATTCTCGAGACTTTTTTTGAGGAATGTCCTGCTCTGGGATATTTGGCCAATTCAATTAATGTTTGCCATTTGGGACGAATACGGATCGTGTGTAATGTATTGAACAATGCTCAAAGCCCTGCACATATGGATTCAATCCACTTTATGTATTGCCATCTTGTGGCTCTCATACAACTCGGAGAATATGAGTGTTTCACAAAAAATATACGATCCGTGTCCTAGCACTGTGTGTATATTTACTGGTGTGAATTCTTGAAGCTATCAACCCATCATAATAAATGGCAAACAGCAGGGACACAAACAGGTGGGCACTTTGCCCTGGGCCTGTGCTCCGAGAGGGCCTCAGAAGGGTTGAGTGAGTCTCATCTGGCATTTTGCCCCGGGCCTGAAAAAACCTTTGAATGGCCCCGTCAAGCAGTATATGAGGACACTCACTGCACAGCGTTTAGTTCTTAGATAGATAGATGTTTATTATCACAGCTGAAAATACCCAGTGAGGTTACAAGCTCGATGCGGGATGCCTGCGATACAATAAACGTTCCAAATAACCGACGCAACCAATATATATAAACACAGGGTAATACAATGAATTTACAGCATTAAATTCTGCAAGAAAATGGTGAGAAGCATTCTTTTAATTACATTGTGTTATGTTGCCTTCTTTCTATCATTATTGTGTTCTTATTTGCTTGATCTTTTTTGTTCAAGGACAGTTGTGTTTAACTTTGCCCTCTACCTGAATGGGCGGTACAGTGGCGCACTGAGTAGCGCTGCCGCCTCACAGCAAGAAGGCCCCGGGTTTGACTCCTGGCTCTGGTGCCTTTCTGTGTGGCGTTTGCATGTTCTCCCCGTGTCTTCGTGGGTTTTCGCCGGGTACTCCAGTTTCCTCCCACAGTCCAAAGACATGCTGTCTAAGTTAACTGGTCTCACTAAATTGACCCCAGCGCCCTGTGATGGACCAGCGTTCCATCGTAGGTACAACCCAAGTTATCTACAAACTTGCTTACCCCTCCCCGCTGGACAACTGTTAAAAAGAGCTCCGTAGCTCAACAGTCTCTTTCCAGCTTAAATACAAACTGACTGACTGACACGGCTATCCCGAAATAGCAGTCGTGGAGAGAAATTCTCATTTGTCGAGCCGCGAAAACCCACGTCGGTATCTTATTGCAATTGATACGCGTTTAATGTAAAATATACAAGGTTTTACATTTTCTGGCAATGAGAGACGTGTGAACATCTTAAAACACCAAATGGACACCTTTTTGCAATGGTTCCAACACTTGGCTAAACACTGAGACTAGGCTATGAAGAGAGCTGTCTCTAGTGTTGGACCAATCAGTTTCAAGGACAATGCATATATTATCATAGCATTTGTTTGCATGTTTTTACCATAAGCATGTATGGCTTCTTGCAAACTGCAAAAAGGTGTCCATTTGGTGATTTAAGATCTTAACACTTCTCTCATATTTTACACCGTTTGTACACTGGCAAAAATGTGCCCATCGTCTGATACGCGTTTGTTCGATGCAGTCGTTCGAGCGCGTGCTGGTGGAGAACAAGCTGCAGGGGCTGTCGCCAGCGCTGTGCGAGGCGCTGCAGAGCGTCACGCGATGGCAGCTCATCCAGACGTCGCTTCCGCACGTCATGCACTGCACGGCCACCCTGTTGTCAAACCGGAACAAGCTGGGTGCGTGATTCAGGCCCGCAGCCGTGCAATTTCACAGTATAATATTGTTCGGAAGCGAGATGAATAATTTATCGGTTCGGCGACAAGAATTACATTTTTCGATAATGGGTTTGTTTTTGGAGCTCGCGCGCGGCTTCGCGTAGAATTCGTAATTGGACTCTTACAATGGCGATCATATATCTGAGCTGAAGGATTAAAAAGCCATGTTTGTTTAAATTTATTCGAGCTCCAGAAATGAACCTTGCCATTACGGATTTAAATATGGACTGCACCGTTGCTATTTGCATAATATTATACGTCGCACGTCATCAGCCATGATCAATACACTTTTGGATGAAGGCATTCAACGAACCATTACCATCTCTCATCGACTGATGCGTGTTTCTCTGTTGTAACTTTCTCTGTTCTAACTTGCTTACCCCCTTCCCGCCAGACAACTGTTAAAAAGAGCTGCATAGCTCGGCGGTTCCTTCCAGCTTAAATAAACACCGAATCACTGACCGGCCGTTGCGAACCCAGCAACAACAACATGTACAGTTTATATTTCATCAACATATTGCTCCTTTCGGCAAGAGTGTGCGTACCGTCTTTCATCTTCGGGGCTGCGTCATCTTTGACTTGGTGCCTGCGGCTGAGATGCCACCGGCTCAGACGCTTGACCGACTCCTGATCATGTGATGCAAGAATAGATCTGGGACCTGCACGTTGACTGATTTTGATCACTTGGTGGCCACCGCAGACATTCAGAGACGGCTGAGAGTCCATACAAGTCTTGTACATAATGTTATAAATCTGCACACATAATATTATCTCGCTCATCATGTTCTCCATGTGAACAGGGGTGGGACACAGAGTGCAAGGTTGGTCGGCAAAGTGATCTGTCCTAGTTTTGCAAATGTCCCTTAGGAATGGTCGCAATTCACACATCCCATCTCTCTATGTCGTTCTTCTCATTAATGGGCATTCACGACCTCGATAATGAAGCTAATCCACTCTGATTTTTTACGCTTTGCTATAGCTGATGTGAAAAGATTTACCCTTGCTGGCATAACACAAGTCTTTCCAAAGCTGTTCTTTCGGGATAGCCGTGTCGAGCATTCCCTCTCTCTCCAGAGTATCTTGTATGTATTTACACGTTTCAAATTTGAAAATTACCCTGGTCATCTGACATCACAACTCTGCAGAGATAGACAGACGTTTTTTTTATTACAGCAGAAAATACACAGTGACGCTCGCAGGCACCCGGAAGCGGTATTTCAGCCGTCGGCCGTTCTCTCGGCTCCGAGCCGATCGGTCGGCACAGATCCCGGTAACTCTTGCGCTCCTGCAGGCCACCAAGACAAGCTCGGCGTGGCGGAGACGAAGCTCCTCTACACCCTGCACTGGATGCTGCTGGAGGCTCCGCAGGAGTGCGCCGCGTCTAGAGGCGGCTCCCAGCTGAACCGCGGCGGCACCGGCAGCCACGGCACGGCTGGCGGCGGCGGCGGTGCAGGCGGCGGCGCTGGTGCCGGGGGCTCAAGCAGCACCGCCTTCCTGCACCAGGTGGCAAACCAGGCTTCGCCGACTCACCCTGCGGCCGCGGTGACCTCACCGCCGCAGCCGCCGCCGCCGCCGCCCGAGGGCGGGGAGCAGGTCGGCCGCTGTCCCTACGGCCTCTCCATGGCCACCGTGGAGCTGTTCGTGTTTCTCTTCGCGCCGCTCGTCAACAGGATCAAGGTGAGAGGCTGTGTGATGACTGGTGATGGGTGTAGTTTGCTGTGATGGTAATGTGTTGAGTAGCGCCGCCGCCGCCGCCTCACAGCAAGAAGGGCCCCGGTTCGAATCCCGGGTCGGGTGCCTGTCTGTGCGGAGTTTGCACGTTCTCCCCGTGTCCGCACTCCCGTTTCCTCTCGCAGTCCAAAGACATGCTGCTGCATAGGTTAATTTGCCTGCGGACTAAATTGCCCCCGGTGCCCTGTGATGGACTGGCGTCCCATCCTGGGTATAGCCCTGCCTTGCGCCCTGTGTCTGCCGGGATCGGCTCCGGCTCGCCGCAACCCCGTACAGGATTAAGCGGTTTCTGGCAACGGATGTATGGATTTTCTGAACAGGTCCTGGGTCTCCCGTAGGTCGACTCAGCCTCAAATTAGTACCTGCTGCAGTTTACAAACATCACAACTAGGGAGACAAAGGCGGCCGGGCGTGGTGCTGGCCACCCACCCCCTCATTTGACGTGCCGGCCTTTACAGGTGCTCGCTAACAACACTTGACCCTGCAGTCTGTTAAGAAGGATATACGGCTGATCTTTGTCGTTCTATGTGCTCATGCCTGTGTGTGTGTGTGGTGCTGCATCAGGAGTCCGACCTGACCTTCCGACTGGCCAGCGGGCAGGTCATCTGGCAACCCATGTGGGAGCACCGTCTTCCAGAGATTCCCGCCTTCGCCGCGCTCATTAAACCCACCCGCAACATCATCACCGGTACCGCAGCCATCTTGAAAAGCAGCAGCGTTAGTAGTATTACGCCTGTAAAAAGTTGGTGCAGAAGGCTTACTTTGTTACTCTGTATGGTCGACAAATCCTTCAAATGTTTTGCTCACCTGTTTGGTAAGACCGTCAGTATCAAAATGGCGCAATTAATACTCCTACGGTTATTTTGAGATGTTACGTTTTAATGAATATACAATTCGCAATGGTGGGTTTTATAGGGTGTGGATTTTGAGGCTACGGAGCGTGGGTCGGTGATTGTGCGCGTTGGTGAATAGGTGGTTTTATAGCGGGGTTTTTTTTTAAGTTGCGGTGTATTTTGTGTTGGCGTAGTTCATGTAGCAGACTGTTAGCAGTTGTTGGTGCCACGACAGAGAATCGGCGTTGTGCGAAGGTCGTACATGAGCCGCGGTGTGTGAATGAAGTAGGTGCTGTGATGAACTGCAAGGTGCGCTTTGTTGTTGTTGCGATGAACTGCGTAGAGTGCGGGATTGTGTTGAAGTGAGTGGTCGGAGTAGTGATGGGTAGTCATGCGAGGTATTGTGGCTGGCCTGGGCTGTGTAACAAGAATACCAACGTGTGTGTTTTACAGCTAAGAGGGTGTTGCTGTTGAGTCCGCTCATGACTGAGCCCAGCAGGAAGGATGAGCTCCAGGAGGTCTGTGTTTTAACCTATTTTAATTTTGAGTTTCTAATTAAGTTACCTAATGAGATTTAATAAGTGCTTAAACGTAATCATCACTTCTGTGAACAATAAATACAAGAACAGTGTTGCTTTGCAAACAGGAAGATATGTGTAAAATGTATCGGCATGTGCTTTTTTTTCCAGCATTGGCGTGAACATCTATCATATGCAGTGCAGTAACACCTCGATTTAACGGACTTTGGAAGCAATGGACGCTGTCTGCTATTTCCTAGACAGCAGTCTGCACTGTAAATAATGGAAATTATAGATTTAATCTTAGTGTTTTTACTACTGCTTTTAGATACATGTATTGCTGTTCATTATATATAGGTTGGTATAAGATATGATCATTACTCTGTATATAAGATCGTCATATAAACATCTGGATTCAACACACTTCCGGACACCCTTTTCCCCCTTTGAGTCCATTAAATCGAGGTTTCACTCTATTTATAAAGTCGTGCCGATTCCATGAAGTTATATGTGAACACTGTACACGTCGAGCATCCATAAATTAGACCACATCATCCAGTTCTCTGTTCGCTGCACGAGCTCCTAATCCAATCCCAGGTCAATTTCAGGGTCACAATTCTCCATGGACTCACCCCCCTCCCTACCTCCTGCCTCTCAGCTCGGTCTGGTCCCCGACACACACTCCCCTACCACCTCCCTCATCACCTCTCGCGCTACTCCCCTCCGCGCACTCTCCGCTCCAGCAACCAATGATTTATATTCAAGCCACCGGTTAACCTCTGCCCAATGGGAGGTCACTCTTTCTCCTGTGCTGCCTCCACAGTCTTGAAGTCCCATCCCCTAGCCTTTTATGCAGTCGACTCCCTGCCTCTGCTTAAGTCAAGCCTATCTGACCTGCTCTGTGTCCAACGTGGGAGGCGAAACGCCACGAAGGAGAGAGGAGGAACGCTCGACAAGGCTATCCTGAAAGACCAGCTCTTGAGAGCAATTCTCATATCTGTCTGCAAGAAAAATAATTTCACTGTTTCTACATATCATCAGGATGTGCATTTGCATATCCCGATGCTATGTACATCTACATTGTATTATATTCTTTGGGTCACTGAGCGAATCTGGTTCTTTACGCGCACAAATACCCAGTGAGCTAGGCTCCGCGCCTCAGAATTTGTACGAGCGCATCTGCTCACGAAAAATGCGCGCTATCCATTAAAAAATAGTTTTCTGCCTGTGACTGGCCACCTCTTTATACAAAATAAATACACGCGTGCTGTTTCTGTACAGCGTCTTCAGACGTTGTTGCATATAGAGACTGCAGAAAGCCATATTGTTTAGTGCTATATGGGTCTCTGTGAATGCGTGGGTCGTATTTTTATTGTGTGCGTATGGAGTCTGCAGCTCTGTGTGAGCCCATGGGTCTCTCACGACGACGTGAACATGCACGCCCTTACTGCGACGCACCTAGGTCTACCGTTGCACTTAGACGCTCGATCAGCGCATGATGTAGTGTGCACCGTGCCGTGTGTGCAGCAGGCGATCGAGGTGGTGTGCGAGATGTGCCAGGCGGGAGCCAATCACGCCGCCCCGGGCGCTTCCTCCTGCCAGTGCGAGCACCCAGCGCCGGCCGCTCCCGCCTCGCACGCCGCGTAAGGAAGACCCGCTCCTGCCCACCGAGCCACCTGCCAACCCACTCATCAACCCACCTGCCAACTCACCAGCCAACTTACCCACCAACCCGCCCGCCAACCCGCCCGCCAACCCGCTCG
>JAZEWU010000011.1:884699-920346 GCA_036362915.1 Geotria australis | reverse complement strand
ATCGTGGCGTACCCCAGGTACGGCGTGCGGTCGCCGCGATCGATGGCGTACCAAGTGCTGCACTTAAATTGCGACGTTTTTTCACCCTCTCTCTCGGAGATCAATTGGTCCTACCGGTGTTTTCATCGTCGATATCGGAATAGTGTCCCCACACAGTTTGAGAATCATTGATGAGATTTTTAAAAAAACGTTATTTTAATGCTTCGTATTAGTTGTTCATTGTTTTATTGTTTTAAATTGTGCATTCTTAAATATTAATGAATTCCCGTTAGTTGGATGTTGTCGGTTTAAACGGCCGGTATCCAGGTTGATCAGGGTTGGCCGGTTGCCCCACAATGGTGTGGTTATTGTAGCAGAATGTTACAGCCGGATGCTCTTTATGACCCCAACCTCCTTTAGTCGAGGGTTTTCGGATCATTATTGCCTGGAACCTACCCCCAGACCTGTTCACCAAGGGAGACCCAAGCAGGAGGCTTGACTTCAGATCTGTTCACCAAAGGAGACCCGAGCAGGAGTGCTGGACTCCAGGTGACATAGCTGTGAGTTTCATTGGAACACGCAAACCCCCTCCATCGCGATAAAATTACGACCGTCGGGTTAAGTCGGTGGTCTGCGTTAAAAGTCGGGCCTGTACCCTTGCCCAATCCTGGCCCGGCCCGGCTCAAAAACCCAACAAACGACCGACGCGCCGAGACTCGGTGAGACCTGGCAATGGGGCGTGCCGTGTTGTGCGCGATGCAGGCGCACGACTGCCTGAGCCAGCTGTACCGCCTGGACAAGGTGCAGTTCCGTCAGACGCTGCGTGAGTACGTGGGCTCCGACAGCCTCAACAACGTCGTCGACTTCCTGCACGCGCTGCTCGGCTTCTGCATGGAGCCGCCCTCCGACAGTGAGGATTTCATTTCTCTCAGAGACAGAGTGCTGCATGTGCCAGGATGGGACGCCAGTCCGTCACAGGGCACCGGGGGCAATTTCAATTAATCCATCCATCCATTTATTTTCAGAAACCGCTTAATCCTGTACAGGATCGTGGTGAGCCGGAGCCTATCCCGGCAGACACAGGGCGCAAGGCAGGGGAACACCGAGGATGGGGCACCAGGGGAAATTTAGTCAGTAGGCCAATTAACCTGGCAGCATGTCTTTGGACGTCGGGAGGAAACCGGGGTGCCCGGCGAAAACCAACGTGGACACGGGGGGAGTACATGCAAACTCCACAAAGAAAGGCACCCGAGCCGGGATTCGAACCCGGGGTGTCTTGTTGTGCGGCGGCAGCGCTATTCGCCGCACAGCTGTGCCGCCCTAAATTCTTCTCGGCAAGTTGAAAAAGTTTTGGTATAATATTTACACAGGGGGTTGAGAGCTAGAGCAGCGTGCACGGTAGTCAAAAGCAGATCGTATCGGTACTGATTCCGTTCGGCGTTTGACTTTTGTTTAAAGTTTGTTTAACATTGACTGTGTCGTGTCCCCTCCCTGAGTTTTTCGATAAGGTCGTGTCGCAGGGCTGCATGTAGCTTAAACCACCGCCCTCAGCAGTGCTTCTACATGCCAGGGCTCCTCGTTTATTGACCTTACAGCCGCGCTCGTAAAACGCCGCTCCATCACAGCTGCAGAGAGTGGGCTCATCCTCAACGTCCAATAGAAATCAACACGGTCATGAATGCCAGCCTGAGTGAACCGTGTTGAGCTGTGTTTGCCTGTCAGGACAGAGTGAAGCCCCCTTTTGGGAACGTTTAAAAGCATATGTCTGGCAAATGTTAAGCAGGAGTTAACACTTTAATTGCAGGTAGAAATGCCGCGTGCGATTTTTGTTCAGGAGTAGGTGCGGAAAAGATTCATCCTTCACGCCCACACATCTCTGTCATAATTTGGGATCATGGTTCAAGAATCGATGCCCTTTGTATTGCCGGTCTAATTTTCTCCGTTTCACTCATGCTAGTGGCCGAACGGCAACGAAATATAATTAGCATGAGGTATAATGAATAACTACCACAATACATTACTTTGTTCGAGGTACCCGATGAAGCTGATTGCAATCGTATCAGCGAAATGCTCTACAACACACCGGTGTGCCGAAGTAGCAAAGAATTGGCACGTTTTGTTCACGTGGCAAACCTTCCTAATCGCCACGTGCAAGATTTGCTCGTGTTGGCGAGCACTGCAATCGATATCTGTCACAATTCCGGCCGTGAGTAATGATCGCGCGCCTTGCAATGAGCAACGTACAGCACAGCCATTACCGTTTGCAGTCCTCTCTAACTCCCGTCAAATACTCACTGTTAGTGAAATCAGCCCTTGCGCACGCAGGCAAAGCCGGCTTTGGCAACGACTTCTCGATGAACGACAGCCGGTGCTCGGCGAGCAGCATCGAGTCCGTCATCATCGGCTGCACCTTCAAGGCCCTCATCACCCGCTGCGCCTCCGCCACGCACGAGCTGCACAGCTCCGATAACCTGGTGAGAGGGAGGGCGGCCGTGAGTCGGAGAGGTACACGGAGCGGACATTCGTGAAGTTCACTTGTTATTTTAAGATTTTTATTTTTTAGAAATTTGTGTGATTGTTGTGTCGCAGGAATCCAGTAAAGAGCTTGCAAGCTCACTGGGTATTTTTCTGCTGTAATAATAAACAGAAATTTATCAATCTATCATTTGACCTTGAGAGCAGCGACACTTTGAACGGGTCTGTAAGTAATTCCACTAGCATAGCGTGATTGGCATGGACCCTGTCCAATTTCCTTCCTTGTTCGTAGGCTGGAGCCATGGTCCCTCGGGCCCGTGATTTCTCCGTGCAATTGCACAGCCTGCACACTCCATAACTATGCCACTGGAGCTTTGCCTTGACATACGTTCGTCTTTGTAAAAGTATTATTGCTGGTTGCTCTTCAGAGTTCTTTCGGGATAGCCGTGTCGAGCGCTCTGCCTCTCTCCAACGCGACGTTTCGCCTTCCACGCCTGATGATGCTTCCAACGTGGGAGGCGAAACGTCGCAAGGAAGAGCGCTCGACACGGCTATCTCACATCAACAGCGATGAAGAGAAACCATCATGAATCGAGCCGTGAAATCCTACATCAATAGAAGTATTGTTGCGTCCTCCGATACACGTATGCATTGGAAATAATGGATTATATTATTCAGTGCACGTATTGTGAGCATGAGAACTGAGTTTAATCATTGAATCGATATGTCCTTACACGCCTATTCTGCTGCATTAATGCAGAGGAGAGAACATCTAGTGCTGGACGAACGCCTCGCAGGTTCTTGCGACGATTGTGGTCACGCACGCATCATCCGTATACTTGTCCGTATGATTTGATAATTGTACGCTGAAACGTAATTTAAATAGACGTGGAACTTTGCTCACGGTTTTACGTATATATGTGATTAATTGCTTACAGGGGATAAATGTGCTGTTTGATTGCTGCTGGTGTAATTTGATCTGGCTGTCAATATTTGCGTTTCCCTGCATTTCTCTCGGCACGGCTGTTTAAATAGCTCTCGCGGCAGCAAATTTTACACCCGCTCATGTATAATGTATACTGAAAATGAAGGTAATACAGATATATACAGCCCTTTTATCAATCCACTGCTGGATGAGGGCCTCCGCATGCTGTGCAGGTTGCCGGGCTTGTTTAACAGAAATACGGGTTTGCGACGGTGAGGCGTATGGAAGTGGAGGTGTTGAGGTACAGTACAATAATGCTGTACTCTGCTCTGCTGAGTCTTACAAAGCAGAGAGCCCCTGCAGTCGTCTGTGAGAACTTGGCATATACGGTGGTCACCCATCATTGAACCATTGCCCAGACTCAAGCCTTCTCAGCTTTCCAGGATCCAGGTGATTTGGTCATAGCTGAGATAAAACAGAAACAATAAATTAATATCTTTAAAAAATAATGAAAACAAGAATCGCTTTATATGTGTACACATTGTACACGAATTAATCAACCCCAAAAAAAAATTGTTGCTGATTTTCCGTGCTCTGTCGTTGTTGACATGTCGTTCTCTCTGCAGCTTTGTGCAGCGCTTTGTGACCCTCGGGTGAAAGGCGCTATATAAATGCTATTATTATTATTATTATATTATTTATATGTGTTCAACGACATTAATTTGCAAAGCGTTCCATTGCCCTTACATGTTCCTATGTAAATAACAGCCAGTAAGCATTTGTTGATGTAATTTAGTCTGTTGTGAAATAACTCCTTGTTCGTTTCTAAATGTCTTCAATATCTTCTCAATTCCACATGAGGGCACAACAGATACATGTTATGCAAATGTATTCCAAACATTACACCTTTATTTGCTTGTTTATACATTTTATTGAAAAATAAATAGTGCACGTTTCCAATAAAAGCTGATATATAAAGCAGTACTTCATGCCGTCTCGCGAAATAAAATATGTTTTAGTCCCATCAGACTATTGACAATTGGCTTTCCGGATCGACGTTATCAAGCAATGTTTAGTTTAAACAAGCAAACCGGTGTATACAAGTTACAGGTAAGATAGGTTTCATAACTGGGAATCAACATCGTCACCAGTGCTGGCTCGCTTTATGATCCCACGCACCTGCGCACACGCCACGTGCTCACGTCCACTCGTGATTTGCGTGTTTAATGCTGAAGTTCATCTTTCAAAGATAAAATAAAATGAAATCTGGGGTTAACAAAACATGTTTGAGCGCGATCGTTTGTTGGCTGTTGCCAGGTTTCATCCGACCTAAATTTGACACAATTCCCAATCTGAGATTTAAAATGTTACCTGACTCTCACGTGGTGAACACTACTCCGTGTATTATTGCAGGTGGGAAAGTGCTACATGCTTCTGTGTAGACCAAGCGGTCAGTTGAACCTATCTCAGAAGTAGTTCCGTGATATATTCTTCCGCCATCCATTCTCTAACACAAAATATCGCCACGCTCCTGTGAGAGATCCGAATGGATTCTTCGTGTCCTCACCTGACTCCGGATAGCGCAACGAGAACAGCATTGGGGGAGAAAAAAAAAAGACAAATAGAAATTAGGTTTTCCGGAAAAAGCTAAAGTAAATGTAAATAAACGTTGTGTACGTGTCCACGCCTGCTGCAGGGTCTTTACTGCGACATCAGGCAGCTGGTGCAGTTCATCAAGGAGTCGCACGGGAATGTGTTCCGCCGCGTGGCGCTCAGCGCCCTCCTCGACAGCGCAGAGAAAATGAACCCCAGCAGAAAGACGGAGCACAACACCAAGAACGTAAACAGCAAGGGGTACGAATCGCATGAATCACCGGCGATGGCGGCACGCTGGCGGCAGGTCTGCTCTGTGCCGGGGTTGTGGTCCGCGTGTTCCTTCTTCTTCTTCCGTGGAAATGTAATTTATAATTAGAATTATTTTAGTTTAGAATGTGTCTAAATACATCAGCAACTCAATAATTATGTACAAGGCACAATATAGACACTAACAGTGCAAGCATTGAAAGTGAATTGACGGAAAACATTTGAGTTGTGCGGATTGAGAGAGAAGCCGCAGAGCTGGGTAAATGAGCCATCGTAAACACCGCAGCCCCACGCTAATGACAAACATACGATCAAACACAAAGCATCTGCCTTATTAAATCTGTACCGCGCGTGTTTTTTTTTAACGAGTCTAACTTTACAGCCGCAAATGGAGTTTAACATTTTTAAATGTTCTGCCGCTCACGTCGAGTGTCAGTTTACAGGAAGAAAACCCTTCAATTTGCATTACGTCCACGTGAACATTTTCCATGCTGTCCCGGGAACCAGGTCCCAACATTATTTAACATCTGTTGTTTTTCAGCACTGGGGGGGGCAGTGGGCAGGAGAGGGGGCAGCCCGGAGCTTCGCATGACGACAGTCGGAACTGTGGGTCCGGCCGACAGGCACCGTCTCCGGAGCAGTGAGTTGTCATCGTCGCAGACCACAGCGCCTCCCTCTGACACTTGACACTTACTCACTTCGTCCCGAAATCGTTAACACCGCGCGCGGCAGTGAAGTGTTTTTTTTTTTAGCGCACCGCGCTACGAACCCGGTGACCCGAATTCGATAATAACAGCGGTGAATGTTTGAACCGATTCCGTGCCTCCCCCTAGGTCCACTCATTCTTAAATGTGTGTTGTGTAAACCTCAGCACTGGGGGAGATAAAGGTGGCTGGACGTCATCCTGCTGGCCCTACAATCTTGTGTGGCGTGCAAGCCTTATTGGGTGCTCGCTAACAGCACTCTTAAAGGCTATATACAGGGATCTTTTATTTTGCAGACTGCAAAAACCCTCAGCGTGGTTTCTCTTATTAGACAAAACAATCATGCAAACGCATGTAGGGTGGCTGACAGTACGAAGCCCCGTGATGCCGTATTGGGACACATTGGAATTCCATATTAAGAAGCGATATGTTTTGACTACAGAAAGGAGATATCTTGATGTATCATTAAGTATGCTGGAAAATATGTGCAGTTCGGTTTTCAATCTGAATCAAGGATCAGCACATTCCAGATGCTAGTCTCTCAGATATGTCTGTGAACAGTCTTATAAGGGCTCTTGCGGAGGGGGAGGCAGGATGGTGAGACAGGGCTATGATTGAGAGTTGTATTTGGAAGCACATGTTGCGTGGCTGTGTTAATGTATAATACGGGGAGCGGTGGTGTAGCAGTTAGCACATTGCCTACTAACCCGGCGACGCGGGTTCGATACCGGCTCACGGCCAACACCACTGTCGATATTTTCCGAACCGGTTTTGAGCCTCCCCGAGGTCAACTCAGCCTCAAATGAGTACCTGGCGCAGAGTGTAAACATTGCCACTAGGGAGACAAAGGCGGCCGGGCGTGGTGCTGGCGACCCACCCGCTCATGCACCATGCTTGCCTTTATAAGTTCTCGCTTACAGCTCTTGCCCCAACAGTCTATTTGTAAGGCTATATTGGGGGTATTTGTATAAATGCACGGTGGCGTAGTGGGTAGCGCTTCTGCCTCACAGCAAGAAGGTCCCGGGTTCGAATCTCGGCTCGGGGTGCCTTTCTGTGTGGAGTTTGCACGTTCTCCCCGTGTCCGCGTGGGTTTTCGCCGGGCACTCCGGTTTCCTCCCACAGTCCAAAAACATGCATAGGTTAATTGGCCTGCGGACTAAATTGCCCCCGGTGCCCTGTGATGGACTGGCGTCCCGTCCTTGGTATAGCCATGCCTTGCGCCCTATGTCTGCCGGGATAGGCTCCGGCTCACCGCGACCCTGTACAGGATTAAGCGGTTTCTGAAAATGAATGAATGAATGAATAATGAGGAGCAGTGACCCAGCAATTGACGTACTGCACTATCAACACAGCAAGTTCAGTTCCTATCCATGGCTGACACGAGTGGTGAGGAGTTTCTGATGATGTTCTTGACCTCCTGTGGTTCAACTCATTCATAAATCAGTACCTACTGCAGTGTGGAAACATTATTCGGGAGGTAAAGGTGGTTGGGTGTAGTGCCCGCCACACCAACCCACTTTGGGCTTGGTAGAACACATCCTAAAAAGCGATAATAGCTGATGGTCGAGACCAGTGATGGAGTGGCAGCTAATGGAGGGTAACTTGTCATCGCGGGCAATGATCCATGATTGAAATACTTTCATGAGTAGGCACATTGGCCATTACGGTGGCCTTTGGCCACCTAGGCCAGAACAGTGCTGACCAAGTGGGAAACGCACAAACTCCCAATGTTGAAAACTTTTAGCGATTTTTTCAATCCGTAGTACTTGTTCCATATTTTTAAAATCAGCTTCGCCAATACGGCAATGTAATCATCTCTGAGCCGACAGAACAGCTGACAGCTGATTGGTGAGATCCTCTGCAGAGTGGTAACTGACACGACCAGCCGATAGGAACGCTCAAACAATGTGGAATGACACCCCAACTGCCCCATCATCCATAGATTGCGTTACGATCGCCTCTCGCGCTGAATCAGTCTATCTCACCTGGGTTGCGCCCCCCAGCTTGGCCGTCGCGAGTAAAAGCCATTGGTAAATGTTACTTCGCCGAAATCTCTCCGTGTCTCTGACGGCTGTGCGGCGGCAGTGAGGAGCAGCTGCAGGGCGGGCTGTTCGGCCGCAAGGAGTTCTGGCGCAAGATGTTCAAGTCTCAGAGCGCGCACAGCGACAGCAGCAGCCAGTCGGAGCAGGACACGTCGGAGTGCACGACGGCGCACTCGGGCACCACCACCGACCGGCGGTCGCGCACGCGCACGCACCGCGTCACGCTCCGCAAGAAGCTCAAGCTGCCGCTCGGTGAGCGCCTTGCCTCCGAGGACGTCGGTCGCCGTTGCGTCTCCGCCGACGGCGCCTGTGATCCGTGGTCTAGCTCTTTTTACGCGTTAGGTCACAGAAAAATTATAAGCGTCGTAAACGCGGCTCCACCCGACACAGCCAATCACGTGAACAAAAACGTGCCAATTCGTTGCTACTTCAGCGCACCGGTATGTTGGAGAGCTCGTTGCCGCTGTGGGCGATCGCGACGACGGTAGGGGGTGGAAGTAACTTACATTTCTGACGGGCACGGTTGGATTGGAACGCACCGTACTGCCTGTAACTGTCCTGAATGCTTTGGAAAGTTTTTTACCGGTACGCCGTACCGTACTGCACTGGCTTACTTTTGCCTCTGAACGAGGGTAAATGTTTGCACCGCTTATGGTTCTGCTGATGATTCCGATAATGATCGCAATGTCTGTCCTAATGCTCATTATGCTTCCGGTGATGTTGAAACAGTTTTCCGATGATGAGTATTGTACCGGTTAAGATGTGTTTTGATAATGATGATGGTGTTGTTACTATTTCTGCAGATGATGACGATGTTGGCGTCTGCTGATGATATTCTTTATGATGTTCATGCTTCAGACGCAGATGATGCTGCTGCTGCTGTTGCTGCTGATTATGATGACGATCATCATCATCATCATGGTGTCGATTATGTTGCTGTTTACGAACGTGGCCTATGCCAGAAGTTGCACACCCGGAAACCACGGCGTAAACACCGCAGATCTTCAGTCATGAATGCACACGAGTCACATGGCTAATGGAGGCCTCGTGCAGGCCTGGCTCACTGTAAAGTATACATTGTCGCTTTTGGCAGGTATTTCATAATAACGCTGTTGGCGATAGCCGTGTCGAGCGATCTCCATCTCTCCCTCGCGACGTTTCGCCTCCCACATTGGAAGCATCTTCAGGCGTTAGGATGCTTCCAACATCGATCTCGAGCACCTTAGAGCTTTATTTTGAATAGTGTAAAAAAATCAATAGCGTAAAATATTGAATAGCGTATATTTGAATAGCGTAAAATAACATTTTTTAGAAGCGTTCACGTCGCGATCCCTGTCAGATAGTACTTGGTATTGGCTGCGAATTCTACCAAACACTTCAAGGCCGAGCTGAAAGACAACGATGTCCAGAGGCTGACCATCGTGCTTCGAAGAATCGCAAAGAAGAAGATCAACGCACAATTAATGTATATCTTAATGTGCGAATTGCCTGACCTCATAAAAGCTTGATGGACATTCATGCGATTTGACCAATGAAAAAGTACATATTTATTATTTATGTGCTTCACTCGTTTGTTGTTTTTTTCACGTGGGTAGCTAGCGTACATTTGCTTTTGTCTAGGGTACATTGCTTTGTTAAAATTTTAAAAGCAATGTCTTGTTTGATATATTCTAAAATGTTGGGCCATCATGTATATTTGATTAGAATCACTCCGAGACACCTTTATTCATGTGAAGTTTGATATATATATAAATATAAAAAAGTATGAAAAAAGAAATAGATGTTCTGTATATACATACGGTTGTATCTCTGGGATGACGACTGTTTGGGGACGTGTTCATCCAGCAGTGGATTGATCAAGGACGGGACGACTACAACAACATTGAGAAGGCTCTCTGTAGCGCAAGCAGCTGTCATGAAACAATCGGGGGTTGGGGGGTGGGGAATGGGAGATCGCCTGACGTATTCTAATTTCGTTCACAAAACAAAGGTTAATGATATTCTGGTAGCAGCGAGCCGGCAGCTAACTCATATGCCCTTGATTTCACCGCAGGAAACTGGCTCAAGAGAGGCTCTCTGTCAGGAACTGCTGACCCCAGGGAAGACCTTTTGGATGTGGCCTCTATAGACCGTCTCTCTTTCATCCGACAGAACTCCAAGGTACAGGACCCCTTTTGTGTTCCCATCGTTTATATCTGGGGTTGGCTAGCTCGGCCGATCGCTCGCTCACGCGTGACAGCAAGCCATAATTTAAAAACCCATTTATGAAACGACACGTATGGCTGGAGCCGGACCGCGAGAACGAAAGTCGCTGCCCCTTTTAGTATTCTGTGCCTGACTGGAAATGCCCGAGGCTCTTGAGAGATCAACTGAGGCAATCGTGCGAAGACCAATATCAAAGTTTGCACTTTTTGTTATGAAACATTTTTTGGACTTTGTTTGTTGTGGCAGTGGTGCACAGGCACAATTAACAAAAAAAAACTCAACACAGTGGTCAATAATACTGGCCATGATAGGAAAATGTATGATAGGCGAAGTTTCGGGCAGTGATAATTTTTCATAGCACATAGAGGCCAGAGAGATAGAGTGGATAATTAGATTTAGAGTCTGCATTTGTTTTACACCATGGGGCCTGATGAGAAATCAGTTCTTAAAAAAATGGTTCCGATGACCAGTCTTTATATTGGCTTTTGAATCAATCTCTAACAGCAGCTACGGAGTAACGAGCAAACCCTTCAGTCATCATAAACATCAATATCCCATGCAATAATTGGACTTCTGGCTTTTAGAAGAAGAGGAAGATTGACACGCCACTGTAGTATAAACCTACGTGGTCTGAGCTTGTGTGGGCGAGTGACTCTGTGTTGCGGTGGTGACAGCAGCTGACATGAGCGTGGTGGTGGTGGTGGGGGATCTGTGTGTGTGTGGCGTCGCGTCGCCAGGTGAAATTTACGAGTGTCACGAAGCTGTCGGAGGCGGGCGGCCTGGAGGATGGGCGGGGAGGCGGCGAGGAGGAGGAGAACTTTTTCAAGCGGCTGAGCCGCTGGCGTCTCAGCCGCCGGCACCCGTCAAAGATCACGCAGCCCGAGGAGAAGGATGGTACGCACGCTCTTGCCGAAATTACTCGACGAAATATCGCCATTGCTTGACTCTCAGTAAATCTGTCTTGATGTTGTTGACGTGCCGTTCTCTCCACAGCCCTGTGCGGCGCTTTGTGACCCTCGGGTGAAAGGCGCTCTATAAATTCCATTATTATTATTATAATATAAACTGTACATATTGTTGCCGGTTTAAACGGCCAGCGGAGAGGGGTAAGCAAGTTACAACATTGAAGGGAATCTGGGGCAATTTAGTCAACAGGATAATTAATCTAGACAGCAGCATGTTTTCGAACTGTGGGAAGAAACCGGAGTACCCGGCGAAAACCTACGTGGACATGGGGAGCGCATGCAAACTGCACAGAGAAAGGCACCCGAGCCGGGAATCGAACCCGGGTGTTCTTGCTGTGTGGCGGCAGCGCTACTCACTGCACCACCATGCCCCCAGGTTGATCGGGATATCCAGGTTGACCTGGGTAGACTGGTTGGCCCCCAGTGGTCCGGGTAATGGAGCAGAATTCTTCGGCCAGATGCCGTTTTTGACGCCAACCTCCTTCAGATGGAGGGCTTTGGGATCGTTATTTGTCTGGAACCTCCACCCACACGTGCTCACCAACGAAGACCGTAGCAGGAGTGCTGAACTCCTGGTGACATAGCTCTGGTGTTGATTTGAACACGCAAACCCGTCTACCACAATAAGGTTACGATCCATGGTGACAAAAATTAAATGTAGATGTATCAATATATAAAAATACTAAGCATATAGTGATATGTGAATCAGTTCTGTATTGGTCCATTCCTCCACCAACCCACACTGACCAGCGTGGTGAGGTATGGTCACATATCCCCCAAGTTCCTGACCACGTGGGGAGGCATTCATACAGCAGTGGATTATCCGACTGTCCCTGCAGATTCATTCACGAATCTAAACGTTGCCGCGGCTTCTCATAGGTGCACTGTGGATATTCGTTCAGACGCATTATTTCTAACGAGGTGAGAACCCTTTGAGACTCACCAGCTCTCTCTCAAGGGAGACATGGGTCAAATAAAGGTAATAAGTTTCATAAAAGGTCACTAACAACCGAGTACATACGAATAATAATACGAATATATTAACCACAAATGATAAACGTCGACATTTAAAAAGGGCACCAGCAATTCCCATGACAGTTTCAATGGGCTATTAGATTATCTTTGTGTAGATAATTCGCCTAACGACTTTGGAGTCTGGCTTAACAACGTGGAATATCTGCCATTTGAGCCAAATATGGTTCTTCATTATATATTGACGCCGCGACCCTGACCAGAACAAGCGGTTTTTGAAAACGGATGGATGCATTATACACTGATATATATATATTTCTGAAATCACCGCCACAGTGGCACAGCTGCTGGAGGAGCACCTGGCATCGGGCCAGGAGGCAGGGCGCCGCCGGAACCTGGTGAACATCAGCGCCATCCGCCTGGGCATGAAGCGCCTGCAGTTCCTCCTCAACTGCAACGACCCGGGCACCATCCCGGACGCATCCATCCTGGCGGCCGCCCTCGACCTGGTACCCCGCGACCCCGCGACCTCTCCCGCGTGGATTCGCGCTGCGCTGCCCTTGCACACACGTGACCCAGGCTAGTGTCGTGTTATCCATAGTATAGGGTCACGTGAAAAGGTATGTAAGTGTTGCGTACCCGTCGATATGTTGGGAAACCAGCGAGCACACAGTACTTACTTCAACATATCGACGGGTACACCACACTTACATACCTTTTCACGTGACCTAAATTCGTAAAAAGAGCTATACTATGGATAACATTGGTCATGAAAGCCTTCGAGTAGTGTCATGCTGTTGACGGTTTTAACGGCCGATATCCGGATTGAGCGGGGGTTGGCCGCTTGCCTCCCGATGGTGGGGGTATTTGAGCAGAATTTTACGGCCGGATGCTCTTGCTGATACCAACCTCTTTTAGTCGGAGTGTTTTTGGATCAGTATTTGTCAGGAACTTCCCCCCAGACCTGCTCACCAAGGGAGATCCTAGTAGGAGTGCTAGCCTCTAGATCAGGGGTTCTCAACCTTTTGCAACTCAAGGCCCACAGACATGCTGCCTAGGTTAATTGTCCTGACTAAATTGCCCCCGGTGCACTGAGATGTTGTAACTCGCTTACCCCTCCCAACTGGAGAACTGTTAAAAAGAGCTACATAGCTCAACTGCTCCTTCCAGCTTAAATACAAACTGACTGAACTGACTGATCCTTCACATAGCCGCACCGATCGCATCCTTCCTCTGCTTGCTCAGGAAGGGGTGACGGTAAGTTTCAGCGGCATCGGTGACAGTGTTCGGAGTGACCTCTTGACCTAACACGGTGGCGACCGCTTGTTCCATCGCAAACTGTTTACAACTCTGCCGCACCGTTCTGCTCTTCAATCGGTCGCTGTTTCATAGACGACCTTGTACACGTTCAAAATCACTTCGGTTGAATTGCACAGGCATCCTCTTTGGCCAAAGCTTTTACCGGCGATTGACCCGACATTTCTTGTAATGGCTCTCTATGCCCAAGAGTAGCTGCACTAAAAGTTTGGGCGCGTTTTCATTACCTGTACGAGCCGTGCTGGATCTGCCATCATCATATCAGCCTGTCATTCTCTGTTCCATGTGTCTGTGGCCTCATCTCCTGTGCACAGTGACTGGCATGCTTGTTTTTCTTTTTTCTTTCCACCTCACCTCCTGGACTGCTCTGTGTCTGTGTGCGTGCGCGTCTATGTGCGTGTGGTGTATTCGCGTGCCTGTGTGTGCCCGCATGTGCGTGTGTGTGCGTACATGCCAGTGTGTGTATGGTGTCTGCGCTCGCTTTCTGTTTGTGGCTCTGTGCTACACTCGCACAAAGCACTGTGTGAGTGCTTTGTTGTGGTTGGTGGCTTCACCTCCAACCCTGCAGCCTTGTTGCCGTTAGGCCGCCACAGAGCTCCGGCTGAACAGAACAGGTAAACTGCTGTCATTTTCTCTTGCCACATGTTGTAGTACGTCTCAAAAAAGGTAGCACCTTCCCCGCTGTAAATTTAAAGGGTTTCCGTCATTTGACAATATTATGGTATGTAATACGACATAGGATCTGCGATAATTGTATCCTAACACGTAATACTCCCGGAGAGTATGATATTACCATCTACACTCAGGGAACATTACTTGTAAGCATGTAAAGTGGGAGCAATAATAAAAAAAAATCCCTACCTTTTTTAAGTCGAGCTCAGGTGTCAAATGAAGCCCCTAATTGAATTTAAGTCTGGCGATAAATGATAATTAGGCACAGAATAAATACAATGCATGGCAAGACGCATGTGATCACCACTTGTTCAGCCTTCAAACACAGATCATTAATGCAACGGGCACAGTAAACTTGAGGTGCATGTCGAGCGCAGTGGCTTGTGTTGCCAACACAGGATACGTTCGCGGTGTTGTGATTTATAACAAGCTGACCTGCAAGTCCATCAAGGGGGTTGCCTCCGTTCTTTGGAGGATTTCTGGGAATGGAAACACGTGAATACACGTCAAAACATGCACATGTTAGGCACGCGCCTGTACTCGCGTTCGCACATTATGTTTTATGCACGCGCACTAATTCCGCTGGTAAGCAGCGTGAAAAGTTTTATGAAATTATAACTTACAAAGATGTACGTATAGTTACATTCCTTTGCCAATCTTGCCCTAAAACGATAGAAAGCGCGGCATCGTTACGAGTACACTGTGGCGAGTTTCATACCGTTTGGTTTAGGGAATTGGCAGTTTTAGAAAAAAACGTTGTAAATGTACTTGTATGGGGCAGATGGTCAACATATGTTTAGAGCGTAGAAATAAGAAGCAATTGGTTCTCTTTACACGTCCCAAAGGACCACGATGCAACTCCCCAGACTGGTTATATCAGAGTTATTGCCAACTCGGCGAGTTTGTCATTTGACCTAGTAAATTTCTGGATTTCTTTAGCAAATATATCTTGTCAAAGCAACTGGCAGCTAAACTAGTGACTTTTTGGGATGACAACCTGATGCAGATTTAAGAGCGGCAACTCCAGGTGTGTAGTAAGGATGCCACATCAGTTTAGTCCGTGTCGTGCTTATTGAAATTGTCCAGTGACAAAAATCTAGGGATAAATTCAGGATAATGTCGGTTTACGATGAGACTTGCTCTTAAGAGCTGCTCTTTCAGGATAGCGGGGTCCAGCGTTTCTCCTCTCTCCTCCTCAATGTTTTGCCTGTCACATTGGAGGCATCATCAGGTTGAAATGTTGCGAGGGAGAGAGTAGGAGCGCCTGACGGCCATCCCGTAAGAGCAGCTTTTCAGCGATTCTCACACATCGAGCCATGAAAACCTACACCAGTTTACTATATTTTACCAATTGCCTTGTGAAGCATTGCGACCACTTCAGAACGTCGATCTTGCGACATCCAGCAACCTTGGCAAAGGTTCGTTTGGCAATTGTACGCTTGGCAGACTTAGCAATAGTCGATCACGGAACCGGCCGGGCGGAGCGTTGGAGGCCACGGTCGTGATTGCCGCGCACTGTCCTGTGCACCGTGCCTCTCCCCTCCGCGACCCACCCCATCTGTCCCGCAGGAGGCCCCCGTGGTGGCGCGTGCCGCCCTCTTCCTGGAGTGCGCGCGCTTCGTCCACCGCTGTAACCGCGGCAACTGGCCCGAGTGGATGAAGGGCCACCACGTTACGATGTCGCGGCGAGGCCTGTCCCGCGGCCGCTCGCCGGTGGCCGGCAGCAAGCGCAACCAGCGGCTGCAGTGGAACGCGTCCAAGCTCTTCTTCCAGTGGGGCGAGGTCCGCATCTCGTTTTGTTGTGTTGCAAAAAGTTGTCGTCGTTGTGGTTTGTGTTGATGTGATGTGGGTTTTCGCGGCTCGATGTATGATGTCAACAACCTTGTTATTAAAGCAAGTCTCAAGTGTAGCGCATTGCCAGCCTGAGCTCAGTCACCACAAACTAAACCTAATGACTACACTGACGCGAGACTCAGCGCTGTTTGCAGGGCATATTAACCTTGTGCCCCTACTCTGGATAGAGAGCTCTTTTGAGCAGACTTCAGACGGCGCCCTCTGTGGCCTCAGCCCCGCGTTTTGAGCTCCTGCCGCGAGCGAGCGTGTGATGACACCGTGCTCCGCCCGCGCTTGCCGCGCCAGGCGATCGGCGTGCGTCTGGACGAGCTGAGCCGCACCGAGAGCGAGACGCCCGCCGGCCTCCTCGGACTCATCCACGACGACGACATGAAGAAGCAGCTCAAGATGGAAGACGAGGAGGAGGACTTCCTCGACGACAGTGAGGAGGAACCAAACGGCGCACCGGTTCACAGGCCATTGTCTATCCACTGTCGGGTGAAGACCTTCCCACGCTCTAAGTGGAGGTTGTTTGACCGTACATCACTACCGCGCTGGTTAGTGGGGCGGGGGGGCGGTGGGCCAGGGATGGTTCAGATACCACACGCCACTAATGTTAGCGATGGACTGGTATCTAACCCAGGTCGCCGGGTTCGTAACACAGCACACTAAGCCAGGCAGGCCTTCAATCCAGCAGTGGATCGATGATGGTTGACAATGATGACGAGGTAAAACGAGCGGTGCCCGGTTAACGGCGCCGTGTCGGTCTCGTCCGACAGGCAGCGTGAATCCTTCCAAGTGCGGCTGCCCCTTCCCGCTCAAGATGGCCGCCTGCCAGCTGCTGATGGAGATCACCACCTTCCTGAGGGAGACGTTCCCGCTGCTGCCGAAGCCACGCACGGAGCCGGCCGCGGTCAGACCCCGCGACGCACGCACGGCCACCGCGAGATCTCGCCAAACCGCTGTGTCGGGATCGAGTGCTTTTTAACCACCCAGTGGTCCCAAATAGAAATGTATATGTCCCCCGATAGGAAGCCTATTTGACATGTTCGCTGCTGTCTTCACTCGAAAATACTGATGTCGGTTGACTCATGTTAAAGTGTTATCATGATAGGTCCCTTTAAACTTGTTTGGTGATTTGAGAAATGCCGGTTAGGAGTAATGTCGTATAGCGGCCCATTTTCACCACTGCTCTTACAAGTCTTCTTTCTTTGCGATTCTTCGAAGCACGATGGCTAGCTTCTGGACAAGTAATATCTTGCAATGCAGCAACAAACGTTTAACAAGCTCGACTCTGCTGATGAGACCCAAAACATCAAAAAACTGATCCAGAGTTTGTTCATTTAAATGCTGAAGGATGAAACCGATCCGGAATGCCTGTAGGCCGATGAGCCAAATTTTTTTTTTTTTTAGGCGGAGACACAGAACGCAATTCCGCTCGTAAGATACAATCCCGCAAAACCCTACATCGGTCCGCAGCAGGAACTCCGTCCTCGCCGCGTTGACCGTCCGCGTCTCGGCAGGAGTTTGACGGAGGCCGCCACCGGCTGGACCCGGAGATGGACCGCCACCGCTACGAGCGGAAGATCAGCTTCGCGGGCGTCCTGGACGACCCCGAGCCCGAGTCTCACGAGTCTCTCCACAGCAGCAGCCACACGCTCAAGTCGGAGACGGCCTGGGAGGAGAGGCGCAGTGAGCACACCGCACGCGCGCGTTATTCCAGCCAGCTGCACATTAATGCGACCTGTCTGCAGGTCGTTTCCAATTTGATTTACGTGACCTCGCTCGTGGAATAATCCGCAACATTTTGATGAGTTCTTTCGGCTACCGATATTGAAATGTAATTGTGTATTCTTCTGGAATAATGTCGTGGGAGCCTTTGCGTTCACAAATCAAAAGGGGGGTACACGGTGTACATCCCCCGAGAGGATGAAGGAATGTTTCTGTGCGATGCGCGTTATCGCGCAGCCTCAAAAAGTTACCCTATTGGACGACTTAGAGAAGAGGTCGGAGATTGGGATTAGGGTTCTGTTTATTTCGGTGACACACGGGTCGCTGAAGACACAGTAACTTCATGGAACATTGGTTTATTGAGCAAAGGAACAAATTGTGATGCAAACACGCATTTACTGCCGCATGAATTCATTGATTAAAATCATGTTTCATGCCCAAGGTATATGCATGGAATTCTGCATGTGAAAATGTATTATTCGCTTCATGTGACCCCTGCAGCTATGTTCATGACAGTGTTTACATTTTCCCCATTATTGTAAACAAATGCTTTTGCAATACGGTGTTAGAGTCCATCTAACGGAGCGTAGAAAACGATTCGACCGAAACGCAGAGAAAGAACCCGACAATAATTGATTCCGGGATCAGATCGTGACCGAAAATCGTGACAATCTATCGGATTCAGCGGCGGTAATGCTCGGGGGCCGGGTGAGACTATTGCGCACCCGACCGCGGAGACTAACCCCGCGTCTGCCCGCCCCGCGTCCCGTCTCACAGTGCCGCGCCGCGTGCGCCAGGGCGCCTCGCGACTGCTGCAGATCAAGGGCACGCGCAGCTTTCGCGTCAAGAAGGGCGGCTCGCTGTCCAGCATCTGGCGCGCGGGCAGCCTGAAGGGCGGCAAGCTGTCGCGGCAGGACTCCGAGTCGGAGAACGAGGAGCTGCTCCTGTCGCAGAGTCACGACACGGTCACCGACATCGGTAACACCCGGCGATTTTTTTTTTTTTTTAAATGTTGCCTGCGTGAAGACTTTAACGGACTGTGGGAGCGGAGCGCTTGATAGCGAGCACCGGCTAATTGGTGCGAGGAGCGCAAAGTGGTGGTGTGGCTAGTGTCGTGCCCGGTCACGTTTTTGTCTCCCCGGTGTTGATGTTTACACACGGCATCAGGTTGAGCTAACCTAGGGGAGGCCCAGAGGAAATTCAAATGTCGCTCTCCACTGATGTTAACCGTGGCCGGGATCAAACGCAGGTCACTGGGTTCTTAGCACAGTGCATGCAACTCGTCACCGCTTGTTACCCATATATACAGTAGACACATGATTATGTACAAGCGAGCGGTGTCTTACATTGGCGTGTAACGATTGATTTAAACATTACTTCTTATGCTCACAATACAAGCGTAAAATACGCGTGGATCAGAAGTGTTTAATTTGTACGCATTGCGTCTGACCTGTTCACGTGCCTCCTTGCATTCACCAACATGTACAAAAATATGTTCTGGTTTATCTGGGACGTGTGTATGTGTGTGTGATTCGGGCTGTGCGTTCACGCCTCATTGCTGATCGAAGTTGCTGTCTTTGTGCCTCCAGGAAGCACGCAGAGCACCAGTGACCCCAGCATCGAGCCTGACAATGTGGGAGGCCACGGGGCTGATGATAACTACCACAAGAACATGCCCTGGCTTGAGGTACGAAGGAACATCGTGCGCCGCTATTGCGTCAGCGTGATTACGAATAGCCCGCAGGGTGACTGCGGCTACTCATCTCGAACCGTGCACCGCGTTGTATCTCCCACTGCCAACTATGATCATTCACAGGCAACGTTTCAGATATCCACCCTACTGTTCCTGAATCCAAACACATTTCCGTTCAGCTCCCCACCGTATGGAAGAGGATATGTCAATTTACGTGTATATTTAATCTGTCAGGTTCTGGGAAATCCGTAGGGGTCTCTATGCAAGTCTGAGTGTCTGTGAATCTGTGGATCTCTACGTAAGCCACTCTGTACAAGTGGGTCTATGTCTCAATCCGTGTACTGCACAGTACTGGACTGGGTGGCTTGTTCATTCACCAGCAGCGTTTCAGGTGTTCACTGGTCCACTCCTGATGCCGTCCACCGTACCACTCATCAACCTTAACGTCAATGTATAAATGCTGCTGATCAGCTCCCCACTATAAGAAACAAGGATGGCTCAGTGGTAACATCTGCGCCTCACAGAAAGAATGGTCTTGCCCGAGCAGGTTCGATCCCCGCCTTCGGCAACTTTCTCTGTGGAGTTTATGTGTTCTCCCCCTGTTCTGCGTGGGTTTCCTCCGGGCTCTCCGGTTACCTCCCACAACTTATAAAAAACACTCATTCATTATTTGGCCGATAACATCATATTATATAGGAAGCAGTGTGTGGCAATATGGCGCCAGAAAAACCGCCTGGCTGCCTCCTCGGCCTCTCTGCGCTTTCCTCGCACCTCCGAGTCGTTCTGTCGTCGTATGAGTATCTTCGACAGTGAATGAATATGTGCGCGTTAAAAATGTAAAATTATTATTATTATTCTACAAACAGACTTTTAATCAGTATTTTATAGCTACTACCGTTTAGAGCGTGTGAACTCCTTGTGTTTGCTTGCTGAATTTGCATACGGCTTGCTTCACTTAAAATCAACTTATATATTCATGAGTAGGAGGTTATATTATCACATCTGTTCATTTATATTAATAAGATATTTTTTCTTCCCACTACTAATAAATATAAATGACTTACATAATTAGGTTAATATTAATGTGGCAACATGAAATGTTGAGACCTTTCGGTGATGAGCTCATGAAAGTGCGGTTGTACTCGCAAAACACAATTATCGGCACCTCGCGATCCCCGAAACGATTGGAAAATTAATGAGAAAAACTTTTACTGATTTATCTTATCTGCCTTTGGGCTCCTGCAGGCTCTCTGCACTCCTAGCTCACCTACTGAACAACACGCAACTCATCGCTCCCTCTCTGCATGGAGTAATTGCGTCTGCGGCGCAGGCAGGGGTGAAAGCAACTTAAATTCCTTAACCGTGCTGCCGTGATCGCAGCCCCCCTTCCCACCCATTTGTCTCGGATGCTTCGGCCACTTTCTTGCCGGTACGCTGTAGCGGACCGCACCGGAACGCACTGGACCGCACCGGCTTACTTTCACCTCTGGGCGCAGGTGATGATCCTGCTGTGCAACCAGCAGAATTTCATCTGCCAGCACGCGGACTTCTGCCACCCGGGCTGCTACCAGAGGCACGGCCGCGCGTGTGCCCGTCTCGTGCGGGCCCTCAAGCTGGTGTACGGCGACTCGGCTGACCCCGTCAGGGACGAGGGCCTCCCCGGCCGCACCAACATTGGCAACAAGAAGGCCAAGGAGGTGCATTCGGTTCCCCCCCCACCCACCCACCAAGGGCATCGCTGCTCGCCTCTTATTTATACGTGATAATTACCGATGTAGGTTTTCACGGCACGATTCATGATGGTTGCTCTTCAGAGCTATTCAATTGGAATCTATATAGCAATCAACGGCTCCTATTGTAAAAGTTAACAAGGCCATCGTGAATAGAAATCGTGAGACTTTTCTGGGTAAGCAAGCACAAAAAATACTGCATTCATGGGGTTTTTAATCTCTGAAGACTTAAGGCGTTTGCTGGATGTTTTGGTAGTAAATGTGTCCATGAGGTGTGGGGTAAATTCGTAACAGTTCGTTTCCATTACCTTTACCTTCCGTTGTCTCTTCCGAAGTTTAAATTCCACAAATCAGACAAATCATCGCTGCGGCCTCCGTCGCTGAAAAAGAGGACATCAGAGGTGATTGTGGATGGCAAGAAAGACCCTGGCATGCTCAAGTACATTCGTAATCAGGTGAGAATCGTGCAAGCAAATACGGGTTTTAGAAGTAGACCCTCGGGAAAAATATATTTGATGCCAAATGTTAGAGTGAGAACAGATCTATAAAACGGTTTCTGGGCAGGATGGTGATTATTCATTTAAAAATACATTAAGATAAAACTGTACGGCTCCCATCCTTTGTTCGAGATACCAGACGAAAGCTGATTGCAATTCTTAACAAAACGTCATATTTCATTATAAATGTTGTGGCTTCGCTCTCCAACATACCGACGTGCTGCAGTATTAAATAATTGGCATACTTTTTTCACGTGTCAAACCCTACTAATTGGTTGTGTCGGGTAGAGGCCGGTTTACGACACTTATTTTTTCCATGACCCAACCCATAAAAGGAATATATTATGCACCACTCCTTCTAACTAACATTCAAAAACGTCAGACTTTATACATTCTTAGATTTAATCTTAACCTTGATGTGCTTCGACAGAAGACGGCTTAGTGTCTTGAGGCAGATTTGCGATAGAGCTAGAGAGACAGATAGCGCCAAACAATAATTAAACGAAATTGGCAAAACTTCTTAATACCCTGCTGAGAATCACTCTCCAGACTCGGATAGGCTTTTATCTATAAATAACTCACATCATTATCATTCAGAAGCTATAAATAATTCTCGTCGTACATATTCTATAGCTCCGAACAGGCCGTCACATAAGCACCGCGACCACGCACGTTCGGAAAACAACACATCGTTCTTCGATTGAGGCTAATCAACAATTGTGCCGACAATCTTGAAACTGACAATTAATTGACGATCCGTGCCGACGAGAGGAAGTCGCGTGCCGGAGCACGGTGCCCTCGCTCTTCTCCCCTCCTGGTCGCCGCGCTCCGTCGTGACCTCGTCTTGTGCTCTCTGATCGTGACGAGGTGATGAGCCTGGCGCCGGCGCCCCTGTCGCTGCTCATCAAGGCCGCCACCATCATGACGGAGGACATGTACAGCGACGTTCAGCCGGCCGCCTGGGAGCTGCTGCTCAGCGTTGACGAGCACATGGCGGCCACTGCAGGTTCGTCCGCTTGGTAGAAGGTAAAAAAGGCGAAGCAATTACCTGCGAGTCCCGACGCCTAGTTTGGGACTGGGCTAAATGTCTGAACGCGCCCTCGTTTAACGCCACAGTGCGGTGGCGCGCCGTCAGAAAGAATCCTGGAAACACGTTGCTTACGTTAATCCGTTTTCGACCTCCTCGCGTGCTCGTGCGACAGCCGCCATGTTCCTGCTGTGCGCGGTGAAAGTCCCCGAGCACGTCACGGACATGATCATGTCGGAGTTCCACCACCAGGACGCGACCCAGCGCATCAACTCCATCCTGCGCTTCGGGGCGCTCTGGCGGTTCCGCTACCAGGTGTGGCCTCGCATGGAGGAGGGCGCGCCGCAGACATTCAAGGTACGGCGAACACGCGTCTCGGCGAGGAGCCCGTGCTGCCTTTCGTTTATTCGTTTTTCGGCGCCCGCTTAACCCTGCGCAGGGTCGCTGTGAGCCACAGGGAGCAGGGGACGGCTGTTCCCAGAACGGGATGCCGACCATCTTCGTGAGGGTTGCGATACCATCCCCTCACCGTTACGGACGGAACGACGGATAGACAAAACAAATGCACAAACGCTTTCAGCTTGAAGTCGTTATAAAGAGTAAAATAACACGATAAAAAACCACATTGATTCGCCTGTTCTTAAAACATATTGACAAAATGAACGTACTCAACATGTTGTCTCCCCCTGTGTAGGTGCCCCCACCGAGCATTAACTTCACGCTGCCGTCGCCCATCCTGGGGGTGCAGTCTCTCCCGGTGTTCGACCCGCCATGGGTGCCGCAGTCCACGGACAGCGTGCAGGACGCCATCAGCGAGGACGCGTCGGTGAGGGCTGCGGACGGGAGGGTGGTGTTGTTGTTGTTGCCTGTTGTTGCCAGTGCCTTTAATACTTAAGTGTGTATGTTATTGTACGTAATTGTTTTGCACCTTGTAGCGATGCAAGGTACCGTGTGTGACCTGTACAGATTACGCGAAGAACACTCTCACGTATATTTTTCCCCCTCTTCTTCTCCTCCTTTCGCGCTCTGCCTCGGGGGGGGGGTTTACTCCCCCAGAAATCGTTCTCGGCCAAGGCGGTGTCCCGCTCGCACCAGCGCGCCGAGCACATCCTCAAGAGCCTCCAGCACGAGGAGGAGCGGCGGCGGCTGGGCCGCGAGGCCAGCCTCATCACCACCGTGCCGCTCACGCAGAAGGCCGGCTTCGAGCCGTCGGCCGCCGCGGGCCCACCCACCGAGCAGGAGGAAGGTGGGGCCCGCCCGCCGAGCGCTCGCGGTATCGCGCGCGCGCGTTCCGGCGCCGGCCGTCGCGTGAGAAAAAGATTTCCCGCATCCCCCTGCGTTCTCGGCCGCCCCGCGCCGTTTTCCCCGCGGCGCTCCGACACGTTCGCATCGCCGAGGTAAAGGTTTGGGAGGAGGGCGAGCGGCAGGTGGAGGAGACAGCCTCTCGGGGAACTAGCTCGCATTCCAGGATTGCTCCGCGTTGCTTGCGGGCGTGGGACGCTCGCAGCGGAGGCTACCGCGTCGGAGAGAGGGCTGACGGTCTTGTTCCCTCTATTTCACCCTGGTGGATGTGCCACTGTTGTCCCGGTTCTTGCACTTGTACCACTTTGAAAGAGCGAACCCTACAGTTTTGCCCGCTGCTGACTCATTAGCCCCCTTGGCTGCATCCCATGTGTTTCCTAAAACAATCTTTCAGGTATTTACGCAGCCTTGTGTATTTATTTCTGAATTCCCCCGCCTCCCTTGTAAGTTGTCCCGTCCAGACAACTCGGGTTACAGTGTCTCACCCTGTTGTGTGTCGGTGTTGTGAGGCAGCCGTTGTGCCCTTGTTTGTGCGCACGTGCATGAATGTGCATTCTAACGCCCTCAGGGCAGAGGAAATACAGGCAACACCCGCCTGGCCTCGGCTCTATGTTGGGGGCTGTCAGAATGCGCATGTCTTTGCTTGTGCGTGTGTCTCTGTGTGCGTGCGTGTGTGTGTGTGTGCGCGCGTGAGCGGAGGTGTTCTTTTATGTGTGTGCGCATGCTCTTCTGCGTGCGTGTGTGCACGCGCGTGCGTGTCTGTCTGTGTGTGCGTGTCTGCGTGTACGTGTGTGTGTGTGTGTGCGCACGCGTGTGTGCCCCCAGACGAGGCGGGCAACCTGGTGTCCCGTCGCCTCTCCATGAGTCCGTCCTGTACGTCTAGTGCCTCCCACCGTAACTACTCCTTCCGGCGGGGTTCGCAGTGGTCTGTGCGCTCTGCAGCCAGCGCTGAAGGCATGCCCTTACCCATCCTCGTTACCCTCTTGCAAGGCCAATCGGTGCACAAACAAAACAACGTGAATTGAATATTATGTTGGTCGCTATTGAGCAACAGATACGGACGATTATTAATTGTTTGTTTAAATGGGCCTTGATCTAATTTCACTCTTGCATCGAGTCCGTTTTAGATTTTGGCTTTTGATGAAATGCTGCCGATTTTGTGTTCCGTTGCGAGCGGCGAATTTTCAAGAGAAGGATGGCACTTTTCCAAACGATTTTACCCAATGCTCCCTTGTCCCTCTATGCACTCCTATTGGCCTCGCCTGTCCGTCGTTCGGTGACACATTGGGGGTCAAGGTAGAAGCGTTCACGTCGCGATCCCTGTCAGGTAGTACTTGGTATTGCCTGCGAATTCTACCAAACACTTCGAAGCCAAGCTGAAAGACGACGATGTCCAGAAGCTAGCCATCGTGCTTCGAAGAATCGCAAAGAAGAAGGTGACACATTGCAGCGTGCGAAAGTGGAAAGCGGGTGGGTGGGTTGGGGGGGGGTGATCGGAGGGCGACAAATAACTATCATCGCAGATCCAATACCACCGCCGCGTACTTAAGAGGCCACTTCCACAACTCACACTGGCATCCCGGGAGTCGCTCTCCGCGCTCCAAGGGTGACTCGATCCCGTCTGCTCCTGCCAGAGGAGCACGGCACGGAGCACACGCCGACCCACTTCGCGCTGCAGCCGCCGCAGGCCATCTTCCCGGCGTGCATCTGCGCGTGCGTGCTGGCCGTCATCGACCTCATGGAGGACGGGGAGGTGCGCGACGACGGCGTCACAGGTGATCGTCGAGCGCCGACACGTGAACCAGCGCGGGTGTACATCCGCGCGCGAACGGCACGCGCAGACACGCTGCCAAGCACGGGAACACGGATTCGCACGCGTAGGCACGCACGAAAACGAATGCGACGACAACAACAACCGCTGTTAGCCGCTAAGTGGCGATGACATCGCCACGGCGCTCATCCCTGGCCAGGTGCACCTTGAGGCCACGTGAAGTGGAGAAGGCTCACTGACAGGAAGTTACGGGACAGACCCAAGTGCCATGGGCTGACTGAGATGCCTGGCCGAGGCACCACCTGTGCACCCTACCGTGCCAACACATGCAGACACATCAACACGTGCAGTAATACATGGAGACCAAGAATCCCGCGTATAATAATAATAATAATTTCAATTTATATAGCGCCTTTCACCCGAGGGTCACAAAGCGCTGCACAAGGGCCGCGAAGAGAACGGCATATCAACAACGAAAGAAAAACACAATAAAGACTAAAGCAACAGAAAATAAATGATTAAGGCTACTTCGAATATACTGAAAGGTCGTGAAACTGAAGACAAAGCAACAGAAAATAAATTATAATATAGTCAGTGCTGGCCTTAAAGGTGGGCATTGGCCTCTCTTCTTGCTCCAGAGACTGGAGCTACATAGTGCTCGCGGCCCACTGATAGGTCGCGAACTACCGATCGAGAATGGGGGCAATAGCCGACGTTTCGAGGCAGTGGCCTTGCCCAAAGGACATGGACACTGCCTCAAGGCCTGGAGTAAACCCACCGCCTAGTCAACCGCTCCACAACTCGCCTCACCGTAGCCGAGACGTTATAGTAGCACCTATGAAGGTCGACACGGCACACACAGAGGGGGTGGGTGACCAGCACCACGCCCGGCCGCCTTTGTCTCCCTAGTGGGAATATGTTACACACAACACACATAGACACACGCAATGATACACATGGAGGAAAATAGACACAGGCAGAGACAACACAGAAATAAACCAAAGCACAGTGGGCAGGAGGTCGTGACCTGCAATTGCAAAGAGGCACTAAAGAATCGCTAACTCCCAGAGCTACACAACTCGTTCAAAAATGTGATTGGAAATGTTGGATGATTAAGGTTTGATAGCATCACCGTTGTAATCCTCATTGCTTGGTTGAAATGGATGAAACAAATAAGAAGGATTAAAATTGCTACGTGAAGTTGTGATTAAGGCGTTATGGGAAATGGCTTATTTTTTATTATCTCTAAAACCAAAGTGAAGCCCTGTTAGCCAATATTAAATTCAGACCGAAAATCCTTGCAGATTGTTGTCGTTGCACACGTGTACTGTGGACAACGGATTTATATAGACGTGATATTCTGGGAGCACACTGCATTATTAACCCGTCGATCTGAGTTCGATTTTCAACCACGGATAAAATCGACCGATATCTGAATTGCTCCTGTATTCATTCCCCCTTCATCAACCCACACTCACCATTGTGGTGAAGTATGGTCAATCAACCTCGTTGACCAACAAAACGTGGAGACGCATTCAGCCAATAGTGGATGGAAAAGGACTGCCGATTACTAAATCACTAAAGCACATTTAAGACATAATCGTTAGCATGGTATGTACATATTATGAGACTGTCATGTGGTTTCAAGCGATTGTATGCATGTAGATATCTAATTCCAGAACCTTGGTAAAGTTCTATCAGTGGGTCTTTCAACCTGGTATTATGGGACGGTCATTGTGTGCTTTCGCCCGGTTGTGTGTGGCGGCTCCCGTACTGAGTGCCGTGCGTATTTGGCGCTGGGCAGTGTGCGCGGTGGCGCAGCAAGTGCTGTGGAACTGCCTGATTGAGGACCCTGCCCTCGTCCTGCGCCACTTCCTCGAGAGGTTCACAGTCAGCAACCGGCAGGTGCGTGGCTGTCACAATCACAGCAACCAAGCGTCGTCGTCACCACCCTCATGTAAAAAAAACACTAATTAAACAAGCATCACAGAAAGAAGGTCCTGCCCGAGGTGGTTCGATTCCTGCCACCAGCGCCTTTTTGTGTGAATGTTGTGTTCGCTACATTTTCTGCGTGGGTTTCCTCCAGGTTCTCCGGTTTCCTCCCATATCTGAAAACAACACTCATTAAATGATCAATTCTTCTTTGCGATTCTTCGAAGCACGATGGCTAGCTTCTGGACATGGTCGTCTTTCAGCTTGGCTTCGAAGTGTTTGGTAGAATTCGCAGGCAATACCAAGTACTACCTGACAGGGATCGCGACGTGAACGCTTCTACCTTGACCCCCAAATGATCAATAACATTATAACACATCGGACGCAGTGTCTGGTAAATGTCGGCGCTGGCTAACCGCGTGGCTGCCTTCCCCCCATCTCTCCGCAGTTTTTGTTACGCCTCTGAGTCGATCTCTCTTCTAACGGATACTTTCGATATTGCACGAATACTGCGCGTGTCATAAATTGTAATATCATTATTAAACTGACCACATGGCTGCTTCCCACCCCCCACCTCTCCAGTGGTTTCCTGCAGCGCCTTGGGCCCTGTGGGTGAAAGACTCTATATAAATGTAATAAACTGATATAATTAATGTGTTTTTTAAACCGGGTAAGATCTCAAGAGGGCAGGATATGATCTCATTTGCAAGAGGGACCTTTGCCACCAAAATAATGTCACCATCGGCTATCACGGAACTGCTTTTGAAATGCCTTCAAGCGTGACTGTAGGTGCTCCCTTAATGACCCACGGAGGGCCGCTCCGAGTCTGTTCACTCAAGGTCACGCGTGATTTGGCAAGGACTTATTTTATCAGGGGGAGTGCATTTATTTAGAATGTCCCTAGATAAATTGAAGGGGGTGTAATGATGCATTGCTTCGCTTATTATTCTTGATTCTTAAATGCACGATGCATGCATTGCACGTGTATTGTTAAACACAGCATGATGACGCCTTCATCCAGAAGTAGACTGACAAAGGAATTTAGACTACAATTTCGTTATGATTTGCATACATTGTAAAAGATTCTTGCACGTGTGCTGGTTCGTGCTTGTATTGTGAGTGTAAACCTCGGTTGTTAATCGATCCATCATAAAATGCCTACCATATCCTTACCTGCAGCATGTAAAATATTGATGTATGGCAGGGTTCAAGTGTAACGTGACTTCACAATTGCTCTGCCCCACTGGCCTGCAGCTCTGCAGAGGACCGTGCAAATGCCAGTTTCCGTGGCGTTATTTCGCATTGTCATCTTTTCCCCCGCAGGAGGAGCTGATATTTATGCTGCGGAAGCTTCTCATAAACGTTGGGGAGCTGCCGCCTCAGACCTCTCACATACTTTTCAATTACCTGGTGAGAATTCATATCTAACGGTGAAATCACAACCGGACCATTCCATTTGGATGCTTGCATCATTCAGGCTGCTCCACCGTCTGTTGCAAAGGAAAATACGACGACAAGGTGCCCAGAGAATGCTACAGGAGTCTGCGAAACTGCATCCCCTATTACCCAGAGGATCATAATTATGCTTCATTGAAACAAAAATAATAATACGGTGATATGCTGCAATAAAGTAAAATACACAGGGGCAATTATTTGAGCAAACGATTGTGCAGATAATGTTCACTGTGCCAGGCTAATGGATGATGGATGCCTCCCTGAGCAGTCAGCCACATTCTAAGTCAGCAGTGGGTATTTTGTTCAAACCTCTGCTGGGTCTGCTCAGCATTAAATTACTACTTCTTTGAGGGACATGCCCATCAGTGAATCCACCTGGGGTTGAAACGAGTCTTCGATTCTGCGAATTGGGCTGCGGAAGAAAAGCACTGATGGCTTTTCAGGAAACCTACGCCCCTGTGCGCCAGAATAGACATGTTTATTTTGATGGTTCCCCAGGACTTCCAGCAACAGGTGTTTTTGTCACTGCGTAGGTTTTCTCGGTTTTATTGCACAGCTCCGCGGGTGTGCTTTTCACTTGTTATCACGTTGTCCGACTAAAGTATAAAATACGAAGTTTTTACCCTTACGGGCAATAAGAACACAGTGTTAAGATGTTTAAACACCAAGTGAACACCTTTTTACAAAGGCTCCAACGTGCAGGTAGCCACACATACTTGTGGCATAACCATGCAAAATTAATGAGTCGCAATGCATTGTTGTTAAAGCTTATTGGCCCTTTGTAAAAAGGTGTTCACTTGGTGTTTAAACATATTAACACTGTGTTCCTATTGCCGGTAAGGGTAAAATCTTCGTATTTTATACTTTATTTGTAAAAACGGCAAAAAGCGTCCAATAACGTTGTCCGACGTTTCCCAGCACATGCTGAAACCGTCTTCAGCCGAAGAAGCCTCAGCCTATAAATATATACTGTAAAATCTCGAGTATAATACTCACCCCAAATTTGAGTTTCATCATAACATAAAAAATTACAATCCTTTGTATAGTAGGCACCCGTAATTTAAAATATGGGAAATTTGCAATTGTTAAAAAACAAATTTTCCAATGCCGACGCCTCTACGCCTACAGCCGTAATTCTCTGCACGACAGGAAACAAGAGGCAGATCAAAGGCCCCGGCATTCGCTTTTGTGTTTGAAGATGACTGACGACAGCAAGTTCAATGGATTCGTTAATTAAATTACGGTGACTTTTGCGATTAAGAAGTAAGTATTTATTTTTGGTGTTGGTTTCTAAAGTTACCTTGCGTGTTTGGTTCCGATGACACGAAGCACGAAGCTCGCCGAGTAGCTGGGGGCATGTGAGCGGCACCCAACGAACGCCGCTAATCTTTCACCGTTTATTTTCCTCGTGCAGATCGGGCTGATCATGTACTTCGTGCGCACGCCGTGCGACTGCGGAGAGGAGGCGGTGGCCGCCACGCTCACGTTCCTGTGGCAGGTGGTCAGCTTCGTCGAGGGCCTCTTCATCAAGGACCTTAAGCAAACGCTCAAGAAGGAGCAGTGCGACCTCAAGCTGCTCGTCACTGCCGCCATGCCCGGTAGTAGTATGGAGGACGCGGCTCCGTAAGCGCACGGCGATGACACTCGGAGCTGCCCGTGCCGTGGCGAGGGAGGGGTGGGCGCTCGTCCGGAGGGGAGCGCCGCGTGATTGCTTAGTCGAACGATAAGCAGAGAGAAGGTTTTACGCTTTCTGGCAATATTACAGGTGTTAACGTGCGTAATGAAGGATTGGTCGCGAAAGCCTTCATCTTAAACTTCGGTGGTAGCTGAGTCGTTGGAAATGAAGTGGCCCTGATGTTTTGGTGGGGAAGGTGGGGATGTCTCGCTATAGCTCCAGAAGGTTTCTCAAAATTGAGTGCTCGTGACATACCACAGTCTGGCTTTCCACGTTCACCAAGCGTCTCTGTTCAAAGTTGTAACTTTGGTTGTTACCAGCTGCGCGTGTCAATTATGCTATAAGAACCCATTTGGAACTTTTACAGAGATGTGCACCGACTGTATGTTAGAGAGTGGTCATCTGAAGCAGATATCACAGAACCATTTCAGACAGCCCTTCCAAGTGTAACTAGCTCATAACTCTATAACCCGTGAGTAGGCCCACCTGTAGACTATTCAACACAGGTTATATGCAATTTAGTGAAAATCACATTTCATTGACATTGATTCTTAAACTCGTGGTACAAGACCAATAAACAAAACAATATGATTCTAAAATAGTAATTAATAAATCAAATCGGGACCCTGTATTACCACAATTAATTTAATTACTGCGGGTGGGCGATGGGGCTTAACCCCTCATACGTGATCTGTGTGTGTTGGTGTGTCGTGTGTCTGTGCCGTGTCCACGACGCAGGCACGAAAACGTTGGTGGTGCACGGCCCAAACGAGTGTGACATTCCTACGCAGCTCCCCGTGCACGAGGACACACTCTTCGAGGCCGTGTTAAAGGTGACGCGGCTCGGATGTGTGCATGTTTGGCAGCAGATGCGTGCGCGTGTGTGCATTTATATGTATCAGTAATTAATTATAGTCATTGTAACTGTATCGGTATAATATTGTTATATGCATTGTTTGTTGCTGTGTGTAAGTGGTTATTTGTTTTGGAGTTCGTTTGGTTAATCTGTTATTTTAATATCTTTATTTATTTCCGTCAATTCGCGTGTTTCTGTGTTGCAGGAATCTCCTAAAGAGCTTGCAAGCTCACTGGGTATTTTTCTGCTGTAATAATAAACATCTATCTATCTATGCTGTTCAATACAAATCTTCTCATGGAAGTTATATGATTAGTTGCTGTTGAAATCCTGGATTGTGTATTTTAAACTTTGTAGTAGTCAAGAGAGCAGAGATTGGAAACTGCCGCTGTTTGGTATAAAATTATATTGCATTGCTTTTGGTTGTGTTTATCTTTACACAGGAGAGTTTAGAGTTCTTCAATATCCCCGAAGCGCAGTCTGAAAACTGTTTTCTGATGGACAGACGCAGAAATATCATTCATTACAGCAAGGTGATGCTGTGCAACAATCCCTACGCACATCTCTTGTTTCCAATGTTATGCATTTGTTAATTTTTCGAGAATTATTTTAGTCACCGTATATAATTTCACTTCATGACCTGTGAGCCCGGTTTTGCCTGCGGTGTCCCTCTGCGCCCGCGTCCCGTAGACGTACGTGCGGGACATCTATCCGTTCCGCCGATCCGTCTCGCCCCAGCTCATCCTCGTCAAGATGGACCCGGAGAAAGGGGCGACGTTAATCCAAAAACAGGTTATTTCGGCATTCTTGTCATCATGGTACAGTACTACCGTCACCGTCATTCTACTGTTGATTTAGTAAAAGATGTTTGTGTGTTCATATCGCAAGATACAGCAGTGACCAATCAGCATGTAATGCAAGGCTCTGTAACATACAGCCCACGGGCCAGCTCTGGCCTGGAAATACATTTATCGGGCCTGTAAAGATTAATAAAAAAGGCAATGAAATTGTATTGAAAACAATTAGATCGAATTTTGTCCCATGTTAAAATACACTCGTATTTTGACACAGGCCTATACCAGTTTAGCCAATGTAAATATTATGTTTCCCTGCAAGGGAAGGGGGGATCCGGAGAGAAAGCGGGGGGTCGTGACCAGCTTGTGGCCCTTTGGTTATTTAATCTGGAACTGGCCTTCATAAAGAGTAAGTTGTGCACGCCCGCTGTAATTCAACGGTGAGCAGTACGCCAAAAATCGGCATTTAACATAATCCTTTCCAAGAATTAATTCAGTGAACTACCCGCTTGGCAATAAAGCAGCAGGTGTTAAACGACCACCAGAGTGCACTGGCGCGTTGGCACAAAGCGACCAGAGTGTCCCATTTAATTCCTCGTATTCAGAACCCGTTCCTTACCACCACCATCACCACCACCGCCACGTGCAGCGAACTACCGCCGCTGCCGCAGCTTCTTCTTCTTTGCGATTCTTCGAAGCACGATGGTCAGCTTCTGGACATCGTTGTCTTTCAGCGTGGCTTCGAAGTGTTTGGTAGAATTCGCAGGCAACACCAAGTATTACCTGACAGGGATCGCGACGTGAACGCTTCTACCTCGACCCTGCCGCCGCCGCTGATGCTGCGTTACACCGCCAATCCCTCTGCGCTGTGCCGCCGTGCAGGTTCTGACGCGGAAGCTGGAGGAGGTGGGCCGCCTGCTGTTCGCCAAGGCCCTCACGCAGCACATGCCGCACAGCCACCTGCAGTCGCACGTGTCCGTGCTGCAGGAGGACCTCCTCCGGCTGCCGTCATTCCCCCGCAAGGCCATCGAGGCGGAGTTTTCGCTCTTCACCGACCCGCAAGGTGACGACGGCGCAGCACGGATCCCTCACGTTTTATTCGCGGTCGTTTCATTAATTCATTAATTGTCAGAAAAATCGAATTAAATGTGCTGCCGTGCTATATCCCTTTTATGGGTTGCGTCACGTAAAAAAATAAGTGTCGTAAGCCCGCCTCAGTGCTCAACGCTTGAGAACTGGGTTTAAATGCAGGGACACTTGCCAGATCTCCAATCAGAATCGCAGCCGTGCTGGCTCAGTGCTCCGAGCCTTGAGCCCACACGGCCACCTCCAGGCTTAGTTGCTTTCTAACAATTCTAGCAAAGCCTCACTGAGTCAGAGCTTATCGTCTATCTCTTGCCTCAGGGTGGTCGAGTAAATCAGATGTATTTTCGAATTTAAAGACACGTAGAGTGCCTGGAGAACACCCACGTGAGGTGATGAGCTGCTCTCTTCCTTATGGATATACCAGGAAAGTACTCATACTGTGTGAGGGCACCGTGTAATTTGGGCGGGTTTGCGCAATCTCAACCTTCGTGTGATTATTTTCTATGAATGCCCGTTCCACATGAAATATCTTAATTGGCACCTTACCATATTATCTTCAGTCTTCTCTGCCCTGTAGTGTTCTGCCTTCCCCTTAAAGAAAGCTTCTCTGAATGCAAATGCACCCTCTTGTTGTACAGCATCTCCAAAGCAGTCACATTAAGTTCTCTCTATATCCAAACTGTGTTGTATTGTCTATAGTTGTTAGTAGGGCCGTAGTCTATTACAGTCATCCAAATGTGCCAGATCTCCTCAGATCTTGAAAGCTATAAAGGTTTTGAGCCTGGCTTGAATGGGTGGCTGCCGTGCATAGAACAGACGTTGTGCGGGCAGTGATATCCTCGCACGTCTATGCTCCCCAGCTTGGCGAAGCATGGTCAAACGACCGCCGCAACCCGCGAGGCTTGCGGATGCCACTCACCCTGCAGTCGATTCACAAAAAGGGCTGTACACGTATACATGCACCCACGCCGTACCATCACCACCACCGGGCCGGGTCACGCTCGCGGGCCGTGTTTGCGATCTGACAAGCGCCGTCTTGCTTCCGTGCGCCCGGCCTCCCTGCAGGCAAGGAGCTGTTCGCCATGGACTGCCTCCAGAAGCTGCTGTGGATCCGCTTCCTAGAGGAGATGTTCCTGGGCATGCCGAGCGAGTTCCCGTGGGGGGACGAGGTCATGCTCTTCCTCAACGTGTTCAACGGAGCGCTGCTGCTGCACTGCGAGGACAGCTCCCTGCTGCGCCAGTTCCTCGCCACCACCATCAACACGGCGCTCCACTTTAACCATCTCTTCTCGCTCAACGGCTACCAGTGGATCCTGCCCACCATATTGCAGGTAGGCTGCAATTGCCCGCGGTTTAGTGGGCCTGTATGCAGCAGGATCTGCTGTCGCTTGAAATTGACCTCTTATTTTCTATAAATTGCGGTTGGGAAAACGTTTTACCTACTGAAGGCCGTGTTGGCCGTGCCTAATCCTGTATAGGGTCGCAGCATGCCGGCGCCTATGCCGGCAGATACAAGGTGCAAGGCAGGGCTATATCCATGATAAGATGCCAGTCTATCGCAGGGCACCTCAGGAGGAGGTTAATTAACCTGGACTGCAGCGTGTCTGTGCACTGTGGCAGGAAACCGGAGTATCCGGCAAACACCGACGCGAACACTGAGAGAACCTGCAAACGCCACACATATAAAAGGCAACCGAGCTGGGAATCGAACTGATGGACATTTTGTTGTGAGGTGGTAGCACTACTGCGCCACCAAGCCGCTCAACATTTCTTTCCTACCAAAACAATTTTTTTTGGTTTTGAAAACTATGCATAATGCGGCAGTTGGGGTGTCATTTAACATTATTTCACTGTTCATTTTGGCTGGTCGTGTCACATGACAACTCTGCAGCGGATATCGCCAATCAGCTGTAGGCTGTTCTCTCAACTCGGACCTGATCGGATTATCACCGTCTAGCATTCGGCACAGGCCACCGTAAAGGTCCGTATTAATAAGTGACAAAGCAAAAATTAGGCTTGACTACTTTCATAACATTTGAAGCTCCACGCATAGTACAGAGCCTTGCTGATAAGGGCTATATTTAAAGATTTGCATTCATTAAGGTGATTAATGATGCTTATCCCCCCCACCCCCGCTTCGAGATGA
>JAZEWU010000011.1:862852-876409 GCA_036362915.1 Geotria australis | reverse complement strand
AGTATTACCTGACAGGGATCGCGACGTGAACGCTTCTACCTTGACCCCCTCTTCAGAGCTGATCTTTCAGGATAGCCGTGTCGAGCGCTCAACACGGTTATCCCGAAAGAACAGTTGTGAAAAGCAAGCATTACTGACCCCCTCCAGCGCTTTGTGGCATTTGCGTGAAAGGCACTTTAGAAATATGTATTATTATTGTTAAAAACAAAACACTTGAAAAACAATAAAAAATAATTGATAATGTTTAGACCTTTTTCAATGCAATGCTGGATGAGGGCCTCTCCATGCTGTGTCGGTCATGGGAATTGTTTTGACTATACTTCACCGCACCAGTGAGCACAGATTGGTGAAGGAGGGGCACCCAGGACCTGTTCAGACAGCACTCGTTACTGATGTTAGTTAGCCATGGCCGGGCATCGAACTCAGGTTGCCAGGTTCAGAGCACACCGTGCTATTTACTCCAGAACAGCTCACCCCCAACACATGGTATATGACTGACAAAAGTCAATACAGTCGCTATTGCTCACAAGAGCATTTATATAATTGCTTTATTATTTAAGATGTATTTGTGTAAAGTATAATTTAGCGCAAATCAGTCTGATGCTCACTGTGTGCTTGGTATGATGTGCCAGTTAAGTATTCGGCTTGTAACTGTATATTTCATTTTGTAAGAACAAAGGTAAGAAATTACCAGAATTGTATTTCTCTTTTGATGTGTATTCTCATATTGCTCAATTATATAAGTTAACTTAGCCAGTGTAGATTAGTGCATTTGATACCCCTTCCAGTTTAGCAGAAGGAAATGAAACCCTGAAGAATACTCAGGAAGGAACAATTTCCTAATTAGGCAATTGCAGGCAATTGTATAATTTTGGTGTGGCATCTGCGAAACATTTAATTGGAGTGTTGAAAATCTGTTCTCATTGATAACACCAACATTAAACAAACGCCCATCATATATTGGACGTCTCAAAATTGTTTTAACGCCTTCGATATAAAAGTTGGAAAGCGTTCATGCATTATCTCTACCCGTCTGTCGCCTGTCAATTTGTAACAGGGACCCATGAGAAGTCCCTGAAAAATAATTCATTGCAAACATATGTTAGGATAAAGTGTTGCCATTGGGGACTTACATTCTAGAAAATTGATCAAAGGGTTGCCCCAAACTTGGCGATAAAAGACAGCACTGAGAGTATTTGCTTTGATGGTTGCACTTCAGAGCCGTGTCAAGCGATCTCCCTCTCTCACTCGCGACATCTCGCCTCCCACATTGGAAGTATCATCGGGCGAAACGTCGCGAGGCAGAGAGGGAGATCGCTCGACACGGCTATCCCGAAAGAACAGCTCTGAAGAGCAACCATCATGAATCGAGCCGTGAAAACTTACATCAGTACAGTATTTACTTTGCTGGCTGAGGCAGTGATGTTACAAGTCACACACCATGTGACATCATCTCGTGCAGTTTGGAGCATAGCCTCATTATCGCTAGTTAAGTACTTGAGATGACAAAACACCTGCTAGAATGTGTTACCGAATCTATACGTGTGCATGATTAGTCTTCCTATGTCACCATTGTAGTGGGGAGGGTCTATTTTAAAACTTTGACCTTACGGGCAGATATGAATGTGTTTAGCGATTAGTGCGTGATGCTATGAACCCAACGACTCAAGTTTGATTCCCGCTCGCGGTCAAGATCAGTGACAATTATATAAACCGGTCCTGGGCCTCCCCTTGGTCGACTCAGCCACAAATGAGTACCTGGTGCGGTGCGTTAACATCGCCACTATGGAGACAGGCGGCTCGGTATGGAGCTGACCACCCATCCCCTCGCGCTCCAAGCCGGCCTTCGTAGGTGCTCGCTAACTGCACTTGCGCCAACAGTCTGTTGAGACTAGACGGGGGGGGGATCTTTGTGTTTGTGGCGTGCGCTGGGCCACGACTCAGGGATGAGCTGCGGCTGCTGGAGGAGGGCCAGGGGTTGGGGCCCGAGGAGTTGGACGAGCGTCTGGCCAAGGAAGAGTTCCGGAGGCCACGCGAATCTCTGCTCAACATCTGCACCGACTTCTTCAAGCACAGCGGGCCCCGACTCAAGATCCTTCAGAGCATGGCCGGGGAACCGCGCGCCACCGTGCCAGAACTTCTCGATGTCAAGTCGCACATCCGGTGAGCGACGCGACCGCTCGCGCAGTCACACCGCGTGCCCCGTTTGGCGCGTTTCGTGCCATCGTCGCGCAGGCCAGAGCAATGCGATTTGGATTTGAAGGGCGTCTGAATGTGACCGCATCGCAATGTATGATGAGTACTGCTATATTCACTCTAGGCATGCTGAATGATAAGCAACGGTGAGCAACACGCGTTCTGTCTTTAACGCCGTGATGGTCGTTTACGGGAGAAATCGTTGAGTGTACGTCCAATCAAGAATTATGCGCTCCCTAATATTCCACGAGTGAACAGAGTTTTTAGGAGTGAATGTTATGGACTGATAAAACACTGGAAAGTGTTACATTATTGCAGCAACTAATTAAAGTGTTCTAGTGAGAAGATATTTAATTTTATATTAGGTAAACAAAAGAGATAAGTGCCGTTTAATGTCACACTCTAGTAAATCGCGAAATTGTTTTAAAGACAGCACACATTATAATTATGTTACAATTGGCAGGGAGAAAAAAAATATATTAACTTTGTTCTCGTTAATATTTATTTTAATAATTGGCAGAATAAAGTTTGCAATCAAGACATTTGCCTGTATTTTCTTAATCAGAGCATAGGTTGATTTGCTCAGACTTCATGGCCCTTGGTAAATATGTCCAAAAAACGTGTGTCTCTATTTGCAGACACCGCCAGTTAATATCGTCCGACCCTTGTGTGGGCGTCATTGATGTCCATTCCATAAGTTTCTTACCAGCGGTGAGAGAGCTTTGTTTGAAACGGCAGCTCGTGGTGCATGCATTGATTACGGATTTGGTTCTACGACAGGTTCAATCCCCTGTATCGGCACCAAGCAATGGCTCATACAGTTCCAGCGCCTTGTTGCCTTTGGGTTAGAGGTGCTTTAAAAAGTTTAAACTATTATTTCGAGCTACACGGCGGGTTCTTAGGCACGATGTCCAACGTTTCACTCTGCAAAAGTCAACTAAATATACAGGTTTATCTAAACTGTACTTCAGTATATGTACCTGTGCGGTGTTTGTGTGTGTCCATGTGTTTGTGTTACGTTGGTGCATTCATCATTCCTAATATTTTCACAGGAAACAGCTACCATCTTCTAAATGTCGGTACTGGTAACTGATAATACGAATATTTACCGGTGTATGGATTGTCGTGTAACAACATAATCGGTGCGTGTCTATTAGCGTGTCTTTGTCTTTGTGTTTTTTGGTTGTGTGAGTGTCTATGTGGCCTGTGTGAGTGTCTGTGTTTGTGTGCATGCCTGTGTCTGTGTGCATGTCTCTGTGCGTGTCTGTGTGTGTGATCGCACGGGCGATGACACAGGCTGGCCGAGATCGCGCACTCGCTGCTGAAGCTGGCTCCGTACGACGCGGCGACGATGGAGAGCCGGGGCCTGCGCCGCTACATGACCGAGATGCTGCCCATCACGGACTGGTCGAGCGAGGCCGTGCGTCCCGCGCTCATCCTCATCATCAAGCGCCTCGACCGCATGTTCAACAAGATCCACAAGATGCCCACGCTGCGGTAACAACAACGGCGGCGAGGGGCCCGCGGTCAGGGGCGGACGCCCACGCTGGACAAGCTAGCGTCTGCCACCACTGAGTTATAATAAATAGAGGTGTATCATGGGAAGACGAGTATCTGGCGTTACTGGAATAGGGGAGAACTATAATAAAGCACGTGTCTAGAGTAGCGTATTATGATTGTTACGCAACTGACAAACAACCTAGACTTTTAGACTCACAGAATTCCCAGGACAGCTTTCTTTAATAAGAGGACGGTCCTGGGGGAAAAAAAAAAAACAGAACAGGTGGTAACGTTATCCCGAGCGCGTAACGTGACACGCGGAAACACATCTTAAGGCTGCGTTCATCCCCCCAGTGCAATTGGCTGGTGCTTAATTGTGAATTAGCTAAGGATCGGAGCAAATTGCCTCTGATTTATTGTTGTAGGGATCTGAGCCAGTGCTGAAATTACCACCGCTGGCTCCGCGCCGCCAATGCAAATGAGCACGGAGGCCAAGCCCGATGTTCGGTTGAGCGTGGAGATCCACTTTGCTCTTCCACACTTTCTTGCCGGTTGTTATCTTGTGCACCCTTACGAAAGTCCAAAGTTTACACAGCGCGCGGTTATCTCGCGATAAAGCCGCAGAAACGGATTCGGAATAAATCAGGACAGAATGGGTGTCCGCGCTGTATAATCGGTTAAAAGGAAGGGCACCTTAGAATAGTGTTGTCATGCCGCTTCGTAATTAATGAAACTTGCTTTTAGTGTTATTACACGGTGGAAAGTGATTACACGTTTAAGTAATGGGTACCGCGTTCGGAAGGCTGCATATTATTGTTCTTTAAGGTACCTCGATGGGGCAGTGGTTGTTGCTAACTGAATAATGCTTATTTAGGAGAAAACGATATTGACATTAATCAAGGTCTCTGCCTTTTTGGCAAGAACATACTGCCAGTGCCACAAACACTGCCAATTAGCATGCGTCCCCTTTAACATTGCAGTGTGGCTGAATTCGGTGATATTACAGTAATTGCAGTGGGTAGTGGAATTAAATAGAAGACCGGTTATGGCAATTAGTTTTTTTTTGTTCCAAGCTGTCGGATTACGCTTTTGTTAGTACGCTTGAGTAACTTTTGGACATTCATTTAAAACAGAAATGTGTGTGCATCCTCAGCCTCCCTTAAGAATACATGGGAAAATTACACAGAAAGAAAATAATCACCGGATTGCCAGTTAGCAGCTGCCTTCAGATTTGCGGCGATGCTTTTTGCCGTTTCATAGCGCGTCCCCCCCCCCGGCTCGCACGTTCTGCGCAGGCGGCAGATCGAGTGGGAGGGCGCAAGCAACCTCATTCAGGGAGTCTGCATCACCCTTCAGAAGCAGCCAATCATCTCGTTCCTACCGCACGTCCGCTCGCTCATCAACATCTGCGTCAATCTGGTGAGCGACCGGCATCTGACCGGGACCGCCGTGACCGACGACAACCCGCACTGCTTTTTCAACCGCTGTTGCACCGGGAACAGAGCCCTGGAGGGCTGTTGCCAATAACGGCTTATTGCCCAGCAGCATTTGTTTAACAAGCCTCTGTTGATGAGACCCAGAATGTTGACTCCAATGCGCCAGCAGTTTGTTTGCTTAAAACTAATGCCGCTGGATAATATTGGTCTCACGCAACGGAGTTTGGCTTAAATGTAATTTACGTAGGACTGGGATTGTAGTTAAAATCTAATTTTTTACACTAGATATGTTCATAGTTATTTTGTATCAAAATATTAGCTAGTTATACATGCGATTGTATTATTAGTTTCATATCCCTACAGCCTCTGATATTATCCTTAACAAGGAAATTTTTGTTTATCTGTACATAGCAGTCTCCCTTTCTCAAAATATGCGGCATCACATTGACATTTATGCAATTGTAAGGGTTCGTATTCATCTATTCACATGCATTGAAATTCGAGGATCTCTTCTCCAGATGAAACGGCACCAAACCATGTTGGTTCATCCCAGTTTAATAATCCTGCAATGCCAGGGTCAGCTGGGCTAGAAGTCCTGGCTGCCTGCCTTTGTACTTGAGCCAGGCTAAATGCCCAGGCAGACTCTTCCCCCAACTTGATGGTGCTCAGCTGAAGGGGTCTGGGCCCATTCATTTGTGGCCAATCTCCCGGAGGTTTCGCATGTGGCCGCAGCCAGCCTGTATACCGATGACCCTCCTCGACCCTTCCACAGAGGAACCGGCCTAATTGAATTCCCTTTGAAATTAATTTAGAAACATCTGCAAGACAGCAAACGCACCGGTCCAAAACCCACATCCCTCCACCCCCGGCGCCGTCAAACGTCACGTCTCATCGCAATTTTTTTTACGCCGATCAAAAAAAGTTGAGCCGTTGCCCTTGCTGAGCTCACCGCGCGGCATTGATGGATTTCCTGCTGTGCGGGCACCATTATTGCCGGCACCCGGCTCTCTTTCTGCGTCGCTGAATAAAAATCGGAGCGGTGGATAGGCTCCCAGGAGCCCTTAAAGTGGAATGATTCGGGGAGAGGAAAATATAATTGAAAAAAGCCTGTTTGACACACGGCATCGACACTCTATCCGGCTATCACAACTCCCTCCCTGGTGTCGTGTTAAAAGCAAGGTGCGGGCTTGCTGTTGACATGCCACAGCCTTCTCCTGTCGGGTTGCTTGTTTTAATAACAAAGCGTTTATTTTTATATGTCATCTGTTTTTTGAACGATTGCCTTCATTAAAAGCAGCTAATCGCCCGATGAGACCTGAAGGCGCCGTTGTCAAGGGAGGCTTGGGTCAATATTAACGCGTCTAATAACAAGCACGGATTGAACAAACATGCTTGTTGTCGAAATATAACTAAAAATATTATTAAAAACATCCATAACCGTTTGGGCAGTGGCCAGTTATTAACAAAAGAGTCTCGTCTCGCAGTTGGCTTGTTGACACCACGATGCAGCTTTTCACAGTTGCACCGTGTAGCTCCGTGCTTACGGTGTTGTTCGACACGAACGTGACGGAATGCTGCTGACATTGCGATTACGCGCGTGTGTGCTGAGGTGATGGGTGTGGTGGGGCCCTCCAGCGTGGCTGACGGGCTCCCTCTGCTCCACCTAAGCCCGTACCTCTCTCCACCGCTGCCCTTCAGCACGGCCGTCGTAAAGCTGGTGGCTCTGCAGATCCAGGTGCCCTGTGAAACGTGTGCGCTAAGTGAGGTCCAGTTGAGGCGAGGAACAGTGGCGCAGCGGGTTACCGCATGGCACTGTGAACCTGGTGGAACCGAGTTCGATTCCCGGCCATGGCTAACAGTGATAACTGATGTCTGATCCGGTCTTAAACACCATCTTCACCAACCAGCACTCACTAGTGTGGTGAAGTATGGTTACCACTGGTGCATTGTATAAATGTTTTCTGTCACACAACCTACCAAAATCGGCAAAAGCCACCCACTTGAAAGACAGCCAGTCAGCCAAAGCATCCAAATCACACTTTCCTCTCGCTGACATAAAAAAAACCCTGTTATTATTTTTGCTTAACCTGTTATTTCATGCGTGATGTACGACACGCCTAGGCTCTGAAAGAGGACTTTCCGCTGCACCTGGTGATTTCTCCGTTCACCAACCAGGAGCGGAGGGAAGGGATGCTTCTTAACCTCTTCATCCCCTTCGTGCTGGCCGTCGGCTCCGGCAACCGAGGTGCCGCTCAGACTCATTGTCTCGGCGTCTGATGTGACGTCAGATTGGTTCTGCGTGAACTTCAAGGGTTACGTTTCCATTTTACGCGCGATATTCGCACGTACACATAAACAGTAAGGCATGCAGCGATACTCCCCTGTCGTCTTCTTCTTTGTGATTCTTCGAAGCGCGAAGGTCAGCTTCTGGACATCGTTGTCTTTCAGCTCGGCCTCGAAGTGTTCGGTAGAATTCGCAGGCAACACCAAGTATTACCTGACAGGGATCGCGACGTGAACGCTTCTACCTTGACCCCCTGTCGTAATTCAATGCTTTATCCCGATTCACGGGTGACAATTCAATAGAAAAAAATATATATCAATATTTTTTTACGTTGCCCTGACAGCAGTGCCTCTAGTGGCTGTAGGAGTAACATTAACCAAACATATTATTACAAGAAGTCCCCTGCATTGCCCGGGCCCCTATGGTCTTCTCCTGGTGAGAAGAGATCCCCATAGACCCCCCGCAACCCCCGCCGCCGCCGCCTTCAACCCCTCCCAGACCAACCCCTCATTTCTCCACCGTGGGAGGCGAAACGTCGCGAAGGAAAGAGGGGAAATGCTCGACGCGGCTTTCCCGAAAGAACAGCTTTGGATATCCGTTCTCATCCGTCGAGCCCTGAAAAACCTACATAATCACGTGTTTCGCACTATCAATATTTCACTTTCCCCTTCAACCACCGCGGACAATCGAGAGCCGGATGACGCGGCGCGCGACTGTTCGGGCTCTTGCAGACGCCCCGCGGCTGCAGCAGTCGGAGGTGCTGTTCCTGCTGCAGACTGTGCTGCACGTGCTGCTGCCCCCGCGCGTCATCAGCACGTCGCGCAGCAAGAACTTCCTGCTGGAGGGCTCGCCGGCGCACTGCCCCAACACGGCCGGCGAGCTGGGCCGCGACTCGCGCAAGGACGGCCTCGCCGAGTCCACGAGTCAGGCCGCCTTCCTCGGTGAGGTCCTCGGGGTCGCCTGATCGTCGTCGTCGTCGTGATGATGGTGACGGTCATCAGGAGTTGTCGTGTGTCGTTGTCACCGTCGTACGGTGTTGTCACGCATCGTCATCATATTTATCATAACGTAACGTCGTCATCGTGTAACAACATAATTGCCATGTATAATCATCATTACTGCGATGGACTGGGGTCTCATTCTCGGTATACCCCTGCCTTGCGCCCCGTGTCTGCCGGAATAGGTTCCGGCTCACCACGACCCTGTACAGGGTAAAGCGGTTTCTGAAAATGGATGGATGGATAATCATCATTAGAATTATCCCCAGTCTAGGCGTCTGTTTTTTGTTGCCGGTTTAAGCGGCCGCTACCCACGTTCGACCCGGGTTGGTCAGTTGCCCTTCCTGGCGCCAACCTATTTTAGTCGGAGGGTCTTCGGATTGCTATTTGTCTAGAACCTCTCACCAGACCTGTTCACCAAGCGAAACCCTACCAAGAGTGCTGGACTCCAGACCTGTTCACAAAGGGAGGCCCTATCAGGAGTGCTGGAGGTCAGACCTATTCACCTCGGGAGCCCCTAGCAGGAGTGCTAGACTCCAGGTGACAGCTCTGAGGTTCACTGGAACACACACACCGCTCCACCACAATAAGGTTACGATCCACGGGGAGAGGGGGGTCTGTTTGATGCTTAATGTTGTTTTAGTGCCAGGTTGAGCGAGCCCGGCAGTGAAAATTTCACGTTTTTACAACAATAAATCACGACAGCGTAGGTTTGCGCGGTTGCGCAAACCTCTCCGATGTATTTTTGGATCATGCCGCATGCCGATCGGCACTGCGTTACGCTCTCCTGAAATTGGGAGCTTCAGGGACTGAAGACGCTCCAAGTACATCGAGCAAAACGTCAGACATCCTGCCAAACATCGGAGAGCTAATCACAACCATATCACTTTGTGACCCTCGGGTGACCCTCGGGTGAAAGGCGCTATATAAAATGCTATTATTATTATTATTATCACCATAACCTCGCTTGATGTCATTGGATATACATCAAGTCAGCTCAGCAGAGTGGCGCCTACTTAATACTTGGATGGGTGATCTCCATCAGGACTTGCCAGAGGTTATAGGCCCTGGCTGTAACTTTAAAGTATTTTCTCTCATTAAAGAAGCTTCAAACTCGCGTTGGACAGCCTGGAACACAGCACTGGCGCATGTCTATAACATGGGAGATACTATTATTATTTTTTGGGTTGTGTATTTTCTTTCGGAACTCCCGGTAACAAAAAAGACACGCGATGGTGTGCACATATTTTAACACAGCATCTCCTGTGCTCGCTTGATTTCAGTCAGAAAACTTGTTTACAACAGCTGGGCGGCTGTTAACATACTGTGTTAGGAAACCACTGTGTTAGGATACTAGTGCGTTAGATATCTCAATCCAAATTGTATTCGAGTTCCTCCCTCGAGAACGTAACGTGAATGGCTCACGTTCGCTGCTCGGAGGCTATAAAGGGCAGCCTGCTCCGCTTGTTTAGCACGGACACAGCCTCTCGCTCACGGACACAGCCTCTTGCTCGCGGACACAGCCTCTCGCTTAACGCCGAGTGCAGGACAAGTTGCTTCGCTCGTCTTTGAGCACCGACGGCTCGCTAAGCCATCGTTGCTGGGGCTCTCTCTGGAGCACGCAGACAAACTAAGAAGCTCCATCAATACAAACTAAGAACGCCCGTTCTCAGATCCCTCCACAGGCTCCCAAATCCCGTCTCGCATCAACTATAATATCACCCTCAACATCTTCAATTCCCTCAGTGGGCTTGCCTCTGCTTACCTCTTCCCTGTCTTCTCACTCTGCCGCTCCCACGTGTGCTCCCACATGCTCTACGCTCGAGTAAGCAAAGCCTCTTGTCAAAAACCCGAGCCAACTGAAGTTCAATGGGCGGTTGCTCCTTCTGTGCTGCTGCTTCTGTTGTCTGGAACTCTTGCTGGCTGCCTGCATGGATGACTTCATCTCTCTCTGAAAGTCGCGGCTTAAGACCTTTGTTACATCAGTCAGTACGTTTGTTGTATCGCAGGAATCCCGCTCCAGAGCTTGCAAGCTCGCTGGGTATTTTCTGCCGTAATAATAATCATCTGTCTATCTCAGTCTATGACTGAACATTTCCATCCGTAGAAATCTATTTGTTGGCACAGGAATTATCTTTCCCGGCACCCTCCTCTTTCGTAAGTTCCCCCTCGTTGTTCGTATCGATCTATTAAAGACCGTGTTGCACTTTGTACGGTGCCCTGGGATGTAGTCAGGTCTGTATTCTTTTATCATAATCATCAGCATCCGGAGCCATGATCTATCCACTGCTAGATGAATACCTCCCCAAGACGCCGCCATCTCTCACAGCCTTGCGATGCAGCAGTCAAAAGCCGAGCTGTTTTCATTTCTAACCGTGATCGTCCTGTAGCACGTGTACCTTCGTTTGGCCGCCAGTTAATGGAGAAATTACAAAAATGTAATTTAACTTTTAACTTATATTTCATGTTAGAATTCATAACGCGCACAGTATTCATCAAATGTTGAAGGTATTCGTTCGATGAGAGAACATCTCGGAGGTGTGAGGAAAACGCAGAGAGGCGGGGAGGGGGAACGCAGTGCCAACATTTTCCAGATACTGCGTCCGACATAATATAATATCATCGGCCAATTAATGAGTGTTTTTTTAGTTACGGGAGGAAACCGGAGCATCCAAAGGAAACCCACACAGACCAGAGGGAGAAGACAAACTCCACCTTGAAAGGCGCCCAAGGCGGAAATCAAACCATCTTGGGCAGGCCCTCCTTTCTGTGAGGCGCGGATGTCACCGCCACACCACCGTGCCGCCCCAAACGCGGTACAAGGGTTTATGCGCCCAATCGCGCGCGCTGCGTTCTCCGTCTCAGCCGTCGTGCCGTTTCGCCAGACGAGGAGCCGCGTGGTTGCGTTGCAGCTCTGAAGGTGCTGCTGGTGTGCTTCGAGCGTCAGCTGGGGCCCTACTGGTACAAGCTTAGCCTGCAGGTGATGGAGATGGCCTACCGCAAGGTGGGCGTCGTGGCCCTCTGGGACTTCATGGACTTCATCGTGCGCACGCGCATCCCGCTCTTCGTGCTGCTGCGTCCATTCATTCAGTGCAAGGTGAGCGAAGCGTGTCTCTGTTGACGTAGGATGTCACGGCTCTGTGGATGAGAATTGCTCTCGAGGGCTGCTCTTTAGTGGAAGGAGGAAAAACGCTCGGCACTGGCCATCCCGAAAAGAGCAGCTCTTGAGAGCGGAACCGTGTCTGGCCGAGTTAAAATAATGCACATCGGTTTCTCCATCATCATCGTCATCATCGCTGTTCTCCATGTGCAGGCACTGCTAGAAGACAACATCTCTTCCTAACTCCTTATCTTCCCATCTTCTGTTCTGTCTCCATCACTGTCCGACGCTATCCTCTCTTTTCCAAGGCTTCCAAGCTATTGGCTTTCCAACCTCTTGCTTGCCCTGTCTCATGGTTTTCTTGCTTTAATCCACTATTCTCACCGATCGATCATCGTGGTTTGTGTTCAAATGTATAACTCATCAAAGCAACAGACGCCTCGGTCTGTTGCTTCGTCGATGCCGGCTCGGCTCACCGGCTGGATTAGACGCATGGCAGGCTCACCGCTGCTCGATAGCCGAACGCAAGCCTTGCGTAGCGTGCCCCGTGGCCCAGAGAGAACTCGCAGTGGGAAATTCCGCGAGCCTCTTTACATCAGTTATCCCTGAAACAAGTCGAGAAGTTGTTATCCCGTCAAAGTATGAATGGGTTTTACGCTCGCTGCAGCGATGTCTAGGCTACCAGTATAGTTTACGTGATGTTTAGTGCACTCGATTTTAGCCATAGCCAACAAAACACACTCACGGGATTGCCTGAGCGTGTAATTGCAGCAGGGCGTGAACATTTGTTTGTGTCCTCCGAAATTTTATTTTGATTGTGCTGTCGCTGTTACGAGACGGGGATTCCATTTGGACCACTCGAAAAGCGATGATAGTTGGCCACAGAGACAACTTTCACAGAACTACTTCTGAGATCCTTTCCAGCGACCTCTGGTCCCCACAACAGGGAGAATCACCCTCCCACGCACCCTGCCAAAGAGAGTGATATTCCTCGCAAGACAGTCAAACCAACTTTAATCCTAACCTCTGGAATCAGCCAAATCGAGTACAGAATTAAATTGAATGTGACGGTTTAGCGAACAGTCATCGGTGACTGCGATAAGACCATCAACTCCCCTACTATTGAGAACCTGGTTTAATGACAGGAAAGCCGCCTGGATTCGAACGCAAGGTTTTCTCAGCAGACGCCAACTCGGCGCGCGAACCTCCGCAGCCAGCAAGCCACTTTCCGTGTCAGGGCACCTGTTTGTTTTTGTCATATGTTTAAATGGCACCAAAGGTGTACCGGCGTACTGGTAAGAAAGTGGCCGAACCATTCGGCAGCATACAACCGTAGCGATACAACCGTAGCGGTAAGACATTCGAGTTCCTTTCAACGCTGGGTGGCACGCAGCTGCTGCACGTCCACCCCGAGACGGCGGAAGAGGAGGCGGCGCAGAGACGCATCGCCGAGCAGCTGGAGCGCCGCTTCATCCCGCGGCCGCTCTCCAAGAGCTCGCTCATCGCCGAGTTCAACAACGAGCTCAAGATCCTCAAGGAGGCCGTGCACAGCGGAACAGGTGCGTGCCGGGTCGTGACCGCTTGCCGTCGCCGCAGAGCTACAAACAAAGCGGGACCTATCGCATCGCTGGAAGAGAAATTAGCTCACGATACTGGAAGTCGCGGGAGAACTGCGTGGAAATACGCACTCTCGGGTGGTTTGTTATCACGAAAGTGACCCAAAAACCGGGAAGGCTTCCAGATTTCCCAGGATGGCTTCCTCGAAAAGAGAGATCCTGGGAATAGGAGGACAGGTGGCAACCCGAGCGCGTGCCAGGTGGCCAACGCCCCACCAGCAGCTGTGCTGGCATCTGCAGAGGCGCCGTGTCCCCTCCTCCTGGGCCTCCTCACCTCCCCGTGTTTAATTACCCACGCGAGCCAGTGCTTCGGTCAAAGCCCATTACTGGGTGTGATGACGGTTCAAGCGAGGGACGTGTTAACGTCGGCGAGCTTGTGTTCTTCGTGTTGCGCTTGTAACTTGCGTGAAAAAAAAAGATACGTAAT
>JAZEWU010000011.1:839891-862563 GCA_036362915.1 Geotria australis | reverse complement strand
TAGCTGTTCTTTCGTGATAGCCGTGTCGAGTGTTCATTCTCTCTCTCGTGATATTTCGCTCATTAGAGGCATCGTCACGACCAAACGCCTGACGATGCCTCCGACGTGGGAGGCGAAACGTCGCGAAGGAGACAGAATGAACACTCGACACGGCTATCCCGACAGAACAGTCACGGAAAGCAACACTCATTGATAATTACGACACGAACGAAAACGCTTTTGCCCGTGCTTCTTCTTCCGCCGCTAACAATCGCCTCTCCATCACGTCCGCGCCGCCGGCCGCGCGCAGCCTACCAGGGCAAGACCTCGATCAGCACGCTGGGCACCAACACGTCGGCGTACCGCATGAGCCTGGCCACGATGTCGCGCTCCAACACGGGCACGGGCACCGTGTGGGAGCAGGAGAGCCAGCCGTCCCACCAGGCTTCGCAGGACACCATCAACCGCACCGACGAGGAGGACGCCGAGAGTAAGCGGCCCGCCTCGGGCATTGTCCCCAAACCCCCCCACCAGATCGCGGGGGTGCGGCGCGGTTGCTGCTTGTGGCCCCCCCCTGAGCGGAGCGAGCGGGCCGGTTGTAGTGTCGATGCAGGAATCCCGTAAAGAGCTAGCAAGCTCACTGGGTATTTTTTCTGCTGTAATATTACACGTGTGTAACATCTATAATCTCCTGCAGCTTCCTTTGCAGCGGAGGCAAGCCGCGCAGCACCGGTGGCTGTGCTGCGTGCGGTGCGAAGAGTGAAATAAGTCCTCGTGTCCAAATGTGGTCAATTATCTTTGTCGCGTGGCCGGAGGTGAAAGTAAGCCGGTGCGATTCGGTACGGCGTAACCGGTCAGAAAGTGGCCGAAGTTTTTGGTACAGTATAGTTGGGAAGGGGGTTGCGATAGGATGATACCGGTAAAAATTTGTTTTTAACTTTCACAATTGAACATGGCATGTGGACTCCTTTAGTCTAGGGGCCACGGTGCAATTGCACTGCCTGCACACTCGATAGCTACGCCACCAGACTGACGTACGTGAGGTAGATCGTTGCCTTGCTGCTCAATGAGTTTTCACACTCATAAGCCATCCACATTGCCGAACTAAAGGATCGTAATGTCTCACGTGAGTCCATCGCTTGCAGCGTACTCAAGTCGAAAATCATCCAGTTTTACGATTCAACGCATGGCGTGCGTAGACTCAATCCGCCACTGTGCCCGCAGACCAGTCGGTGAGCATGCCGAGCGTGATGAGCGATCGAGACGAGGCGTTCCTGGCGAGCGGCACGGCGCGCGGGCGCAGGCGTCTGTCCAGCCACGTGTCCTGCATGTCGGCGCCGCAGACCAGCACGCACATCTGCAGCATGCTGCCCAGCCAGAGGTGACGCTGCTCGTTCGATCGATCGCACACACACGCGCAGACGCACGCACCTCTGGTGTGTTTCGACACGGCGCGCCGGCTACAGATGCGTGGTTCAACTTCTTTTTTTTGGGATGGGGGAGGGGTGGTTCCGTTCACGAGCCGTGTTCGTCGGCTCGGTCTGAGTTGCAACGGCAACCAAACGAGTCTCGTAAATTGGCCTGCCAGCTCGCTGTCACAAGGGAGCCGCGGGATCTCACCGAGACGCCGTCAGAATCGTTCGTGACATCACGGGGTCGCTGCCTTCAACGGTGTTTCTCGTGCACAATACAAACTTCAGGGTGATATATTTTTTTAATGCACGGCAACAAAAGTCCAAAATGGTTGTTATCTTGGAACAGACTAACCTATGTCTGCTCTAAAACATGACTTTGTTATGGTCACAGAGGGATGGGAGGAGGGTTGAGGCCAACTGCACGCGAGGCTTATGCAGAATTGGAACACAAACGCCTGCTATATTGTTCAACCTTGACCCTTCCTGGGCTTATTCTTGGGCTATCGAGCCTACTTTTCAATAGTCTAGGAAACGTAGCGTTGGAACGCTAACTGCTATTACCCCAGTCCGCATGTATACACAAAGTGATGCATGTAAGCCCGTGAGTGCCCCACGTGCATGAGTGGCGTTGGAGGTGTGCTGGGTGGGGGTTTGTGTGTGGTGTGGGTGCTTGGCGCCAGGGTAGCACAGTGGTGACATGCGCGCCACACAGAAAGAACGTCCTGTCTGATACAGTTCGACTCCTGCCTCGGGCACCTTACTGTGTGGATTGTGTGTTTTCTGCCCATGTTATGCGTGGCTTTCCTCTGGGGTCTCCGGTTTCTCCCGTAATTAAAAAAACACTCATGAATTGACCAAAAACATCATAATATTTATTATGCAGCGTCTGGCAAATGTTGGCGGCGGTTGACCGTGCGGCTGCATTCCCCCCCGCTTCTCTGCGGTTTCGTGCCGCCTCTGAGTCGTTCTCACTTCGAACGAATGCCTTCAACATTGAACGAATACTGTGCGCGTTATGAATTGTAATATAGAATAAAGATATATGATCCTGGTGCATAGGGCAGGCTGTGAGAGCATCGGGCCTTGCCAATCGCTGCGCTTTACGCGGGACCAATGCCACGAGTGAACGCACGTGCACACATGGGGAGACACGGGTAACGCGCGGTGTTACTAAATTATGCACCACAGAGTACGACTTGTTACCTTGTAAAGTTACCGCATAAACCATTGGGTGAATTAAATCACCGAAGATACGAAAGTTAACTAACGTTTTTCCTGTAATGCGCTCAAAACAGAAAGTAATAGCAAAATCCACACTTACTCGTAAAACAACGGGGCATCGCGCCAAAAAGCGCTCCTCCATGAAAAACACAAATTGATTTGACATCATCGCCAAAATACTTCAACTCAAATTTGCAAATAAATATGAATTAACAAACGATCCAAACGTGAATGAGTGGATGTGGTAGCGCATTTGTCGCTTGTTGCAGAGGCTCATGGTTCGAGACGCACGGCCGCCCTGGTTAATATTGCAGGTATATTAACCCTGAATACGCACCGTTGGCTTCCTGGCAGATGTTGAAGATCCGCTGACATTATTCCAAAAAGAGTAGGCCAATGTGAGTGCTGGCGGCAAGGTCCATTTTCTAGAAATTACAAGTTGCTTAATTGGCTAAAAGCACATAACAACATCTCCCCCCACTGACAGACCGTACCAGTGTTTGAATTGCAGTGCCTTTGTGTTGGGAACCTCACAGCTAACAGCTTACCACGGGGGAAACACGTCCTGCATAGTGCGGTGTCTTGCAGCCCTGTGACCCATGCCCTCTGACCCAGGCTGCCCAGGCACAGCGGTTTTCTTTGGGAGCATTTTTCTTTGACTGCCATTCTGGGGAACACAGGTGGTGGGCCAGTGGTTATCAAGCTGCGACAGTTAATCATAACAATAAACGAGAGTTAAGCACACTATCGATCGACAGGGGTGCTTCACATCGGTCAATTCACATCGGTTCGTAACCTCATGGTGCTTGCGTCAGATTGCATGTGTAAGAATCAAAAAACATTTCTCCAGTATATATTTTACGTAATCTTCCACTGGGCCCCTGCAGCCATTGGTAGCTGCTGCTTTCTCCCCAGTGTTATAAAAATAAAAAATGATTAATTGAAGTGAGTGGCGATATTTGTGGCATCGCCCCAGGGGTGGCGACGGGGGAGTTGGGTCGTAACACCCCGAGACAAACCGGCAACCACAGTGGCTTTAAGTGCGGCTTCTCGTGACAAAAGTTGCACACGCAACGCTCGCTCGCTCGCGTGTGCAAAACTTCTAAAGAGAGCGGGATTTTGTTGCGTAATCCGAAATATGAAAGTGCTCATTTCAACTTTGCTTCAATGAAGCGAGCTGAAGTCTTTATGGTAAGCCATGTCCCCTCGCTCGCCTAATGAGCTCAAAGCCAATGCAACCAGAGAATCATACGTCAAGTGGTGCTGTCATGACAGAATGAAAAAAATGATGTGTATTGCTCCGCAGCAACTGAATGCATCTGAGCCCACCACGCAGGCCTACCGCACATTCTTTCCATCGCTATGTTTGCCTGTACCTCTCAACTCACCCTTTGCTTGGGGGTGGAAGCCACAAACGCATATCCCACCGAGAGATTTTAAAGATATTTTTGTTGATGATGGTTGCTCATCAGAGCTGTTTTTTCGGGATAGCCGTGTTGACCAATTTATCTCTCTCCCCCGTGAAGTTTCGCCTCCCACGTTGGAAGCATCATCAGGCCTCTGAAGAGCAACCATCATTAATTGACCCGTGAAAACCTACATCGGATATTTTTGGTTGTTGTTTCAAAAATAGTAAAAACAAATTACTCCCACGAATATTGTGCGATCTCCCTCTCGTACTGTAAGAGTTGAATGCAGCCATTGCTTAAAAATATATTGCAATTTGTTGGCTTCCTTTGCCACGTGGAGGATACCACTTTTTAGCAGGGGTCATTGGCTTCATTAATGCCCGGCTGGATTGATCAACGATTTTGAAGATGACTGAAAGGATAACTTTCTTGGGTGGGTAACGAAGGGTAACGATGCGTCGATTCGTCGATTGATATGGTGATTCACCCCCTCTGCAGGCCCGATGGTGTGTGGGTGAATCATGATACATGCGTCAGATTGCACGTGTATGAATCTGTTTTTTTATTCCGATGTGTTGTACGCAATGGGTTTACCTCTTCCGTGCAGCCACTGAACAGGTGCTACCATTCACCGCAATATTTGAACAAAAAGCATCAATTCCTTAATCGTACTAAGACCCTCAATCGTGGTGATTCACCCCGTCTGCAGGTGGATGCTGGGTGAATCATTCCACCCCCAATTTATGCTAAAGGTAGCGCTTCTTCCACCCAAAACAACTCGATGTTATATTTTTCTGACGAAGGAAAGTGATGGTCCTGCAGACTTTATTTCTTATTTTTCGTTGCCTTGGCCCTGCTTGAATTTCACCTCGCACTTAACCCTGCACCCACCTGCCTCCTCCCACTTTCCTCTCCTCGCCTCCTTGTCCCTCGACTGCTCCTCGACTCCCCCAACCTATTTCCACCTTCCTCGACACCCCACTCCCCCTCCTGCAGTGAACCTAATGTCCTGGAGGACATCCAGAGCATGGCGGCTAACCTCTCTAGGTACAGTCACTATGCCACCTTCATCCCGGTTTGTGTGTGCTCGCTGTTATCCGTGCCTCCTGTCCTCTCCATTTATGACTCCCACGTCAATGTTTTATTTAGGGAAATCGTAGCCCAGGGCCAGATGCTACCGACTGCACTGTCACGGGGCGCTGTGCAATTTCAAATATTTATCCGCTGCCCTCGTGCCATCGGTAGGGTTATATAAAGGCTCCGGTGATCCGATGTGAAGCGACAGACATGTGAAGGGATAATTGCCCTTGCCCATGTTGGAAGCAGTGTTCTTCGAGTTACACCTAACGCCACGTCACGTGCAGTCAGGCGCATTCAATTTGCAGCTGGTGTGGATGTCACTTGTGTACTGGAAAAAGCCGGAATTGTGCCAGCTTCGAGTTTCTGCCACCGATTTGCTGAAGCGTGTTTAAGGCAGCATCTGCTCTTGGGTGTGCTGATCGTATATATATATATAAAAAAAAACAATAATTGTTGGCAATATTCATAACTGAATGTCCATTGTGCTGTGCTTGTGTTTAATGCTCTGGCACTCTACGTGAGTTGTTTCCGTTCGATGGGAATCGCGTAGAGTGAGGTGCAGAGCCCACAGGCCAAGGAGCATTGTGCATCAGTGGACTCGTGATGTCGATACGTGTAACTGCCTTGACCTTATGCCTTCCCGATCCACCGCAGGTCATCCATCGCTTCTCATTTGTAAACATCTTCCCGTCAGCAGATTTTTTTTAAACTAATTTTTCTGCTGCGCACACACATGCGCACTTGGGAACATGCCACGTATATCTGTTGATGTTAGCATTTTTCCCGACAGTTCATTAACCAGAACACGGGATTTGGAAAGCCGTTAAATTAAGCTCTAACAAAACGAATATTTGTAATCGCAAATTTTCCGAGTCCCCCTTGTCACAGTTATTACAATAATTAAATGGATTGGAGGATTTTGACTGCGTGCAATAATTTTTGCTCAAATTTGCAGGGAACGTGCCGATGTCTTATCTGTTTTAGAGTGAAATGAAATGTGCGTTGTTGCGGGATGTGGAGCCAGCCACACTCATTATGCGGAAGTAATGTAATGAAACTTTACTGGCCCCCCAATGAATTCCTAATCCCTTCCACAATCCGTAGGCACCAGACACTTGCTTACACAATTATTCTATTATTGGTCATAGCAAGAGCAGCGTCTTACCTCGAAATATCACCGCCCGAAACATTCTACGAAACACCAAATCCACACAGGCATTCCTCCGCTTGTTGTTCATCACCGCAACTCGTCACTGCGCTCATTTGTTTCACCGATTGCCTCCTCTTTATTCTCAACAATCGAGGAGACGTAAAGCCACCGACGCAGCCCGCTCCGAAGCGCAAGCGGTTTGTTTGTGCGGGCTCCCTCACGACAGCAAACCGCGCCGGAGCTCACGAGCGTGTTCCTGCGCGGGGTGTTGACACGGAGCACGATTGTGCCTTAGGGTGGCGAGCGTGCAGAGCGAGCCGGGGAGACAGAACCTGCTAACGCAGCAGCCGCTGGGACGCAAGAGGGGCCTCAAGCAGGTAGGGGCTCGTGTGTCGGCGGCGACGGCCGGAGGGGACCGGAGAGCGCCGAGGACGTCAAAGGCAAATTCCGTAACCGTGAAGCGCTCCGCGATCGGAAAATGAAAGAGTCGCCCCTCCGGTGCGCCGCGAACCAACTGAGCGACGCACGGTCAACCCTAGTCCTCCGCGAGCGTTCTCCGAGGGAACGAGAGGTGGCCACAGTCGTTGCCCCCTGAAACTACCGGCTGGATTTTCAGCTTAGTGATTTATGGTTGCTATTCAATTCGTGTCCGATGTGGAAGATGGAGCACCGCCGTGTTTGTGTGTTTCCACATGTACGTAAAATTAATTGTGTTTTTTTTTTCTAAACTGGGATCGGTTTCCTTCTTCTTCTTTGCGATTCTTCGAAGCACGATGGTCAGCTTCTGGACATCGTTGTCTTTCAGCTCGGCTTCTAAGCAGCGCTTTGTGACCCTCGGGTGAAAGGCGCTATATAAATTGAATTATTATTATTATGAATTATTATTAATCAAGTATTACATAGCAGTATTTGCTTAAGCAAGCAAAACCTGGCCGGGGTTTAGACCTGAGTCTAATCTGCAGAGTCAGGCTTGGTAAGTAAATGCTGCTGGGTTTCTAGATGTTTCTGGTAAATGCACTCCGTCGAAACGATGATGCCCGGTTCAATGCAAAAAAAACATTTTTGTGTACAGTGTGTTTTTCAGTACTTCCCTCTTCTTGCCACAATGGTTCCCTGTGACCCCGCATCCTGTTAAGTGTTGTCGCTACCCATCGAAGGCCTATCCAGGCCCAACGCCCGCTTGAAGCCTCCGAGACGCCACAAGACTGCGTCCAATCCGGGCGATCTCGCCGCGTGTCTGGCGAACTTTTAACGTCTCGTGAATGCGAGCGTGTCGCCGACCCGCGCTCGAGTGTAACCCTCGTGTTCCGCATGCGCCGCCGCCGCCGCGCGGGCCCGCTCGCCGCCCGACGCGGGGCCGAAGCCGCGTCGCCTACTCCTGTCGCGGGAGAAGACGCAGCACGACCCGCGGCCCCGGCACGCCGCTCGCCTCTCCACGACGCGCCGCAGCATCCAGCCCAAATCCCGGCCTCTCGGTATGCAGCCGGCCGTTCGGTTCCCGTTTAAGCTCCCTCCTTCGTGAAGGGGGAAAACAAAACAAAAATATCCGAAAACAAACAGCTCGGTGAAAGCAGTTATCAGAACGTGCAAACGCCGTTACGTTTGATACGTAGAGATGGGACGTCAAGGGTGTTCCTTCTCGACGTGTGTCTCGTGACGCCGCTGGTGGAGGTCAGTGGTGGCACCGGGCGTGGGTAGACATGCGCCGTTAAAGCTTAGGCGGCCCCGAGGAGCTCGAGTGGTCCAGGGTTAAATACCAACTTAAATTTCAAAGCTAGTATAACATAGGCAACGAATTTACATAAAGATCCAATTAATCTCTGTCGTCTGTCTATATCTCATCTGTCATCTGAGTAAGCTTGTCTCCCTAAGGCCCCGAGTGGGCTAGCGCCATCGATGAATAACAGTCGCATGCCCGATGTCACCGCAGATTGAGGGCCTTCATCTTACACGCTAGTTAGAAGAGGAAGAACACCCACGCTTAATCATTTGGCGCAGTCCCCATGGCATACGATTCTAAGCTCCATCTTAACACCGCGCTCACAGAAAGGATCGTCTGTGGCTCATGCGCCAAAAGTTCCGTCTGTACGCACGAGAACTAGAAGCGGATATGTGTGGTTTGTGAACAGAGCAGAAACGGATGGAGAGCGTTAACTCGGACCTGCTGATCTCACGGTAGCGGACATTAAATATCTAATCTCCAGAAAATGTGATATTGTGTCTCCAGGGCAGCGGCATCCGTGCACAGTCTCCAGTGCTGTGTAGCGTGTGTAGCGAAGCACTGTGCAGTTTAATCATCGATGAGGTATGAGAAGATTCTGCTGTCTATGTAGCGGTTAGCTACATAGAAGCACTGTGCCGTTTAATCATGTTGATTGTTGAAACAATCAACAAATCTCTTAAACCCCCTCCACCTCTGACCGCCCAGCAGAGTATAAATCTGTACATTACAGTCGATCAGCAGGCCACGTACGGTGGGGTAAAAGCACGGGGGGGCTCCCCCCTCTTCCAAGACATCTGTCCGGCATGGACGAGTAGACCAATACCCGCCTAGAGCGGCGGCCCAGCGGTCAGCAGTGGCGCGAGCGAGCAGTTGCAGGGCTGCACCTTTTACCCTTCCCGTTAGGCATTAGAACTATTGTGCTTTCTCTGTGCCAGCAGAGCAGAAGCGGTCTGTGACGTTTACAGAGGAGACGGGAGCTTCCGCCGCGGCCCCAGGAGACGGCGGTGGCGGCCGCGTCGCGGGAGGGGACGGTGAGGCCGGCGCGCCGACGAGCGTCCCGCCGCCACGCGACGGACCGCCGGCCGCGGCCGAGGCGGCCCCCAAGCCGCCGTGCCCGCCCGGCGAGGCCCCGCCGCGAGCGCCGCTGCCGCACGGCGGCCGGAGTTCGAGCCTGGCCGAGGTCACCGTCACCGTCACCGATTTGTCCACGCTGGAGCACGACGAGCTCTCGGAGCAGGTGACGCGCGAGGGGGTTTTTGTGGTCGTCGCGGCGGCGGTGGTGGCGGTGCTGCGTATGCGTGTGTGTTGGAATGGTAAGGAGTGCAGGCGGAGGCCCGGCCAGTCATCTCAGTCAGTCAGCCCACGGCAACCTGGGTCTGTCCGATGAGCGCCCGTCGGCGAGCCGTCGACACTTTGCGCGGCCTCAAAGTGCGACTGGCCTGGCTCAGACGCCGTGGAGATGTCACCGCCACTTGTTGTCACGTGTTCCAATTGAGTGGGCGTGCAATGCGGCAGGGATGTGAGATGTGGCGCGCGGCGGCACCGCCACCACTTTTGTCTTCTGCGAGCGAGTTGTTTTGAACGATCGCGGAACATCCGGACGAGAGAAAAAGTTACCTCTGCATTGCCAAATGTAATCTAAGTTCTGCAGTGGTATTGTCTGCTTTAGTGATAGAGTGGCTCGGTTGTGTTTGTCATGTACGGTTTAAGGTTGACATCTTGTGGGAGGTCGCTCATTCTCCACTGCTGCCCACCTAGTCTAGACCTGCCTTCCGCCAAAACCATCTGTGATGTCTACTCCCTGCCCCTCGCCTAAGTCCAGGCTAGTTGTTTGTCCCCTGCCTTTGACTACCTCTCTGTACAAAATAAATATTCCCCCTCAGTTTCTATGCACCATCTTAGGATGTGGTCGCACTTAGACGCCGTACAAACCCACGTTGTTTTGTATTGTATAAACCAGATCTGGGCCCATACGATACGAAACGCACAGTCGCCGCACGGGCGACACTCGCAATGCCGACGCTTCCGCTTGCCGCCTCTCTCGAGTGACGGTAACCTCTGCTCACCCTGGCAGATGGACCTGGCGGCGGAGATGGAGGAGGAGTTTAACCGGGGCCTGCTGGCCTACGGGCTGGCGCGTCACCGGGGGCTCTTCGACTCCAGGGGGAGCCTCGGGGGGCTCGGCAGCGGCGGAGACGAGGACGGCCGTGGGGGGGGCCCGGCCGAAACGACGTGCCTCCTCTCGCCGCCCCCGTTCTCGACCGGCACGCCGGAGGAGGCCGGCGGCAGCGGCGGCGGCGGCGGCGGCCCTTCTGTGAGCTCCGCTTTCCTGGCGCCGCCGCCGACGCCAGGGAGGGAGCTGATGGCGGAAACCGAAGAGACTGACCTGGACCTGCACGAATCGCACGTCTAGCGGCGTCTGCGTGGGGATGTCTTCCGCAGGCCACGCTATCTCCTGCTCAGCGGCGCAGCGTGGCCGACGCGGGGCCTGCTGCAAGCAATGGAACGGCGCCTCCCGGTCCGATTCCGCCCTCTTCACCGACCCACAACAAACCGACTGAGCAGGGCTCCGCGCCTCCGAATCAACGGGTGCAACGCGCCCGGAGAATATGCGCGCGTTACAAAATTAGATGATTATTATTATTATTATTTGTAACCGGATACCCGGCCTCAACCCCCGGCCAGTGGACCTCGACGCAGTTTCACTGCCTGCACACTTGATATCCACGCCACTGCTAGTCCGAGCGCGGGAATCCATTCGAGCGCGGTCACTCTGCGTTTGCTTATAAAAGCATTATCCTCTCGGTGACGATCGCGGGTGTCGATGGCTGCGACGTTGCAGAGGAAGCTGGTCGTGGATACATTGAATCATCGACGGGGAGAGTCGTAGCCGGTGGCTGTGGCACGCGCGCCATCGACGCCAACCCGAGTAATGCTTTGGAATACACCCGCGCCTCGCTCGTCACACAGAGTGTTGTGTTCTTATCATAACGTCCTTATAAATTGAGACTTGTTTTATTTCATGAATTTATGTGACACGTGCTATACCAAAAAAATACTAGTTATGTTCCTCATCGATTCCTGTCTTTACGTTAGTACGGTTTGCGCGTGCTTATACGTTTAGTTTGTTATTCATTCCATATTACTTATTTATTAGAGAACACGGGCTGTTTAATCACGGTGTCCTTTGCTTTCTTGCGGAGTTCATAGCTCTACTTCAATCAGCGTGTTAAGTCTCATTGTCTATTCACGGAGAGTGTAACAGGTGTGACAGATTGAAAGGAAAGCAGTCGGTAATTACACATGAATAGCAAATGAATAAGTAATAGAAATGGGTGGGGGCTTTAAAAATAGTTGTTGCACATTTACAAGGCATTTATAAATAATTGAAATCTTCATTTTGGTCACTTAAAATGAAGGTTCCCCACATATCAGTGGCCAAGTGGGGAGAACATGTGTCCCTGTGGCAGACGCTTTTGCTGCAGTGTGCCCATGCTATAGATTGTGATGTTATGACTAAACTAGTACAGATTCGCCCAGCCCACAAGAGACATGCTAACACGACTGTATATCTATCGACTGTGGTCCAGATAGATAAATGAGACGAGACGGCTGTCTACCTGGATCAATAATTTACGAGGCGCGGATTTTACTTCATTGCGATTTGCAAGTTACAATTCACATCATCCTGGACCGATCTAAACGCTGGATGGATTTCAATCATCATATATTTTGTCCTTTCCAATCCATCTATCCATCATTTTTCTAAACCGCCTGTCCTGGTGAGGGTCGCGGTGGCAGCAGTACTTTCATATAATTTCCAAAAACTTCTAATCGTCGCATTTGACATTTTAACCCACTTTCGAATAAATGCACGCAGACAGACAGACCAAGACGACTATCTGCCTGGACCGGTATAACACAGCGCTCAACGACGAGGATTTAAACAGGGTCATTTGGGATCGTACTTGATATTCTCCCATTAGATCACCATTTAACCCGTGCACTCGTATACTTTACCAATCGGTCACAAATGTACGGCAATATACACGGTGTGTGTGTCTGACTGTTCAGTGTGTGTGTAGGTCTAGTAGACAATCTGACAGCGGTGTGAGCCTGCAAACAGCTGCTGCCAGTACAAGGATTTGCCCGAATGCAGGCCGATGCTGCTGCTGCTGCTGCTCCTCACGCAAACAGATGTCCCTTGTAAATACACAGCGAATAATGTGATAGTCGGCTTACTGGCAGCAGCTGCATATAATAGGTTGCCTTAGTGCCAGTATGTTCTACTGGTGATAGTGTCTGACGTGTTTGTGTAACGTTCTCGAAATTTGTCTGCTGCTGCTGCTGTTTGTGCAGACTTCCATCCCGCGAGCGTGCGTGCTGGGGTGGCGCTTTGCTCCGCTGACGTTCGAATCGTGTTGCCGTTACTCGTAAATGTAATCCGCTTGCAGTGTCCTGTCCCGTGATCGCGTAGTTCGTCTCGAGAGTCGCCGATGTAGTTTGTGCAAAATGTCTTAGCCATATTTCATAGGCAATACGAAGAACACAATTCCTGGGATATTGTGTAACTCACACGCAATTATATGTCGTCTGAATAAACAGGAGACCCGCGTCGGTAGTAGTGTAGAGGGTGACTATAGCCGTGCCCTGACACCACCAGGTCGTGGTGACGTTTGCATTGTGACGAAACAGTGCTTTTTGTTCAATGTAGTGATGTCTTTTGTTGCACCGAGTCGATATGTGATGTTTGTTCTCTTAATGTGGGATCATGCAAACCAGTAATGTGTGTGTGGAGGAGGTCCAACCTCATCATTCTGCCACCCCCGCCACGCACAGTGGAATGATCTGCGTGTGGAGCCTCTTGAGGTCCCGCGGGGTCTTGTACTGGTGCAGAACGTTTGAATCATTCCATTCCGCTTGGGATGGGAGGTGGTGTGGCACATGCCAGCGGACCATCTCCGTGCGCGAACCCATGCTGCTGTGCCCATGCTATGTGCCATTCACTATGCGTTTAAACCATGTACCAAAGCTGCCTTACTTATTTGCGTTGTATTAAGTTCAGTGGCCACCCAGCCATGTTGCGCTGCCATGTGCCAAACTGAATGAAGGAATTGTAGGCACCGCATTGGACAAAGAAGAAGAAGGGGCTTTTCCCCTAATCACCCCTGCGTAACGTCGAATGCTCCCGAGGCGTGTATCCCACAGCTGTGAAGCCACACTCTTGCTTACCACGGGAATCAGCAGGACGCGTGTCGTTAATGTGCATTTTGGAACGTACCATTTGTTTGCAGGGGTGGATAAATGTGGAAATTCTAGCGATGGGAGGGACGTGAAAATGTTACTGGTCATGGCACGATGTTTTTGCAACATTAGCCTTCATGAGCTCGTTTTAATGTCCGAATCTGCATCTCTTCGCAGCATTAATGTGCGCCCATATGTGTGTTATTTTATGTCATTCTGGACGAGCAGTGAAACGTATTGGATATACCGTAACGTCTAATAATGAAATCCCTGTATATTATGTACGCACAATAAAGCATATATACCATGCGCGAGGGTATGCACGTTATTAATAACATAACCCACTGAAGCGGAGTTAATGCATTTGTTTAGTTCCAAAACGGAATGCCCAGTGCACCACGGAATAATTCGCAGTTGGAAGGCGTCCCCACATTAGATCTTGCAAAGAGAAATGCTTGTGCTCACTCCCGCTAATGCATTATTCCTCTATCCCAAGGCGGTCTGGTAACTTAATGGATGGCCCAGCCATCCCTATTAATTAAATCGGGCCCTAAACTAATGCGACTGTGAAAGTAATAGGCGTGCTATTTATTTAAATGAGCGTAATTTGATTGTCTTGTTTTGGGGAAGTTTACGAGCGGTTGGGACTTTCGTGGTGACATTGGGGCCTTTTGAAAAAAAAAAACATCGATTTATTTGGGTCTTTTCACCTGTGATTTCGGTCTCACAAATTGACACTAAAAAGGAAACAAATAGACACCTTATGGCAAACGTTCCCAAAGTTTGTGCCGCGGGGCTTTTGGGCGCCGCAGCTAACGCAAAAGGGCACCGCGGGATTTTCCAAATTAAACGTAATTGTTGGGTGTTTTGTGACTTTGGGCGCCATGGAAAAAAATCATGATACACTAAGGGCGCCATGAACCCAGAGTTTGGGAACCACTGCCTTATGGAAACCCGTGGCTTTCATGTGGCAGCTAGGTTGATGCAACTTGTGCCGACCTGCTTAATTAACGGTACCACATTTCCCAGACTGCCCCGGTGTCCCATTGTATTTGCGAAGATTTTGTGTCATTTAGAATACACGGTCTCAGCTTGACTCATAATGTGGAAAACACCCTCGATGGGGTTGTCTGAATTGTGGGTTTGCTTGGCACAGGAGTTGGGTGGTGCCCTATGTCAGAGCAAGGTCACCGTGAGACGGGATAGTGATACAGTAGGTGTGGCTATGCAAAGGTAGTGGGGCTAACGGAGGGAGGGGCTTACAGGTCACCCTGTGTCCTGGATGAGCCTCGCGAAAATGTGCTAACCGCATGCTTAGAGCAACATGAATTCTGCTTATGTTGTCACCCACTGAATAATCACAAATATACCACCCAAGATCTGCTATATTATTCCCATATCGACGTTCTCAATAGGCTGTGTGCACTAATAACACGTGGACATTTGGACTGATGTCGGGTTTCACGGCTCGATGCATGAGAATTGTTTTTGAAAGCTGTTCTTTCGGGATATCCGTTTCGAGCGCTCCCCATCTCTTCGTCGCGGCGTTTTGCATAAGGATGCCTCCAACGTGGGAGGAAAAATGTTGCGAAGGGGAGAGGGGGAGCGCTCGATACGGCTATCCCGAAAGAACAGCTTTGGAAAGTTATTCTCACCTGGGCTTTTGTTAATCCACTGCTGATTGAAGGTCTCCCCGTGATTCATTGGTGATGGGAGTTTGACAAAACTCCACCACGCTAATCAGTGCGGGGTTTATGAAAGGGCGGCAGAGGGAGCGATTCGGCAGTCACGTGGCATCTGACATTAGCCATGGCCGGGAATTAAACTCGGATGACCAGGGTTAAAAGGACAGGTACATTAACCGCTGCTTATCCACGCGTGCAGTAGACTGTAACAAAACGAGCTATTTGGCCGGGATATATCGATGCATCAATTGACCAATATTGATTGTTAAGCTCGCGATACGTGTGTGTAGAATCGCGTGTGCAGGAGTGCGTTAATCCGGATTGCTTTCCCTTCATCCGGCTTTACGTGGAGGACGCGCGCTCTTCACATCACGGTGTAAGACGGCCTCGGATGTAACCGCGTGCCGTCGCCACTGAGATGAGGAACGCAAGACAGCGAAACAAATGTGACCGAGGTCATGGGATTATCATCTGCGCGTAGCCACCCTCGGGGTTCTGGTCCTCCCCTAGGTCGACTCAGCCTCAAATGAGTACCTCGTCCGGTGTGTAAACATCGCCACTAGGGAGACAAAGGAGGCCGGGCGTCGTGCTGGCCACCCACCCGCTCGAGCTACTCGATAATAGCGCGTGACCCTACAGTCTCTTCAGGCCATACCTGGGATCTCTGTCTTTCTAATCCCACAAGCATCGAGTCACTAACCAAAACAGTTTGATGAGCAAGCCGAGTTAGCGGTGTCCTTCACGCCATCCGTGTTTATTTTGTAAATACAATGTTAAAATGGGCTTAATCAGTCAGTATTTCAACATTACGTGTGATAGTTTTGATCAGAAATATCTGGTAATTTCAGCAGCAATCGCAATGCAAATTAAACGCATTTCTACGTTAATCGCCAACACGTGCACCTGCAAATTATCTCCGTAGATGCCACGTGGGTACAGTACTGATTACAAGGCAATGTAAGACACGTGTGTTTGTCCATCAGGATTCGCGTGGAACCCACAACACGTGCACGTTGATAATCTCTAGACAGCCGTGGGCTTTTAATCTTCATTTGTATGAAGGATGTAAAAGGCACGAACATACAGCGGACATGGTGGTCCAGATGTCCTGTGACCCCCGCGAACATTTCTAAAACTTAATTTGTCTGTATGCCAATGGGTGTGCAATGTAACGTGAGCAGTGTATATAGTATAATAACTCGTATCAGCCACCGGAAATGAAGAAGGGTCATTTAAAACAGAAATGAATGAGCAAAGAGAAAACAAATGTTAGCGGTCGATTAAATGGGGGGGTTGGGTCACAAGACAGCAGCCACCATCGATAAATGGGTGCGTCGGTTGGGTTGCGAGTTGGGAGCCCACGTGTCGCCTTACTCATGCACGTGCTTCACGGTAAGGCGAGGTGTGATAGTCATTATTTGTTTTTCGGGTGGAGGCTGTCTCGTGTCTATTATGCTCCAGAACGTGAACATCTTCATGCAGAGCTATTCAGAACTGAACTCTCAAAAACGATGTATCCACCCACCTCCTCTACTGTCGGTGCGCGGGATTGCGGACGGGCGGGGGAGGAATTATCCTCTGGACCAGCATAACTGGTTCAGCAGGTTTCGTGCCATTACACTGTAGTACACACAGGTCGTGGATTATAATTGTTGGCTTGTGATTTTAATGTTTGCTCCACGATTCGTAAGATTATCAGTTTTATCTCTGTGAGCCTAATAATGCCAAATGAGTACCTGGTGCAGCGTATTAACATCGCCACTGGGGAGACAAAGGCAGCTGTGCGTGGTGCTGCCCACCCATCCGCTCCTGTGCCTTGCCGGCCTTCATAGGTTGCTCGCTAACAGCACTTGACCCTATAGTCGGTTACGGCTATAGGGGGGGGGAGGGATCTTTGTCGTTGTCTTAATACGAAATGTGAATACGTACAAGTGGCAAGAAAACAGCTGCGAGCAATCGCCTAGCTCGTTACGTAAGGCGCACGCAGCTGCTCGCGATTCTCTGCAGAGGGCATCGCAGCCGCAGATGATTACGAGCGCTCTCCGTGGTGCTGAATGCGGGCCCCGTGTAGCAACGACAGCCGCGCTGTAGTACCGCGCATTTGCCACCACGGTCACCGCCGCGCCTCTACCCCGCGCGGGCGGGCGGGCGGACGGGCTGCCGTGCGGCAGGCATGAATCACCCGGCTAACGACCGACGTACGCCATCGGACGTCGGAGATCTCCCCCATCCCCCAACCAACCCCAACAGCCACAATTATAACAAGGGAACCGCGCGCGTACGGGCGTACAAAGAGGCGCGCACACGCAAGGCTATAGGAACACGACGCGCAAACACTAACGCTGTGGCGCTATGCCGTGAGAAGCCCCCATTGCTGCATAAGTGACCACGTAGGGAGCAGGGAGGCGCTCTCGCTCTCCGCGTTCCTTCCCCTCTCACCGACAGCACCCCCCCCTCCCCCCACGGCGCCCCTCCCTCCACACTCTCCTCCCATCTCTCTCGCTCGCTTGTCATCACGTATGTAGCATGCAGAGCCGGCAGCGGAGCCAGCGAGCCACAGCCGAGCTCTTTTTAATGAGATACGGCGAGGCAGGGAGCGAGGGGGCTGTGGCCGGATACCCGCATTCGGCGCTGCGGATGGCTTGCCGTCCTTAAGCGGGCAGCAAAATGAAGGGGAGAGGAAGCGAGGCAGAGTTGTAACCTTTTGCGACTACGCCCGGGATCTTCGCGCTCGCTTTGTGCGTCCGTGTTTGGTATTTTTATTTATTTATATTTATTCCCCCACCGACGGGACCTAGGAGCCTAAAGGAAGGAGAGAGAGAAGGAGGAGCGAAGGAGAAAGATGTCCTCGGCTAAGGATGCGGGCGGAGGAGCTCAGCATGCCCAGTACGTAGGGCCCTACAGACTGGAGAAGACGTTGGGCAAGGGACAGACAGGTCGGTGTGCTCCAATCTCGTTCAGCACGCACGCACGAACGCCGCACACACACGCACGAACGCCACACACGCGACGGGGCTGCCTCGTGTTACGGGGAGGTCGGAGACGCCGAGTAGTGCAACGTGAGCCGCGGCGTGTAAACGCTTCGGGGCTGCGTTGCCCTAACGCCAGCGAGTCGGGCCGTATGATGTATTATCCAGCGATAAATCTCGGCACGCGTGACACAGCATTTGATAACACGCACACGGCTGCCTGTACGGGACGAATACCGGCTCTGCCACGCATCGTGTGTCTGTGTGTGCGTGTGCGTGCGTGTTGGTGATGCCGCTGTCTTGTTGGCGTTAGTGGCAGCGTGTATGAATATCAAAAGTGCGGCGAAATATCGTAGAGATTACGCGCAGCCCGTGTGCAGCACCGGAGCCCTGTGCTCTCCGTGTAGCCTTCACGTGCGGTATCCAGAACACTTTCACGTGTGGTACGATCACTACAGATGGTAGCCTGGCTACATTTACACAGCGCATTGCCGCTAGTGCATACGTCGTGATGGAGCTGTGTGTGTGTGCAGGTAGTGCAGCAGTGGTTATGGTACAGCGCTTAGAATTGGGATGCCTGAGTTTGATTCCCGGCCATAGCTATGGTCAGATATCGGTCTTGGTCCTGGGCCTCTCCTGGGTGTCGACCCAGCCATGGTGCGGTGTGTAAACATCGGCACTGCGGAAGCGAAGGAGGCCGGGCGTGGTGTCGGCTATAATGGCCATATCAGCCTTAATAGGTGCTCCTTAACAGAACATGCCCCGAAAATCTGTTAAAGGCTGTACGGGATGTCTTTGTGTGTGGGGAGCGGTAGCCCAGTGGTTAGCGCACTGGGCTACGAATCTGGCGACCGGAGTTCGAATCCCACTCACGGCCAACACCAGTGACGATTTTCCGAACAGGTCCTGGGCCTCCCCTAGGTCGACTCAGCCTCAAATGAGTACCTAGTGCGGTGTGTAAACATCGCCATTAGGGAGACAAAGGCGGCCGGGCGTGGTGCTGGTCACCCACCCCCTCGTGTGCCGTGTCGACCTTCATAGGTGCTCGCTAACGGCACTTGCCCCAACAGTCTGTTAAGGCTATACGGGGGATCTTTTTTTGAATATATATTTAAGTGTGGATGCCTGTATGTGATTGTGTCGGAGGTAGAGTATGTGTGTGCAAGTACCTACGCGAGTACGTTAAACGAGCTGAGCGTGTACTCATCAACAGCGGCTTGCCCCAACAACCTATGTTGTCAGTGCTGGGTTCTTTGTCATTGTACGTGCGTGTGCATGCATCTGTGTGGCTGTCTGTGTGAGTGTAGTTGCATAGGGCTCAGGCAATGATTCAGCTTTGAGTTAGCGGGGCGGAGGATGAAGGGATTGTCAAGGGATGGGGGTAAAAAGAAATCCCCGCTTCCCATCTGCTGCGTCTCCTGGGCTGATGGCAGGGGGTGGTGAGGCAGTGGGGGTGCTGCGATGGGAGATGGTGGCAGGGAGGGCAGCAAGCAAGGTTTGATTCCTTTTTCATCTAAACCCCGGCTGCTGCTACGTTTTTTGGGCAATTTCCATACCACCCCACTACATACATGTATGCGGGCGGCTGCTTCAGCGGGGTTGCAACTTTTTTTGCCAAGGGCACGAATTAAGAGAGAAAAAAACCCTCAATGGCCGTGGTGGAAATCCAGAATGGGGCTCCTAATTTACTTAGCAATGAAAACCGTGGCATTTAATGGCTGCTCTCGATCAGGCTATGCACATTTTAAACGTTGTTCCGAGAAAAAATTACATAAAATAACCCGCAGACGCCGGGGTGTTTTCATCCTGGGTTTGCCGAAGGAATATCATGTATCCGTTTATGTCGGCGATTGCTTTATGTGCAGTCGTGTTTAATCAATATTTATTGCAATATCGTAATGCGTATGCGTTGGCTTGTGGGTGAAAACGACGTTCGCTTTGGCAGTATTGCTGAAAGCTTATGAGTAGCCGTATATATTTTTCGCTATGACGTTTATTGCAGGCGGCATTAACATTAGCCTTTTAAATTGTGTTTAGAGGCAGTGTTGTGACGACGTGGAGATTAAACCGTTCATTGGAAGGCAGATCGTGTCATGTTACTTTACAACAAAATCAATATAAATAGAATGTAACAAATTCAGTTGCACTCCAGAGATTTGGGCCACTGTGTTTCGCTGATGAGGCTTCCCTGCTAACGTGATCACAAAATATATATAAAGACCCTGGAATTATTGCGCGTTACCTTTACTGCTTTGCAGTTGATAATAACGACCGAAAATGTCATAGTCCCTGGATACGTTCTTGTCGTAACCTCGCGTGGGGTCTGTTCCCCAACGTGGCACTGGTCTTACGGGCACGGTCCTGCCGATGCGAACAAAGATCTGCAGGACTAGAGATTTGCATTTTAATTTTTGTCGTACAAGCCTAGCGAACATTGTGCATTTTCAATTTCCACTAACAGCCAGAGAATCCCCCTGTGTTGTATAGCGATGCAAGAACTACCATGTTAAATTACCTGCCTCATTGTTCAATTTTACGGGAGTACATGGCTGGCTGACCCATGCCATTTAAATCTAATCTAAAAGCAATGTAATTGTTTTTATTATTCTTTTTTTCCCCCTCCTTCTTAGATTGTTATTGTTCTACACACTAGTATCTAATTGGAAAAATGTGATGGATGTATTTGTTTTGCTTGCTGCTCATCCAATACCATATTACTGTAGGCAAATTATATTGACATTTACAGACCCAGAAAAACACAAGCCGCACACACGCACACGCACGCAATTGCAATAAGCGGTCTGTCTCCATAAGTGTGGGTTAAACCGGTGGCGCTCTCCTCGGCTTTGCCTGCCTGCTGAACAAGAAGGCTCTCAGCAGTGGCGCGGTGGGGAAGCCGACAGTGCGTTATGAACCAACGGTGCACCTCGCCCTCACCATCTGCCTCTATTGTGTGGGGGCACTGATGGAGGTGGGTGGGGGGTTGGTGGTGCGCGGGAGGAGGGGGTGCCGAGTGTAATCGCCGTCCGGCGCGGAGCGGCCCGGCGCTGTCACCTGCGCCGCGTGAGTCGTTCCCTGCTCCCCGAGCTCCCCCAGCTCCCCGAGCGGCGCCGGGGTGGAGGGGATAGAGGGGGAGGTGGTGGGCGGAAGGATTGCGACGGGGCCACCGGGTTACGGGAAGTCAATGATGGTCATAGATTTAGAGTAATGGAACGGCGGCCCCACCGACTATCTTCACCACACTGTATTATTTATGGGCAACGGTTCGGCGCGTTCGTCGGTAAACCGCTCCCTCATATTCTTCTCGGTCATCTCCGTGCTTTAAGGAGATTGCGACCGGTGTGATTTAGAATGGGGGGGGGGGGCGATTGTGCGGCTTTATTTGAGTGCTGCTGCCGCCGCCGAGCTGAAGAATTACACATCGCCCCGTTTCATTTGCAAAACGTTTAATTTGAAAGCGGCCGGTGTGTTGCGTGGTCATGTGGAGCTGGGGAAGTGGAGTGGAGCTGCGCTCCACGGAAGACGTCCTCCGCCATTAATTTGCTTGACAAATGAAACAGAAATCGAACGTGTTGATTTTAGATTGACAGTTAGATAGCCAAGGCTTTAATGGATTGAATCCCACGACCATCCAACAACGCTCACCCTGTGCCATGTGTTTTGCGAAGTGGACGTAGAGGATTAGTTTGACATAATTTCCAGATCTCTTTAAAACCCAGAAATATTTCCTAAATAAATTGCCACGGCGAATCTGTTGGGCCAAGGCGGACTCAGAGCTCAGTGACCGCTGGCTGCCCACACAAACCCTCCGCTCGCCCCGATTGGCTGCTGCGCACCTTGAGCAGCACCGGGAGTGAAAGTTGCGGTATAAATGTGACTGATGAGGATGACGTCGATTACGAAGGGCTATTATCCACGCTTCACGACCCCGACGGCGCACGCTAGGGATTCCGGCAACTTAATAAGACGCGTCTCCTGGCAAGAGCAACGAGGAAGCAAGCTGCGTCTCTGGAACCGTTGTGCCGTTCGTATCGAGCACAAACACGCTGACACGGTAACCCGATATTACCGCTAGCCGTGGCGCCCTGAGCGTAGGTATGAACGCTGGAGCTTCGATTGCTTCACAGGGGACCTGTCAAGGGCACGGTGTTGGGAAGGTTTCAGTGGATCACCTTGCCCGTTTTTTCCTGGACCCCCACATACAAGGAGGGAATTCTTGGGAGGCCACTTGGTTCTGCTCCAGTTCAGAGAGGGCCTTGTTTGCGATGTTGTATTGTCGGGGTGGCGGGCTTCCCTCGGGCCGGCGGTGGGGATGTGTGTGCGAGGGTGGCCAGGGTTCTGACTCCGCTCGTGGGAGCCATCACGGGTAGATGACCTTGCAAGCTGCTACCTCTTCGGCCCAGGTGGTGGTGGTGTGCTACTGCTGGTTTGTTTATTTAGTTCGTATATAGTAGGGCTTGGGGCCGGGGTGCCGACCGACAACTGTAGTGCTCTGAGCGCTCGCCTCCTGAAAGGTGCGGAGAGTTCCACTTAAATCCAGCCACCCTCGGTCCCCACTGAATGGTTTTCGGAGAAATAATGACACCGCCTCGCTATCTGATAATGTCTTTGCATGTAAAAAAAAAAAGGTGACATTTGTCACGAAAGGGGGCCCATTTGCGGGTGAGTATGACAGCTAAATTTGGAGAATTACCCATGCAACAAAAGAGCGTCTTTCTCCGCATGCTTCTTGCGTCTAAAGGTCTCTGTACCGAGCAGGAATCGAGGCGTCGTGGTGGGGGGCGCGGTAGAGCGGGG
>JAZEWU010000011.1:825705-839842 GCA_036362915.1 Geotria australis | reverse complement strand
GGGGGGGGGGGGGGGGGGGTCTCCTGGGAGAAACGCGCTATGATGCGTTGCACGCGAGCACAATGCAACGCAACACAATTTGGTTTTGTAGCCTGAGCAGACAAAAGTGTGTCTCTCTAGGTGTCGGAGCAAGGCGCTGTAAATACCAAAGTGGAATACCCCTCGCACAATGCACAACCGGCATCGGTCGGCAGGCACAGTGAAAGGGGGCTGCTTAATGATGATAACAATCAAACGGATGACCCACGCGTGAGATGCCAGTGGTACAGTGTCGTGTAATCACGGTGTAAAGCTTGCGCCATAACCATTAATTTGGACGTCTTGGTAAAGCGTGCGTTGTGTTTACTATCGCGCGCCACCTTTTAACGCTTTGCGCAACCACTTTCATTTTAACGTGAGCTCGCTCGCACATCCACACGTAATTTAATAAGAGCGAAGCTTGGTATAACGACCATGGATTTTACAATATAATAATGGGAACGTTCTGTTTGTTTTAATTAAAACTAGGGGCGGTGTATATTTCATTATGTCAATATTTACGTCCGTGCGTATCTGCGCTACGTTAACAAGGGTCGCCTCGTAATGCAAGCTGCTTGTGTACTTCTGCTCAATCACCACCGAAACTGTAACGCAACCACTGAAATACTAGGGGTTTTTTTGTCGACGTCGTTGTTCGACAATAACGGATGTGTATCCCGATGATAAAACATCGCAGCAAATGTTGAAGATAAGGCAGTAAGATTTCCAGCTTCCAGCAGCTCCGTAGCTAGAGGGTCCCCGATTTTTAATTTGCTCCTTTCCATTTTTTTCTGCTATCAGCTTTGCTTCTTGTGTAATCCTAATCTCAGTGTGACTCTCGACCAAGCTGTTAAGCACCGGAGCTCATAATCAATCGTCTCATCCTTTCTCGCCACCTCCCGCTGCTCCTGACATTTCTTTTCCTTCACGCTGGCACGTCGTGAGCATCAAGTGATTGTGCACACATGAAAGGAAGAGAGGGCTTCGAGGACAAAAGCCGGGCCTTGTTAAACAAGGAGGGCAGTTACATTTGCATGCCTCTGCCATTGTAATGAGTTAGACTGGGGGGCAGGCGGGGGGGTCGGTGGGTTGGGGGGTTCCGAGTCTGGTTTGAGGAGAGGCCAGGCCAGCCCCGTGGAGGGGCGGTGAGCGCGGGTCTTGTACGAGATGACCGCTTGGCTGCCACGCACCGCTGCCGTGGCTGTAAAATGTCAGCGGGCTCCTCCAGCCCTGCGATGAATCACCGGGAGGCCACATGATGTGCTGAGCTTTGTTCATTATCGCGCGCGGGCAGCAGCAGCAGCGGAGAGAGGGACATTTTTGGGGAGGGGGGTGAAAAAGTGGAGAATAAAAGAAATCTCGGCTGACGTGAATAAATAGATTTGGGATATAATCCATCATTCACGCCCAAATAAGCTGGGTTTCCTCTCTTCCTCGTGCTGTGTGGATTACTCTCGCCCTCCCCTGCCGCCGCCCCAAAATATTTTGGGTCTGAGGACTTTTTTTAAGATCACCTTGGGCTCAGTGTGAGTTTTTGGAATTTGAATTTGACTTTGGGGGAAAAAAACCGTTTGTGAATGTGGCAACTATGTACAAACGGAGCGTGTGATGCATATGTGGGCGCAGCGGTCCTCATCGGGACTTAATGCATCCTTCATATTCTAATCCAGCGCCGGTTGCCTATTTCATAGATATGTCATAAATGAATGACAGATTAATGTCCGTCACTACGGTAAAACCAACTGAGGGATTAGGATTAAAGCTTCCGCTTTTAAAGCCCCTTTCAATGTTTTTCCCTTTTATCAATGTAAATGGCAACGCGCTATGTATTGCGCGGCTCCCCTTGAAGTTGCTGTCTTTGCTCACCTGCATGATGTAGGACCTTCGCGGCGCAATTTCTCAGACCCTTTTTGTATGCCTTACTCTTGAAATTGAAATTGCACTCGTACTGTGTTGATTTACGCCACGTCCAAAATTGAGCAAATATTCAGCCCACGTTTACCTACATTTCGGTGTGTTCGGTTTGACATTGCTTCACATTTCAGCATGGCTTGTCTGTTTATGCATGTTTATCCTATACAAACAATATCACAATTCTATTTTGGACTTATTTGGTTTTCAATTAGTTTACCTGTATATGATGCTTTTTGCCGGAGGTGATATTTTATATTCCAGTGGTAACATCTGCACCTTACAGAAAGAATGGTTGTTTGATTCTCGCCTCGGGCGCCTTTCTGTGTGGAGTTTGCGTGTTATCTCCCTGTTCTGCGTGGGTTCCCTCCGGGTTCTCCGATTTACTACTACATCTAAAAAAAAACACTGATTAATTTATTGGTTGATAACATCATAATATATAGGACGCAGTGTCTGCCAAATGTTGGCGCCAGCTAACGCGTGACTGCCTTCCCCCTTCCCCGCCTCTCTGCGGCTTCCTCGCGCATTTGAATTGTTCTCTCTTCGAATGAACACCCTTGAAATTGAATGAGTGTGCGCGTTATAAATAGTATTTATTTATTATACGACATATAAATAACAATAATTTTCAATTTATTAAAAGCCGTAAAAGTGAGAGTCGTCGTGAACGCAGCGTTGCTCTTTACTACCAAATATGGCAGTGCTGCCGATTTGCCTCGAGGCATTGTCAGTTACATTGGAGGATTATAATGACGGTTTCGTAAAATGGAATCTTAAAAAGGCTGCAGGATCTGGTACGACTTGAGCAGTCAAGGGTTTTTTTTTTTTTTACAAAGTGCGTCTTAATATTAAACGCTTTAAGCGAGACGGACATCATTTCCGTTGAACCGTGGTAAAATTGGGGGGGAAAGAAAAAACATCGCTATCTTCAATGTGTTTTTCTTTGTTATTGTATGCCAGGAAAAACCCCAGGTGTGTGGCTTTTCTCGTGACAGAGCTGGAGATCCCTTCCGTTAACCAGTTGGCTTTCCCACGATGCTATTTGTCCAAGCTTATTCCGACCTGGACCTGAAATAACAAACGGAAGATGAAACGAAAGGGATGAAAAGCCTAATGTCATACATTGTCCATCTGTCGCATACCTTCGGAGGCCATCCTATTTGTTTCTATGGCCACATGTGGCCAATCACCTGACAACTCCAGCCCGAAGGGTCGGCAGTCCTAGCTTTTTACTTTCCCATTGGGGTATTCCATCGGCATCTGGGTAACACGTAAAACGGATATAAAAAAAAAAAATGTTCCAATGTTGGCCATGGGAGAAAAGTCTTGATGTGGCCAAAAGTTGCTCTGCCAGTTAATGATGTTAGAGCTGCCTCGGGAAGTCTGGAAGAGAATGTGAGGGAGCAAGCACAACTTTTGGCAAGGCCCCTCTGGGTGCCTGCGGCTGATTGATTGGAGGACTTCATCCAACTGTGCACCACCTCCTGCTTTAAAGAGTGGATGTGTTGGAGGCTACAGCGTCCTCCGGAGCCCCAGCTGTTAAGATCAATCTCATCGGCTGAGCAAGGTTAATTACCCCGACAATGGTGCGATGTAGGAAATAGTGGCACGGTGATTTGTCCTGACATTATTAAAATCCTGAGCCGTCCTTTGAAAGCTTTCTCTCTTTGTGTTTTAGGATTAACAAAGCGAAACAGCAAGCTTGTTTCTCCGGGGTTATTCCCTGCATACGTAATTACATACAATGTTCTGTTAGGCGGATGTGTTTTTACGATTTGTATATGTTGTGTAATTGAGAGGAGGCTTTCAGCTCAATTAGAGCTTTTGTTTAAGCTGTTAGTTACGTACAAAAAAAATTCCCTAATATATTTGATCAGAATTCTAAGTGAGCTGTGTTAATACGCTATTAAATGGTGCTTTATTAGAAAACAGAACACGGTGAATTTAACAATTAGCCTCCGTCTCGAGAGAAGTTGGTTTATATCGGTAGAAACCGAGAAACTGGGGTGGATCACGGCACAGTAGGGAGTGTGTTGCCTATTCATATCGTTGTGCTGTGAACCCGATGACCTGAATTTGATTCTCGGCCAAGGCTGTCCTCAATGAAGAGTGATGTTAGAACTGGGCGTGGGTACGCACTCACCAACCTGGGCTTGGTCTGCATGGTGACTCATGCTCACACAGAACCTCGTGAGAGACGCAGCGTGGGGAGTCCTCTTTATCCAGCATCCATTGGACACATGGCTGTAAATTATGCTATGTTTATGACCGCAACAGCTGGATATGTAATAATAAATACAAATTACAATGTGCACATGCAATCAATTTCGAACGTATTAATTTGAGGAGAGAACGATTTGGAGGCACGGGGTAACCTGCGGGACCGGAGGGGGGTCGAGTCAGCCAGGCGGTCAGCCGGCGCCAAGCCACCAGGCACTCCGTCCAATATATTATGATGTTATTGGCCAATTAGTTAACGAGTGTTTTTTTTGGTTGTGGGAGGAAACCGGAGAGAACCCGGAGAATCCGGAGGAAAAACCCACGCAGAACATGGGGAGAGAACACACAAACACCCACACAGAGAGGCGCCAGAAGTGGTAATCGAACCGCCTCTGGCAGGACTTTCTGTCTGTGAGGTGCAGTGGGAAGAAGGCCGAGAGTCCTTACGCACCCTTGGGTGAAAGGCGCTCTATAAATGCTATTATTATTATAGTATCTGACATGTACTTTTATCTGAAGTTGCCCCTTTGCCTCCCCTTACGACTGGTGTACTATAAGCATGTGTTGCTTATATCCGCCATTCTCCACCGGTGGGTCGCGTCCCATCAGTGGGCCACGAGCGCCACATAGTGGTCCGTGGAGACCAGACCCAAGTGGCCCTTGAGGTGCAAAAACGGTTGCGAACCCCTGGCTTGTATCACAACTGTGTTATCATCAGGTGTGTTGAGAGCCAGCTTGTGCTGGTATTCTATTTGGATCGTAAAACGCTCGCAAAACAAAGTTCAACGTGAGATGGCAGGCATCGAGCAAGTAATGGACACATCAGTGGCGGAAGATAATTCCTTCTGATTGCAGTCAATTGGAGCTCCTACAAACCTTGGCAACACACACGGCGCGCCCAACGCGCTAAAGCCTTGATTAGAAGGAATACGTCGGCGGATTGTAATAGGTAAAAATGAATATGCTCTCTGCTATTATAAATGAACATGCCGCTCAAAAATATTTAATGGGAAAAAACGGCTTGTACTACCGTGCGCCGTCTCTCCCATACATATGTATGCCGGCTGAAGAAGCGGCGAAGGGTGCTAAAGTGGCTAATGATGGTTCGTGTTCGATGATAATGGCGCTGTTGAAATTAAAACGCTCGCCCTCGATATCAACGGACTTTCTCATTTTCGGTGGCACGTGAAGTGCAAAAAAAAAACGATCCCAGCACTTTGAGCGAGGGCTTTAACCTGCAGCGCGAGCGGCGATGCCGCACGCACGCACCCACGTTGTGTAAGAGGGGGCTCCCTGGTGCAGCGCTATTTAATGCGTACTGCGTAGAGTGCTTTTCCGCAGTGCTGACGTCAGTGCGAATTTCCCTCCCCTTGGCCGTCTCCCTCCCTCCACATCCTGTGACTCGAGCCAGGGCTCATGGCTGATTTTTTTTTTAAACATAGCGTGTGCTTGTACAGCATAATCTTTTTTTTTCCCACCGCAACCTTGCTCTTGCGATAGTGTAACCTTGTAACGCGTTTTCAGATGGTAATTGTCACGGTGAGGTCCCTATGTAAATATAGTCGAATTGTATTAAACGGCGTTCCGTTGGATGCACATTTATGCGGAATACGGAGGATTTAAATCATAACGGGTTAATAATGCCTGTGTACTTTTGACGAACGTGCTGCAGTGACGCTATTAGAAATATATTCATACGAGGTGTTAATGCTGTAAATGTATGTATGAAATTCTGTCGTATATTTAACTACTGCGGCGTAACACAGGTGTTACAGGTTACTCCGGGGGCCTCCTTATGGGCAGCAGAGGGCATCGCAGTAAAATCCATTGCTGTACTGTGTTCTGTGCTGCAGAGATCCACGCTGTCCGCCTTCAGCGTGGCGCAGTGGTAACATCCGCGCCTCACAGAAAGAAAGTCCTGCCCGAGGCAGTTCTATTCCCGCCTCAGGCGACTTTTTGTGTGGCGTTTTGTGTGTCTTCTCCCTGTTTTGTGTTGGGTTTGTTCCGGGATTTTCTTCCACAAATAAAAATCGCTCCTTAATTAATTGACCAATAATATTATAACATATAGGAAGCAGTGTCTAGTGGCAGGCTGGCAACGGCTGACCACCCAAATGGGACCCCACTCCCGCCAACCTCCGCGATTTCCTCGCACCTCCCTATTCGTGTCTAATCCATGACCAGGCATGGAATTTTCGTGGGGTTATTACTCTACTCTTATACTAATCCGTGAAGTACCCAGCGTGGTGAGGTATGGTCAAATTTCACCCACATTACGTGGAGGCCCTCATCCGGATAACGGATCGACGAGACAGGACTCCGACGATTCTTAAATATGGGCACGTTGGCAAGAGGGGCCTTCTGCCCTAATTAAAAACCCTTTGGCTTCCCTTTGCTTGCGCGTAATAAATTAGCGCATTTTCATTTCCGCCGCGCGCGAGCTCGTGCCCCGTGGTGCTGTCTGATTTGCGAATTGTGTCGGGGCGCTAAGACGGCAGCGCACACTAGGCGGGGGAGGCAGCCTGCGTCCGAATGTCGATGAGTGGGCTCCGTCTTTGTACGAATGAATGCAAAGTGCTCCGGCGAAATTAATTACACGGGACGCGTTTGCGGAATTACGGGGAGGACGCGGAGCGCCGTTAGAGAGGAGCGGGCGCGGAGCCGAGCGAGCAGGACGGGCTGGATGGAGATGACATGTGGACGCGCAATTTCACCGCAATTGATTTGTGTGGAGGAGGAACAGGGGGAGCCGGCGACGGGGGGCGAGTGTGCGGAGATTTCCAGTTAACCCTACGCATGGAGATTCTATTCCAAATTGAGATTTCCTTTCCGATCGGTTGTTGATGTAGATTTGTCGCCGCTCGATGTACGAGTAGTATTCCTCTTCAGAGCTGCTCTGTTGGGATAGCCATGTCAAGGAGAAAGGAGGAACGCTCCGAGACGGCTATCTGGAAAGAGCAACTACTTCCTGCATTCTGCCTTGCAAGATTGTTCATCTTATCCATCACCTTATTATAACCATGGTTATTATTATTATTCTCCGTGTGGGCTGTTTTGCCTTGTAAACTCCCATTATGAGTGGCACTATTGCTATTGCTATTATCCACGATAATGCACGTTTTGTCTCCCGATAGTTCGTTACGGAAGGGTTTTCTATCGTGTTTTTTTTCACGTATGAGAGGAATAAAATTGGAGATAATCCCACGATAGAAGCATGCGATATTGCTCCGCTATATCACCAGGACTAGGAGGAGTTGATCTGTGCTATGACACCCGGCCATTGGGGAAGGGAAGCCACAGCGGTAAAATTCAATAAAACTAAATTTCATCGGCAACCAATGCTTTTCACTTAAATTTAAACAGACGACTTCAGTTCAACTGGTTAATTTCCAGTTAATTAAAAAAAATAAACGGGGCGCCTTAATGGGCTGTTGTATATATAGAACTGTTATTTTAACATCGCAGGAACGCAAACATATTGCGATTTGCAACGCTGCATGTGTGGAGGGATGCCAACCATAACGCCATCGTAATCATCGTCATTATCATTACGATCATCATCGTCATCACCACCATAATTGCAACAATACAGGTTTTGTTTTTTAATTCCAAGCGGCGCATCCAACTGGGATGATATATGGGAAGGGTTCCTATTGCGATAGAGACACACAATGAAACATTTTCATTTGTCCTTTGAAAATTAACATCCAGCAATTTGGTGTGGTGTGAATGAGCCTTGGAACACCTGCATACTCACGCACAGCCTAAACATAGTGGCAAAGCGTGCTGCCCTGTGCATCAAACGGCATTCACGTTCGATTCCCGCACGTGGCTAAAGCCCAAAAATGTACTGCGGGTACGTAACGTACCAATGTATCGTGTCGAATACATATCAGTACACGCCGCGCCGCAGACGTATTTCCCCGTGTCTGTGTTTTTTTTCTCCCCTGCAAAATCAAAGTAGAATAATGATTTCTATACGCGAGTCAATGAGACGACCATAGGCTCTGGCACAGTGTGTGCTGGGTAAGTGGATCGCTGGCGCCTCGGGATGCCCTTGTTCCAGGGCTTGCCATTGGATTGCGGGCGCGTGTGCGTACGATTGCGTGTGCGTACGATTGCGTGTGCGTACGATCGCGTGTGCGTACCATCGCGTGTGCGTACCATCGTTTGCAGGGCTCGCGTTGGGTCTACGCGTTACCGCCAACAACGCGCCACAGCACGTGGCGTGTTTGGGTGGCTGGAGATTAGGGTAGACTAAAGCTGACCCTCGGCTGCGTTAGGGAACCACCTTTCCATTGATGATAATAATAATACAAACCCATTGACATTCCGCTATGGATAAAGGCCACCGCATACCCGTGTCTGCCATGGGGTTTGTTTGACCGTGCTGTTCAGTGCAGATTGGTGAATGGTGGTGGGGGGCTGGGGGGGGGGGAATGGTTCAGATTTTTACTCGCCACTGATGTTAGCCGTGGCCGGAAACTATACTTGGGGTGCCGTGTTTGTTGTACGACGCCGCTCTCCGCATGGTATAAATAATTTACCTCTATTCATTTTAGAAAGCGCGGATACGCAAAACAGCAATGTGGATCTGAACACAAAAAAGGGGTTTACGTTATATTTTTAATAAAGCAGACTACCACGCGGTTCATCACTCGATTTCATGATAGATAGTTGTTTATTATTATTAATGGAACCGCTAAATGTTCAAACATTTTCCGGTTAAACGCAAGGGTTTCCGCGCGTTTACGGCGTACAGTGCTTTCTCGTGGCGCAAATGGGCTCGTGTGCAGCGGGCATATAGCCTGCATGTTATGGAGTGGCAAGGGTTATGGGGGGGGCACACGCCAAGCAAAACAGTTTGCTGTCGAGCATCGATTTTGCGTCATTCGAGATGTGGACAGGAGGTCCCGTGGACAAGTGGCGGGGGTGGTGTTAGCGTCTGCTGGTGCAATTTTGTTGTGGGATTTGGCATTAGCTTTTTCTGCGTCACTGCCGCATTAACCTTGCGTCCGTTGCCCCGGCGAAATCGCCGAGTTAAATCCAGCATAATGGTGGCTTTTACTAAAAAGTATTTTTGAAATATTTATCCCTTGGTAGTTGTATGGTCTAAAATGAAATGATTCCGCTGAAGAGTGATGTGCCCTTTTACAAGAGGCATAACAGTCCACCATTATCTGCACTGGTAAACAGCAAGGGCTGCATCATATTTAAAACATGGGGCGGCGGTGAACTGGAGAAACATTTTATTCATTTTTAATAGCGTCATCATTGTATTTCTGAGTCAGAGCAAGTCCAACCATGTGGCAAACATTTGTACATTTCAATCTTGTTTACATTACATTTTCCACGGTAAATAACTGGTGTTGTGAATGTTGCCTTGTGTCAATATGTCGACAGGTGTCTCGACGATGAAGTTGATTTGGTGTCTGCGTGCTTTTGTCCTTGTGCGCGTTAATCCCATTTGCCTGCTGATCATGAAAGGCATGACCTCAGTGTGTTCGCACCACCCGGCCACTCCAAGGCTCTATTGAGCAGCTGCAAATAACAACACAAAGGAATATAAAGCTGGTCATAGAACACTTGGCAATGGCTAGTGTGATCCAGTATAACCTTTTGAAAGCCGGTACAGCCTTATCTGTTAGAGAGAACGAAGCCAAACTTGATACCTGCCCATCAGAAGTCCACGAAAACGTAGAACACTTCATCGAGCGGAGCAAGTGGCAAAAGTAAATTGAGTGATGAGTGCAATTGCTTTTAGGATATGTTTCTGTGATTAAATATATCCTTTTAGATTTTAATTGCGGATGGGTTTCTTATTAGCGGATAGTAAGCAGTCAACTGTGGACTGAGAACCGCTGTTTTGATGATGATGGCTCTTTCTTTTATCCGAAGTGGAAACACTTATGTAATGCCCAGTGCTTCAAAGGCTTCTGCTGCAGCAAATGCACCGGATATTGTGCTCAGAAATCATTTTTTGCACAATAGTGCCGTTTGGAAAGCTTGTGCCATTAACGGTCGAGTCCTTTCCCTTCATCTAACGTTATTGTATAAGAGTTGTCAAAGTTTGAGCAGAAAAAATCCCAATAATACACGTACACAAACAAAGCACGTTACATAAGGCACCGAAGTCCCATAATGGAACGGACTGCATCCTTTGAGCTCACGGGCTTAATGTATTGCTTTTAAACACGCACACACTGCTGTGCTATGATGTGTGTAACATGTCTATATCTGGCCAGCATTTGGGCTTCATTGCACGGATGGGACAAGGGCCATCCTTGCTCTCACGCCACATAGGCACAACAGTGGCTTATTCAGAGTCCTTCCATTTCACTGGCCTTGTGCCACAGGCTACCGTGGGCTGCTTGGGCTTTAAAATGGTTTTGGAGGGGTTTTTTTTTTTCAAAGCCTCTGTATTTCTCGGGCTAACATGGACTTAATGTTTTGTGTGCGTGTGTGTGTTTGTGCGAGTTTGATTTTTCAAAGTTCTTACGCAATGTTACTGCAATGTTTATGTATTTGGTGAAAAGCGTAAACTCTTAACGTATGCAATGAAGCATAAAATGTGTGCTTTGTATTTTTCCCACACCAACTTGAGGAGTGTGCGGATTCACCTCCCCTCAACTGTTTCGATGACGTGTAATAATTCATAGTCGCGATTCTATTCAACGATCAATTATTTATACTTAAGTATGCGATACAATGTTTGGTGTCGTGAGCTCAACAATTCATGCTAATCGGTTAAACGATGCACCATCGCACCTCCTAATTTATTGCTGTTACGAGACGAGAGCCTTTGAAATGTGGAGCTCAAATTTGCCCCGAGGCATCTTGGCACGCCATTAATTTCCGCACTTTGATCTGGGATTGTTTGCCTCTTGATGGCGCTCGCCAACATGAGCATCACGCAGGAGTCGTGGTAGACGTGTGTTTGCGTCGGTCACGTTCACTTCCAAGTTGTCACAAGCTGCAGTGGCCGGTTATGAGAGATGTCTGTATTGGGCTGGCAAACGGCGGTCTCTTTGAGCGGCAGGGTGGCTCATTGGTGATATTTGCACCTCACAGAAAGTCCTGCTTGAGACAGTTTGATTCCCGCCTCGGGCGCCTTTCTATGTGGAGTTTGTGTCTTCTCCCACTGTTCTGTGTGGGTTTTCTCCTGGGTCTCTGGTTTCCTCCCACAACTTAAACAAGCATTAATTAATTGGCCGATAACGTCATAATATATAGTACAAAGTGCTTGGCAAATGATAGCGCCCGCTGGTTGTGTGGCTGCCTTCCTTCCGCCTCTCTGCAGTTTGCTCGCGCCTCCATATCGGTGTCTCATCCATGACCAGGCGTGGAATATGTGAGCATTATAAATGATCATTAATCATCACTACAGTGGGAAATGTAACCGTGGTCTCTGCCAACGGAACGTAGTCGTGCACTAGAAGTTGACGGTTAAACAAAGTGATACTTGACGGCTTAATAGAAAGAGGGCTGTCCAACGGATTGAAGATAATTACCTGAGAGCTGGACAGGATAGGGACTGCGTTTGAACCCAAGACCTGCCGCTGGGCAGAGTCATTGCACCTAAACGCTGGGCTGTGTGTCGTATTTGCGATGCCTAGTAAGAATGTATCCACATAAACGTGACGAGGTGTTGGCGCAGTAGGGGTCAAGGTAGAAGCGTTCACGTCGCGATCCCTGTCAGGTAATACTTGGTATTGCCTGCGAATTCTACCAAACACTTCGAGGCCGAGCTGAAAGACAATGATGTCCAGAAGCTGACCATCGCGCTTCGAAGAATCGCAAAGAAGAAGAAGGCGCAGTAGGGGCGATGTGGTCAGAGGTGGCCGGGTGAATTGAGGCGGCACTGCTCAGATTCTGAGTTCGAATCTGGCCGTCTGCGCTTAAATAAACATTGCTCTCAAAATAAGTGGGTCTACGACCCTGGCACAGTCATCAATTACCAAAATAAGTTAATCGGAGTACTATTATGACATAGTACGGATAAGTTAAAGCTCTGAGAAATTACAACGTTGATTTGATTGCTATGTGGAGAATGCTGCAGTGAACCAGGGCATGTGGGAAAGTGTGTCCCCTAGTTCTGGTGCGTATATTAAAACAGTCATATGAAGGCTCTCAGGATAGTTGATATCTATTATTTTTAAGAGAAGATACCCTGTGAGCTTGCATGCTCTGGAAGCTCATGCTTTTCAACAAACGTGCAAAATAACCAACATAAGCAGTTCCATAATAAGTCCTTCAATAAAGCCACACTCTATTATTTGTTTTGTGTTCATCATTTGGTAGACCTTGCGGAGTTCAATGAAAATGTAAGGGGCTGTGTAAGAAAATGGGAAACTGTAATTTAACCATCGCGCTTCGAAGAATCGCAAAGCAGATCATTTGGTGACGCAGGTCACTCTTACAAAACGAGACTCTCCTGGTCTAATTAATCTCGTGACATGACACTGATAGTACAATTGTAAACAAATTTTGGAAATAGACAAATAATCACAAGCACACATGGCAGACCACACTGGATGATAATATTTTTAGACATTTAGAGGGTTTTTTGTGTCACAATGACAGCAGTGTTTAAAGAAATCAATAGCCGCTGATCAACAACAGCTGATGGCTTAAAACTATACCTGCAATGGCAATTTGTAAATTAACTTGAATCAGTATTAGTTTTTGAATGCCAGATTTGTGCCAGGGGTACACGCAGAGGGTCTTTAAAAAGCCATGCACAAGGTATTTTTAAAATGTAAAAAATGCATACGGCGCAATGCGTTTGGTGGTCATTGGGACGCGCGAAGGTTGTATCGCGCGTTGCCGGTTACATACCGTCGGAGTCCGTTCGAATTACACTTGCGTAGGCAAGGACACGTCTCCGGTGAGAAGCCACACAAGTCACAGGCTGAGGTCATCGGCAGCATTGGCTCCTCTACAGGCGACAGACAGACAGATGGATTTATTAATAAAACGTTGATTTACCCCCCATGGCTCACTACGCATTTCTGGATTTGCACAATCGTAATCCCTGCAGCTCAACGCTTTTAGTTTTCAGTCTCTGTTGCATGTCTTTCATATTTTTCCGTAGCATAACATGTGTGTAGGTTAGGGGTTTAATATGATGCCGTAGGTTAGGGGTTTAATGATGATGATGAATATCGGTCCATTCTTAGATGACGTTTCTTTGTGTGTATTTGATATTATGGCTTTCATTTGGGGTGGTTTTTTGAGTAATGGAAAAATAATTCCAATGTTTACGTCAAACAAAGTTTGGCTTTTAACACCCGTTGAGTCTTAGTGTCGACTACATACATTGTAAAACCAGTGAACTAGTTGCATGTGTATTGACATTGGTGAAAGTCAGCTCGTTTGCAGGTGTATTATTAGATCGCAGGATGGTGAAATATAACAGCAGCCTGCCGAGCCTTTCATCCAGCAGTGGCTCGTTATCGGCTATGGGGTGCAACACGACTGTGTGCAGCATGTCAAACTCCCATGTTTGTAAAAAATAATTTGAGACGCAGAACAGATAGAATAATTATTTCCTCTCCGAGTCTTCAAACATCTGCAACTTGTATTCCAAACACTGCTGAGGATAAGCTTCCCAGTGCTGACCATCATCTCTGCAATCGTTCAAGTCCGAATTCTCTTTCCGTGACCGTCGTAGAAACCGTGCTCCGCGTTCAGATCTGCCAGGAGCCACCGCGAAGCATACCTGCTTCTGCACGCACCTCTCTCGCCGTGCCCACGTACCCGCGTACCCGCGTACCGCGGTGTCCCTGCGCGCCCTCGCGCCCGCGTGTGTGTCTTTGCGTGGCGTCAACCGAGAGCCTTTGGCCGATCCCCGTGATGTACGGCCGGAGGAGCGAGTGCTGAAGCCCCCATCCATTACGGGCGCTGCCTTTTGCCCGGCTCGCCGAAGGGAGTGAGTTTTTCCCTCATTAATCGATTTGCCTGCGCCGAGAGCGCTCCGCTCAAA
>JAZEWU010000011.1:803275-820983 GCA_036362915.1 Geotria australis | reverse complement strand
CCTACATTTGGCCTTGCCGTTGCTCTGGCATGTATCGGTAGAGATTAATGAGGGGTTTATATCAATCCACGAGGATGAGTTGAGCTGTCCAACACTGTGATGTGTCGTAATTGTAGTCCTCTCTCGGCGCTTGATGACACGCCAGTGTGTGCCGCCATATTAAGCTTTGGATGCGCTGGAATAACGAGGCAGCCAACACTTAACCAAGAGCTACTCTCATCCAAATAATGGCAAATGTTTTGCGCCACTTTGTGAATACTAGCGGTCAAACGCTGCCGTTCCTTGTCTGATAACGGCATTATGGAAGCATTCAAATAAATTGAAATCAGTAATCAAAGGCTTTATAATAATTACAAGATGCAATCTGCTGTTCCTTTATTTAAGTCGCCGCAATGAAGATTTATTTTATTGCCTTTGCACCTCTGTGGCCCACAGATTACTTAACCGGGCGAGAGAGCCCGTTGAGATTTCCCTTGCGAGCTACACCTGCGCAACCGTAGTTACATAAGGGAATTATAGTTTTTACAGAAGGTAACGGCACACACAATGGCCTAGTTTTGCACAAAGAATCGTGGCAATGGGTCTTTGATGTTCGTGTTACAGCAGATGGCTTGCTTAAATAATGATCTGAATTATTACCCAATAGATGTGGTAGCCTCACTTCCAACTTTAGGCGCAAACTGTCAACTTTCAAACGGGTGAATATGTCCCCCGATGCCATTTATAAGAGCTGGAATTATTTTAATAATAATAGCATTTATAGAGCGCTTTTCAACCGAGGGTCACAAAGCGCTGCACAAGGCTGCGGAGAGAACGACAAATCAACAACGACAGAGAACGGAATTTTTTGGGGGGGTTTTTTACTGATGTTTTTGCGAGCGAAGAAAGCTCTATCTACATTCTCTCCAAATCTGTGTATGGGCACAGCTTTAACTACAATTTAACAAAAGTGAAATTAATGAAAGTGTTTTTTTTCCAATTGTTTTATGGCCAAAGAACAGTAACTATTAAAGATTCAGTTCTAAGTGATTTAGGAATGCAATTATGCTGCCTGAGAGCTGGTTAACTGTAGATACTGTACACTGCAAGTTACTTTAATAATGACTCTTAATACGTCCACATTAATTGCAGACTTCACTTGATTTTTAACAGAGATAAAACATGGTTTTTAATTGAGAATTGCTCTCCACAGCTGTTCTTTTGGGAAAGCCATGTTGAGTGTTCCTCCTCTCTCCTCCACGACGTTTTAATTATAATAATAATAATAAAATATAATTCTGATGGTTGCCTTTCAAAGCTGTTGTTTTGGGGTACCCGTGTCGAGCGCTCTCCCTCGCAATGTTTTTCCTCCCACGTAGGAGGCATCTTCGACACAGCTACCCCGAATGAACAGCTTTGAAAAGCAACCATCGTGAATCAAGCCGTGAAAACATACATCAGTACAGAATAGAATTCTGTAATTGAGAATTTCCTCCCACGGTGGAGGCAATACTCAATTACGAGGCATCATCAGGCGTTTCTGATGATGGCTCCAAGGTCGGAGGTGAAATGTCACGAAGGACAGAGAACGAACACACGACACAGCTATCCAGAAAAAAAAAACCAGCTATACAGAGCAATTCTCATACATCGAGCCATGACAACCTATATTAGTACAATTCTGGAATTGTTTAAATAATAAACAATGTATTTTAATTGGACGCAGAAACACGCCACATCGATAATGACTGTTATCGACAGTTTGTGGATCTGCCACCCGTGTTCTTTGACATTGACGCGGAGTCAGCCAAGTGATGTCACTCGCTGTATCTGATTGGTCACCTTCAGGCAGATTACATGATACTTGTAACTGGTGAATTGCCGCTGGGCAGGAATTTAAGGGGGGTCAAGGTAGAAGCGTTCACGTCGCGATCGCTGTCAGGTAATACTTGGTATTGCCTGCGAATTCTACCAAACACTTCGAGGCCGAGGAGCTGAAAGACAACGATGTCCAGACAACGATGTCCAGAGACTGACCATCGTGCTTCGAAGAATCGCCAAGAAGAAGAAGAAGGAATTTAAGAACCCCTGATAAAAACTGCTACCCAAAAGTCAAAACACCTGGGGAAAATCAATCTGCAAAGTCTGAGGCGCGGACACATTCAGTTTCTGTTTGTGCTCAGCAGCAGATTGTTTTTTACGTAAGTGTAGACAGTTGTGTGTATATATGCAGATAGTATGGAATGCCATCACACCGGTGTCCGCATACGCGTTCATCACACCGGTGTCCGCATACGCGTACGCGTTCATGGTACATGCACAGTAGTACATGGACGCAATTTATGCACTATGCATCGTCAATATTTTATCTACACAGACTATAAAAATTAGCTAAGTACATTTTTTAAAAAAATCCTAAAGTTGTGACTTATTAAATATGCTTACCACCTTCACCAACCCACCCCGACCAGCGTGGTGAAGTATAATCCAATAACTCCTGTGACCCGCGCGATGTTGGAAATGCCCTCATCCAGCAGTGGATTGACAAACGTGATGTACAGTACATCCGTACGTACATACTAGTACAAGCAATGAAAATAAACCTGAGCAACCGCATCTTGCCAACTACCAAATAACAAAATCATTTCATATGTAGCAGTAGGCTAACGCTTAGGGCAATGGCCTTTGTTCAATGCAGGCTATGTGTACCCAGACGCAAGGGCAGGTTATGCTCGCCGTGGGTATAAATATCCACGCGTTAATTCTGAAGTTAACGTACTCCACCTGGAATCCCCCGTGACACATTGCCTCTGCAATTCGGTGTGAATTTTAGGGCAGAGTCCAATTTTACCTAATGTAAGATCACATGGGAGGGCTGCACATTATTCCGGTCACATCACCGTGATGCGGTCTGACTCCAGGCATCCAGGAGATATTTTGTCAGGCAAAATGATCTGAACAGCCTCATTTGGACCGCCAATGAGCACCCCAGCGAAGGGGAGTGATGTTTTTATTTAAGCAGAGGGGCGGAATGACTTCTGCTTGTATTACGAACCCATGGGCTGATTTATGAGAGGCAGTAGCGCAAACCAAAGTATTTCCATAAAGTCTCTTGTCTTCCCGCTCTGCTCGGTTAAAGACTTGATGATTCGAAGGTCGCTATTGATTAATAACTCAAGTCTGCCGCCGCTTTTCCGGGTATCGATTTTTAAAAGGAGGGACCTTGAGTGTTCTTTAGTGGCGTGTAATACCACAGGCGGACACAGAAAACAAGCAAAAATAAAATAACAAGCTGCCGAATGCCACGACACTGATAGGATGGAGAAGAAAAAAGAACATTGGCTTCCCCTGTATTGGTTAATTAGGTGGATGTGGCAAACACCATGGCACTGTGTCTTGTGTTTATCAGACCAGCAGAGTATTGACTGGCAGAGCGATGACGCCCCAGAACTGAATTATCTCTGGTAACCGGCTGGAACTGTTAACCCTTGGATCCATTAATTCCGGCCGCGTGAACACTGGCCACACATCGCCTGTCGGTGCCCCCGTTCTTCCAGTTGACCGTTCATCTCGAGCATTAGCATTATAGCGGCGGCATTAGCCGCTGTTAATGTCGGCGGTTATGCACATCGCGCCTGCTGAGAAGCCTTTTCCCTACAGAGGCGCGGCCGCCGCTACCATTTGGATCAAGCGGTGCGTCCACACCGCTGTGCTTTGAGCAGTCGAGTGCGTAGCGGTCTACAAACACGGTGTCATTGCCGGGCCCGTGCAGGCTTTGTCTTACGTTAACGCCGTTACGCTCATTAGTGTGCTTGATTAATGTGTAATTGCTGCCTCCTGAAGGGGAGATTTTTATATTATTATTATTATTAATAAGCGACGCTGTAAACTGACGAATATGTAAACAGATTTGTTTCCAATCACCCAGCCAATGGGCTTTGACGAAGTTCCATGTTTTGTGAATGATCCAGACATAAAATAAGATTTTTTTTTCATATCGGCATATTTCCGGCTTCCAGTGTGAGCTTCGCTTTGATCTGCACAAAAAAAAATGTAGTTATCCGAATTATTAGAGTTCTTCTCTGGCATCTTCCATAGAGGCGTATTAAGTACACGCACCTTTAAACGCTCTTGAGCTTACTTTTTTCAAACGACCTTTGTGTACGAGTTGAAATTACGAAGCCACAGTCATTACTTACAGTGCTGAAATGGTCCTTAATTCAAAACGTTGCATAAACCATTAAGCCAGTATACCTACAAATGGTATTTAGCATTCGCTGTAAATGAGTTATGTTTAATTATCATTGGTGAAACTAAATTCCTACACTCGAATTAAGTAGTTCAGCTTGGCATCGTGTGTGTGTGCGCGCATTATCATTCTGCACATTTCCGCAGCTGTGTGCCTACGTCTGCATCGTTGGCCGCTTTCCGCGCGTGGGCTTGTGTGTGGTTAGCGCACTGGGCTACGAATCTGGTGACCTGAGTTCGAATCCCGCTCACGGCCAACACCAGTGACGATTTTCTGAAACCGGTCCCTGGGCCTCCCCTAGGTCGACTCGGCCTCAAATTAGTACCTAGTGCGGCGTGTAAATATCGCCACTAGGGAGGCAAAGGCGGCTGGGCGTGGTGCTGGTCACCCACCCCCCTCGTGTGCCTTGTCGACCTTCATAGGTGCTCGCTAACGGCACTTGACCCTACAGTCTATTAAGGCTATACGGGGAATCTTTGTCTTTGCACACGCGTGCGTCGTGTAGGTTCGAGTGGCGCGTGTGTGCAGCGGTGTTGCCTCTGGGACATCCATGCCCGAGGTGGTGTGTTTATTTGGGAAACGTGTAAATGGAAATCCTGTGCAAGTGAGAGAACAGCCATGGCTGGAATGTCCGAGTGACAGATTGCTCCGAGGTTCACAGTGCTAGCTTGCGGAGGCGCTGGGGGAGGGTGCCACCTAAACGATTTGTCCATCTGTTCCCAAGCGATGCTGACCAACGGCACGACACTGCTGGAGGATGTCGCTGCACTTTACACACCCACTCGGTCTCTGTCCCTAAGTTTCCTCGCTCCCTCGCGACCCATGACCTTATAGTCCACATGTCACCTCATCTTTGCCGGCTCAACTGGCCGTCTGGGAGTTTCCCCCCCCCACCACTTTATTTCCCCGGCCCACCGTGGTAATTTAATTTGGGCGGGATGATGACCAGCAGGCTGCTGCGAACCTGAGACGGATGGGGCTAACGCGCAGCGGGGCTAATGTAAGCGCGCAGGTGAGTTGGATGCCTCGTGTAATCGCGGCACGTTAAATTTGATTACCATTAGTCACAATTAATAAGAGGCATTCAATTTAAATACCTGTGCTGTGCTTCAAAGAATGTTACTGGTAATGAGCAATACAATTATGGAACCCCTTAACAAACCCCATGCCGAGTCCATGATGTGCGATGTTTTACCATACTTCACAATGCAGGTCAGTCTTGGTTGGTGAAGTGACTGTGGCCCAAAGCCAGTTTACACGCCACTGATGCTAGCCGTGGCTGGGAGTCAAACTCAATTTGCCAAGTTTGTAGCACAACATGCCAACCACTGCACCACCGCTCCACTGAACATAACCCCGGTATTCTTCTGTGCGATTCTTCGAAGCGCGATGGTTAAATTACAGTTTCCCATTTTCTTACATAGCCCCTTGCATTTTCATTGAACTCCGCAAGGTCTTTTCAGCTGCAGAGGTTCGGTAGTAGAGCACAGACAAGGCAGTGTTCCATAGTATAGTCTGCTTCTCCACATTCACAGGTGGTTGGGCCGGTCTTGTAGCCCCATCTGACCAAAGCATCTTTTGATCGTCCCGTTCTAGTTCTCAGGCGGTTGAGTGTCTTCCACTGAATCCTTACTTTGTCTTTAGGAAACCCCATAGAGGAAATCACTTTCGTGGAAAATTCTGAACAGTTACAGAGCCACACAGCTATATTTATCTCAAAGTAAAAAAAAAACAGGCAAATGTGTCATCAAGCGCACCGCTTGGCATCTATAATTTTTGTTAAGCATCGCTTATTTTATTTTTCTGTGCCGGGGCCTCTGCGTGACAGCATAGTGACGAGCGTGGGATCCGAGACTCGGCGGCTCGAGGTGCAAATTGCATCTTTTTTTGGCTCGCTTGCTGGAGGGGAGTGCGAGGCTGTGCGATGTGGCCTCTTTTGAGGAGCAGTGCCTGCTGTGCAGATAGCGGTGCTTTAATCCTGCCCCATCCCCCGGCACAGCAAAAGGTGGCGACATTTAATAATTTTTAAAAAATGTAGATCAACGTAGACGGAAATATAGACTGTGGTTAATTATGTGAATTCAAAGGCCGCGTTAAAAGTGTTGCTATAACTGCCGGAGGCTGCCCGCAGCAGTCTGTATCAGTGTGATTGGTCAGACAACAATAAATGATAACCTTTTCCAGCACTGGGCCAATACTTTTCACAATTACGTGCTCGGTAATTTTGGACGGTAGCCAGAGGAAAAGTAAACCCCGCGAATATTTCGCTGAATCAATGTTTTAAGGGGCTGCGCGTACTTCCTTCTACGCTGCCAACCGACGCTCGGCAGCTGTGATGCAGGCTACTGGCAAATCGAATCAAAACGCTGGATGTGAATAATGGCGTCCGACCGTGTGCGAATGAGAGGGTTCTCTGGCTGTTTGTGGTCAATAACTGTAGGCACTTATCTCGCGCGTAATGTTGTACATTTATTTTTTTTGTGCACAGAGTCGGCAGCGCTGCGGATCTTTTAGCAAATGCTGCAGCGAGCCCGCGATACGTAGTGAAGACAGATGGCGTTTTGTGTTGTTATATGGCATGTGATTAAATTGTGTACGGTGTGTGGCTATGACTTATGGTCCTTTCCGCCTAGTGTACATGGTTACAAATTCAGAGTAGCGCCACAAATTCCATATTGATTGCACGCAACACAATGCTTCAGCATAATTCAGGCGTACCATTTAATTTAAAATTTCAATCACGGAGCGCCATGCTTTATTCCACACTCAAATAAAAATGCATTAATTTTACAGCAAAGTTGCTGATTTCAGCAATGAGTTGGGAGTGATGTTCCACGTAAGCCGTTTAAAAAGTACTTAGCGATTTTAAAATTCTCCTTTTTGAAAGATATTACAAACAATAATAAATAAAACAAAGAGTTTAATTCCTAATGAACGTTATAACTCGTCACACAGCGGTAGATGTTTTTCTTCTCTTGGCTCAAGTAGCGTGAGGCTGCATCTGTGTACTGGCAATGTCATAAATCATGCTGTCCACCTGTCGAACCCACTCACTCGGGTTTGCACGTTCGTATTCAAACACTGGAAATCGTCTTCATTAATGCTTCGCCTCCAGAGTGGTCAACGTAATCGATCATTGTGGGTTGGAGTTGAGTTGTTGACGCCTTCATTTGCACTCACGCCTTAAAATTTGAGCTGGGAAGAATAGTTTAATAAGTTGGTAAATATACGTTGTAATCTGTGAATCTGCCCAGATATCTGTGTCGGAAACCCTCCTACAAGCCACGCATAGCATGATGCTGGGATTTAGAATTACCTCCCATCATCTCTTTTCACTATTTATTATAACCTTGCGCGATTCGAACCCGGGGCCTTCTTGCTGTGAGGCAGCAGCACTACTCTCTGCGCCACCGTGCCGCCCATCATGAGTAATTCATTTCTTATATAATCGGATAGCGCCGTTACCTTAGGATTTGATGTCGTGAATGTGTGAACTGCACAGGAGGCTGGCTGGCTGAAAGGTCATAGCATGGCAACAATTGCAAGGTTCAGCACACATTAAGCTTTTAATGGCGCCCCCTGCTACAATAGACCATTGTGCATCAGGGTCACGCAGTTTTATCTCATTTCAGTTCACGCCGGTTACATCCAAAAGCACATTTCATGTTGACCTTAAAATGAGCTCTTATCACTGCTTTGCATGGCACTTACTGGGGGCTTTAAAACTGATACATCTAAATGCACTTGGCACAGTTCTGGCCATTGCCGTCAACGTCATCATCCACGGCCCCACCAGCACCACCACGACCCTCTTTTGGGGGAAAATGGGGCAATTAAGGTACTGCAGAGCTACACTTGGTCATGGCAATGGACCAATTAGCCACGACAGACTTACATTGGTGTACTATTTACTATTTTGCTCGAACTACTGCCGCTTATTTGATTTGTGAAGTGTTCGTGAAGTTGGTAGAACGAATGAAAAAACGTCTATAGCCTATGCTTCTTTGAAAGGATCTTACTCACAAAGAAGACAAACAATATATGCGTCATTATGTTTTGTCAAGTGATTGTGTTCCGGATGCAGTCAATAGATATTGCCTTGACACGAGCTGAACATGACAGATTCCTTCCCGTCGCAGGCAGTCCTAATTTGGAGTAAACTGTAAACACAGCGTGTAGGTGGAGACGAGCAATTTATGTTCTGGAAAACATAACGTTACTCAACTTGAGCGAACACATTTCAACAGATGTGGAGGAGAAACATAGACATCGACACACACACACACAATTGGCACATCACGAGAAGGGATGATGACGACCGGTGCTCGAGACTGGCGATCGTGGCACACGGAGGGAAATACGCCAAAGAGGACATCCGTGACATCAGCTGATATGCAGGCGATAGACTGTTGCATCGCGAGACAGTGAGAGATGGCAACGGCATGGAGGGGCCTTCACGCAGCAGTTGATGTATTGTGGCTGATGTTGATGAAGATGTGGATTAAGTTAATTCTGCTGCTTTTAAATCAAAACCGAGCGTATGTTTTCACATCAAATCGCTGGAGGTTGGTGAATCATTCCGCCGCGAGTGCGTTAAGCTCTAGTTCGTCCTGCGTTGTCGGTAGGAAAAAAGACGGGCTGGACATCGATACGGTCTCGGTGGCCAGTTTAACGCGAGCGGAAACGTGAAGGGCTTCTAATGCTTTCACGCTCGCCGCTCTGGGACTCGCGAATCTCAAGAACTGTAGTATTCAGCGATGGTGTGATCACATAATTTGTACGAAATTTCTATATTCATGCTTAGCACAATAGGGGTGACCTTTAGTGCAAGAGAGCATTAATGTGAAGAGCACCTTATTAAAATGAGTAACCCTCACTGACTAATGTGTCGCGTAAATGTTGGAGTGGGGGGTGGGTTAGAAGAGACGGGATAGCGGTCGGTCGTGAAAAAGAAAGGATGCTTATTTCCCTGTTCCGCCACTAACTGCTGGCGTCATTGACTTAATTCCACTTTGGAGAGAACAACACTGCAAACGGACAGTACGCACTGGAGACACAAATAGCCACTTCCTATTCTAATCTTGCCAATGATATTCCAATCTGGGTGTCCTCATTTAAATCTCTCCTCGAGTGCCTCTTAATTCATTACTGCGCTACGCTAAAGGAATAACAAACATTCGTGTGCGTTGTTGCGAGACTTAATTAAATGTTTGAGCACACGGAAGCGTGTACGCGCGACTTGAGTGGTGCGGAACAGAATGGGAACGGCAGATTTTTGTTCGCCTCATTTTTATAGGGAATGCTGGAGCGGGGTGGGCGAGCGGAGGTGGATTGTGGGAGAGTGCGGCGATGCAGGGTGGGAAGCATCGAGACAGAGAAGCGGAGTAGATGCAATATTTGGGCAGCGGGATAAGGTTGGATGCACCAAAGTGGAAGATTAATCTGCACGGCTTGGAACAAATCTGCAAATCGCTCAAAGCTCTCAGCTGACAGGCGTGCACAACCTGTCCTCCTTTTGCTCTGCTCCCCAGGCCAAGCCAGGGAAGTTTGGGAAACAACTAATCCACATAAATGCGCGTCCCTGTGCGGTGCAGGAAATTAATGTTTAATCCTTCCTCCTCTGTCACTCTCTCGCTCTCTCTTCGCACAACCGCCAAGGCACGGTGGCGCAGCGGGTAGTGCTGCTGCCTCACAGCAAGAAGTCCCTGGGTTTGGTTACCGGCTCGGGTACCTGTCTGTGTGGAGTTTGAATGTTCTCCCCGTGTCCACGTGGGTTTTTGCCGTGTACTCCGGTTTCCTCCCACGGTCTAAAGACATGCCGCCTAGGTTAATTGTCCTGACTAAATTGCCCCCGTGCTCTGAGACGTTGTAACTTTCTTATCCATCCCCGCTTAGACAACTGTTAATAAGAGCTGAATGGTTCCTTTCAACTTGGATAAAAACATATAGACTGAACCGCCTTATATATTGAGGTGCCAAGTGATTAACGGACAAATTTCGTTGGCCGTAGAGTGTTGCACAGCTTGCACTTCCGTGTGTGTGTGTGTACATTCACTTGTAAACACCTAATTAGGAGCCGGCACTTTGCATAGTGTTGGCGGAATCTAGGTTGACGGATCTACATATCGTTAAGTATTTATATTACGGTTATTGGGCACTCCGGTTTCCTCCCACCGTCCAAAAACATGCTGCCAGGTTAATTGGCGAACTGACTAAATTTCCCCAGGCGCCCTGCGATGGACTGGCGTCCCATCCTTGGTGTTCACCCCTGCCTTGCGCCCTGTGTCTGCCGGGATAGGCTCCGGCTCACCGCGACCCTGTATAGGATTAAGCGGTTTCTGAAAATGGATGGATGGATGGAGTGGGATGCATAGTTTATCTGATGCATTTTTCATTCACTTTGCCAATGACCAAATTTACCCAGATTGCGCCAGATCGTGTTAGACCTTGGAAGCTAAGCAGGGTCAAGCATGCTTAGATGGGTCACCACCGTGCTTGAAAAAGACAAGAGTTCTGATGTAGATTTTCACGGATAAATGCATGATATTTGAATTTCAAAGCTGTTCTTTCAGGATAGCCGAAACATCGCGAAGGAGACAGAGGGAGCGCTTGACACGGCTATCCGAATGAACACCTTTGAGAAGAGACTTGCTCTCAAGCTGCTCTTGGGAGCAATGATCATGCATCGAGCCGTGAACTCGCATCATCAGAGGATATTGCAACATTTGATTGCGGTTCTCGGTTTCCCCTGCCTTTAACAAACCCCACTGACCAACGTAGTGAAGTACAGTCAAATAATCATCACGAGCCGCGCAGGGGAGGCGCTTGTGTACCAGTGGATTGACGAAAAGGCTGTACGCGTGCAGATTGGCATTGAGTCTGTTTTGTAATTCATCTGTGACAGACCCGTGTGATTGCACGCTAATGTATTTATAAGCTCGAAAATATATTCCCATTAACCTTCACAATAATCCAGCTTGCGTATTCTCTTTAACCCCGATACGAGGCAAATGCGATGGGCAGAGGAAAAAACCAGACTCAAAAACCCGATCCCATCTACGATGCCTCCAACGCGTGAGGCGAAATGTCACGAAGGAGAGAGTAAGAACGCACGACACGGCTATTCCAAAAGAGCTGCTGTTAACAGCAATTCTCACGCATCGAGCCGTGAAAACCCACATCAATACAATCGTCCTCTGTCCATTAATCTGGAGGCGACAAGCTCTGACTGCTGTATACCACACAAAGTGGCTGCTTTCTATTTTTTATCACGGTCAAAAATATAAGGCAATTCCGCTGCGGTAGTTTGTCTTTTCGAGTGGCAGTTACGTAGACAAACAACCCTGAGCTGGCTTTACAGGTAGCCACCACAAATGCGTCCTAGAACGTTACAACCTGCGGTCCCTTCCGAAAACTGGTAAAAAGTATGCGCTTCAAACAAGATCGGGACTGTGTTGCCCCGAGTTCAATAAAATGTTAGTAGCCATCGTGGCCGTGCTCGGGCAGCCGTTATCTGTCAGGTTGTCTCCCGTGCTCTCAATGTCCGCAGTGGGTGATGCATTAAAGATTCATCTTGTCAAGTTTGGTCTCTGCGCGTTAGCAGTGCCCCCTTCTCCACTGCAAAAAAAAAAAAAATTTAATGTAAATTGCCGCAGCTGTCTGTCCCCGTCGTAATGGAGTTAGCGTTGCTGGGTGTTATTGTGATGTCCAGTTGTTTTTTTTTTAGCTCTTCACGTGCTTTTTGTTTCCTGCTTTTGGACGTGGATGGACAGCGAGTGCCCCTGATTGAATTAGAAAACTCCTCAGCCTGGCAGCCGCTGGGAAAGCGGTGTTCCGTTTTGCAGAAGTCAACCTTCGTGTGTATTGGACTTGCGAGTGCCCCAGCACGTTGCCGTCACCATTCCACCAAAGAGACGAAAAATAGCAAGTAACGAGCTCCGCTGCAAATTGTTGATGGGCCAAGACGGAGCCGAGACATTTATTTTGAAAAGTATATTTTGCGTGCGTGCACGTCATGCTGTGAGAATTTCCATTTTGAAATTGGCTCTCAACACGAGGATTATCAATATGGTTTTTTTTAAGCTGCAGCTAGGCATTTTACTCTCAAAGGGATGCGATTGTTTGGTGGCACTGTTAACACAGCTGTGAGGGATCTATAAAGACATTCTGTAGGCTGTCAGATTTCTCTGCAATTACCGGTAGAGTAGCGGCGGTGAAGGAGTCATTTAGAAAACGCGATGTGAACTCGACGGCTTGATTCTGGTACATATTTATCAAAATAAATATTTTCCAATGTTGCTACGAATAACGTTTTGGAGAGAAAACATCTCCTTGCCCGATTCCCCTTCTGATTGATGGTCACCACGGTGACTGAAGGAATCAGATCGGCGATATGTCCATGGCAATTTTTTTTTTAATTCTAGGTAGCTTATTGCACATTGAGAGGGAACAAGTGCAACATTTCAAACACAAATCAATATTTGTTAAGGCTATAACGGGGGCATCTTTGTCTTTGGTGGCGAGCTGAGACCTTTAGCCAGCGGGGTCTCGGCACCCATCCAAACAGTCCGACGCTCCGGGACCACTTTGGGTGGGAAAGTGTAGTTGGGCGAATGTGAGGAGGCGGGCGTCTCGTTGCCGTGGTGGTGCTGGGTGCTCGCCATGCCGCGTTAGCGCGCCCCGAACACACGGTGAGAGCGGCCCCTTGGGTAAATGCCACTTGCATTGTGTGCCCGCCGCCTCCTCCACCTCCTCCACCTCCCTTGTGTGGCCTCCTCTTCTGCTTCCATTGACCGCGCTACTTCACACGTGTTCTAGAGCGCTGGTTCCCAAACTTTCTCGGTGTCCTTGGTGTATTAGCATTTTTTCCACAACACCCAAAGTCAGAAAATATATGGCTTATATCGAACATTTGGAATATCCCGCTGTGGCGCCGCTGTGAGTTAGCTGCGGCGCACACTTTGGGAACCACTGTTCTCGAGGTTTGGTAAGTTGTGTCTGTAACCGGTGCCAGCCTGTCCTGTCTCTCTCCAGACCGATATCGGTATAGGTTTGCCTTCATTACACCGGTGGAATGTAAAAGGCAAGCAGAATATTAGCGATGTTAACGTTTGTCCAAGTTGTGGTTCTTATTTATAATTCCACCTACCATATCTTGATTTCAGGTTCTCGATACTCAGCATACCAATCCATTTAGGTGCATTTTATGGTGTCTGTCACAATTAAAAGTTTATGTTTTCATGTATCACGCATTGAAACAGTGTAGTCAGTCGTTTTTTGTTTGTCATTTATTTTTTTGATATGCGGTATATTTACAAAACAATAGGTTTAACGTGCTCAATGGAGCGAATGTAGAAGACGTTTGCGTTTTATCAACAAGGTGACGAAGGCAGCCTATTTTCATCTCAGAAACATAGCCAGACTGCGCAACATCCTGTCACCTGCTGATGCTGAGAAGCTAATACACATCTTCATCTCCTCACGAATCGATAACTGCAATGCACTGCTTCCTGGCACCCCTGCCTACCTGATTAATCGTCTCCAACGTGTGCAGAATGCGGCTGCTAGAGTCCTCACTGGCACACCCATCCATGATCACATATCCCCAGTACTGATGTCCACTGGTTACCTGTTAAATACAGGATTTAATTCAAGATCCTCCTTCTCACTTACAAGGCACTCAGTGACGCAGCTCCGACACACATTCATGACCTTCTTCAGGCACCCTCCTCAACACAACTACGATCCTCCAATACACGCTTGCTGTATGTTCCCAGGTCGCACCTCCATTCGATGGGTGACAGAGACTTCTCGCGCGTTGCTCCAAGACTCTGGAATGCCCTTCCGCTGGAAATTTGTTCCGCGGAGTCTTTGACCATCTTCAAATCTCGTCTCTAAACTCACTTGTTCCGTAAAGCCTTCTAGTCCTCCGGCTAGGACTAGTGATGCGGCTCAATGCTGTCGTGCCAGGATGTTGGCTCTCTTCCTACCTGCGCCTTCATGGGAACATTTATTCCTTCCTCTGGCTTGGATTGTTGGTGCGGGTCAGTGGTGCCGTGCCGAGATGTTGGCTCTCTCTCCTCCGATCTGCGTCTGCTCGGTTACATCTGTTCCCTCCTTGCTTGTTGTAGAATTATTATTATTAATATTTTCCTGTTGTCTTTATGTCCTATGTCCTATAATTTATCGCTATTGCTTGACTCAGTTAATCTGTCTTGATGTTATTGATATGCCGCTCTCTCCACACCCCTGTGCAGCGCTTTGTGACCCTCGGGTGGAAAGGCGCTCTATAAATGCTATTATTATTATCACGAGTGTAATCATCCTTTTGTGTTCTCTCGTTTGAAGGCGATAACATTTGATATTTGGGTAATACAAACTATCATTGCTGCAATTAAACACTAATAAACTTGGAGAAACGATCATTAAAAGATAATCTTGAAAAAAATACATTACAAGTGATTCATTGTTGATTGGAACAACTGCTAATTGCTTAAGAGGTATAGCTCTGGAGAAGCACTTTCAAACTTTAAGCACATGATGGAGAAAAGATCAATTTTTAGAGTTTCTTTATAGACACACATTTTTTGCTTACTGGGTGAAACATTCGTTGGAGCGTTATCTATTTGTTGTTGTCAGTTGACAATAATCTTTCATTAATAAAGTTGGGGGAGTCTCACTGGGAAAATTTCAAAACAAAATTGTGTACTGCCGTTATTGAATCGCAGGATTACGAAAAACACCGGCTAGATTTTAACAATATATGTTTTTAATCCACATCTAAGTAGGTGAAACTAAGCTTTTGCATTGGGAAGTTGCGTAATTCGGTGTTTGGATTTGATTAGAGAAGATCTGTAAACAAGAATCGTATGTGCGCACATACATGCAAGCTAGCATCATGTATCATCAGAGGCCTCTGGACAATTTTCATCCCTTGTGTTGTGGCCTTGAAATGCCACAATCTGCCTAACAACTGCTCATAGACTGATCTCATTTATATCTCCTGCCATCTTCTAAAGCACCTTAATATGATAATAAATTGTGACCACCTAGTCCAGGGGTGTCCAAACTTTTTTCCTGAGGGCCACATACAGATAAATATACGAAGGACTGGGCCACTCACTAGACAGGTAAGCGCAAATATTATGTGTGGGCCATAGACCATTATATTTTTAGACCTTGATACGTGCCAATTAAAAATGGATGGCGGGCCGCAGTTGGCCCGCGGGCCGTAGTTTGGACACCCCTGACCCAGTCTATCAGCTTAGATCATGAACACAGAAAATGGCATCAACCACTGGCCACGCGGTAACACCTGTAATAAACACACGCGTTCCGCTTTCGACTGCATCCGCTGCGGCATCAAACGAATCTGGGGTGGTGTCTGTTTTTTTTTTGCTTTTCATCTACCTGCGCCAAGAAAAGCTCTTTTGTGTCCCATATAACGTGTTTGTGCGGCATACGCTGGGATTAGCAGCCCGATTTATCCGCGCGCAGCAAACGCCAGCGTGCTTTTCGCTCCCCAGTATTATATATTCCGTTTGAGAACATAATCCCTAGAGGGTCTTGCCCGATGTAAAATTAATGCCGTTTTTTCATTGTGTGTGTTTGTGGAGTGTGCGCGAGTACACATCGGTTTTTTCGCGTGCGCGTTTCTGTCGGACGATAATTTAACTTGAGGTCAGCGGCACCGTGGATTCCGATGCCATCCCCACTTGTCAATAATTATATTACCATTTTATCGCAATGGATTTTTAAAACATTGTCGGCTCTTGTGCGCGGTTTGTGTAAACATGTTACTGGGCATTTTGTCGAAGCGTGGCACTAGAATTTTATTTTTTTCTGTCTCATCGGTTGACTGAGCACAACACTTCTCCTCTCAAGCAAAACATCTTGGGAATACAAGCACCACCACCGCACTCATAAGTCTCACGCATGCCAAGTTCTTGAGCCGTAGACTTGGTAAGAATGCCCTCGTTTCCTCCGAGATGAACATGATACCACTTCGACTCCCAGCTGCATTTAGTAGAGGGGCCTTGAATGTTGGCAAACTTTCCGACATTGAGTTGCATTTTGTCAATATATATCCCATCAAAGTTCGACTATTTAATCCCACCGTGGGCAGTTTTAATGAGAGAACTTCCATTAAATTGTTTAATGAATGCGTTTACAGTACAGTATTCCATCGCGTATTACCTTGTAGCAATTTGTCCAGGAAGAGTGTCCGCTCTTAGGTGCTCCGCTCACAGACGCCTAACCCACCAGGGGATCAGTAATGCACAAACCGTTAATTCAGCAATACTAATAAAAACACATGCCTTCACGGTGGTGTGCGAGTTCACTTTAAGGCCAGGTCTTACATCGGTACGGAACGATATCTGAACTAATCCTGGGCTATCCCCCGCTAGGTCGACTCGGCCTTAAATAAGTAGCTGGTGTGGTGTGTAATCTACAAACACGGGGGGAGAGAAAAGGTGGCGTGGTATTGGCAGCACTGGGCTCTTCGTACACAGCACCAGTATTACCCGGTGCCTGCTAACAGCACTTGCTCCACTAATCTCTAATGCGGCACGAGCGATCCTTGTCTATTGCGTGTGCGTAGGTGTGTATGTACCTGGCTTGGCTCGCACACGACGGAACAGATTCCATCTGAGCCGTCTCTAATGGCATTGAGTGTATCGGTGATAAGCTGATGCTCTACGATGCAAATGTTTCAAAGTACATTTCGATTCGAGAATTGAAGGTTGTGCCGCGACTGTGAAATAATGTAACCCTCGCCTCGGCAAATATTAACATCGGCCTAACTGTTATTCCAGCCGTGCTTGGGCTTGTTGCTGTTTTAGTGTGCTCGCGTGATAGGGGTTGCTAGAAGAAAATGAATAAAGTTTGATGTCACTCTTCAGAACGTGTTGGGTTTTAAGGAAAAGACACGTGGTTTGAAGTATTTCATTATAAGCTTGTGCAAAATCATTCAGACACTACATCTGTGCTCCAAGTGAAACCTAGTGAGCATGACAACATGTGTCTATGAAGCTCACTCCCCCCAATCTCCAGAGGACTGCTGCCCTGGCATTCATTGGTGATGGGCCCTGCCCACCCCCACTGCCCTCCCTCCAAAGCTATCTTGGGATTTGTTGGGGCTGCTCCGGCTGGCCTGGCTTGCTTTGCGGTTTGCTGTTGTCACTGTACTCAGGCTGCTTCCTCCCGGGCTCTGCTGCGGTGCTGCAGTCTGCTCTGTTACGTTTTCCCCCTGGCCTGAACCCTCCCGTCCTGCGTTACCTTTCTTCCTCGCCGTTTTTAAAGCGTCTTGGAGGAGCTGTTGCCTTTAGATGCGATATCAATTTAAACCGCTGCCGCTGCCGTCGCCGTGTCACGGTGATGCACGACGTGTCTCCGAGGTCGCTTGTTTGTTCCTGTCCGTGCGAGTTAACTTGAAGTCCATGGACGCTGTTTGAGAGCGGATTGATTAGTTCCCCCATGC
>JAZEWU010000011.1:789577-803187 GCA_036362915.1 Geotria australis | reverse complement strand
ACTCAATATCGCGCACGCTAGAATATCAATGGTGGCACTGACCGGGGAAAACATTGCGTAATTTAATGCACTTGTCACAATGCAGAGCGTGTCATCGCGCTGCAAATTGCGTCAACAAACCGATCGCTTGTCGGTTTGGGTCCCACATGGCAGGCAGAGTGATCCGAGCTGTCATGTCAACCTGGGAGGGAGCCAGGTGCCGTCTCTCGCGGAAATAGTTTGGCGTTAGCGCCGAAAGGGCAGTACATGTGTGCGTGAGATCGTGCCGCGGTTGTGTAGGAGGGACTCCCGCGATGGTCTGTGATGTGTTTTCGGGTCCGTGTGCCGTTTGGCTGCGCGTGTCGGAGCACGTGGAGGAGCAACACGTCTGTAGTATAGTAGTTGATCTCAAAATTACCGGGGAATGAAACGTGATGTGGAGCTGATTGGGTGGGGGTGGGTGGCGAATAGGATCGGTTGTAGATTCGGGGTTGGTCCTGGGGGGGGAGGACTTGGTTGGGAGGTGGGGAGCGTGGCGATGCTTGGCACAGCCGACCGACGTGGTCCGGCAGCAGTGCCGCCTTGTCCACATGGCGAGGCGACGTCGATAATTAAGCAACAGTGCCAGCTGGAATGAAATTAACTCTAACGCGCTGGCATCTGCTGCCTCTCCACTGCCCGTTGGCTGCATGACACTGTAGGGATATTTATTTAATTAATATCACTGGGTAGAGTTGTGGCACAGCGGTTAACGTGCTTCACTTCGAATCCAGCGACCAGAGTTCAATTCCCAGCCGAAGATAACATCATTGACAAGTGGTGTGGGAAATAACCCCCTGCCCTACTGCCCCCTTCACCAAACCGGCATCGGCCAAGGTGGTAAAGTGTGGGCACAAACCATGGACATGGCATGAGTAGGTCTTCGTCCATTGGGGGGTTTAAGAACGGCTGGAAATTATTCATGAATTTATATTATTATTGTTGTGTTCCTTATTTATCTCCCCGAAATGGTTCACGCAAATTTCCCCCTCGCGTGATGAGAATGGCCCCGTGCATTAATTACAGCGATCTTGGGGACTGCCGCGATTATTCCACATGGAGCCTTAATAGTTTTAGATGTTTCCCGTGGAAAATCTGTCGCCTGTCACTTTGGGGGTTGTAAATAAGGTTGTGGTAAATTGCATTTTTGGGCGTTGAATGGGGAACATCTTCTGTATATCGCGCTGCTCTGCAGCACACGTGAAATTAGATTGTGAATTTGCATTAATGTGCAGCACGTCTGTAGATGTTCTTCGTGCGAAGTGTGCATTGGGAGTCAATTTTGATGATTTAAATTGAAAGAGGCCACAAACCTCTCTGCAATGTGTGTCGTTAAAAAAATCAGCAGTTGCCCTCTGCACTGTAATTGTGAGAACCTGACTCATACATGTCAAATTAAATTTAGTTCACCTCTACACAGCTAGGAGATGATTAGCATTACGTTTAGTTTTCACACCAGCCTCGACAACAAAGGAAAACATGTATTCCAAGACAATTTAAACTTGAAAAATTAAGCTGTTAGGGCAAGGGGATAATTACATTTTTATCTGGTGTGGGCCAATTAATTTTTGTTGGTGCCATTCAGTATGGAATAACTTCTAAAATGATAAACCATAAAAGTAGAAAACTGGTGCACTTTAATTAAAGCTTAATTGCAATTCATAGCGCATGTCAGTGCTTGGTTTTTTTTGTGCAAGAATCAAGCTTACCTCCGATAAATTAAAAATACATTACCGATAAACCGAGATAAAAGAAAATGATTTCGGTCCTAAGTCAAGTGCTTACAGAGTTTAATGAGACTTTGCCAGAAATGAAAAAAAACCAACAACTGCGCGCGGTCGTGCTCTCGCGCATGTCCATCGTCAGCTATCCCTTCGCTTCGACGGTGAATTTCCGAACCGGCAGAGTGAACAGAGAGAGTCGCGAGGTGCATCAAACACCCGAGCGCTAATACACGTGCTGCCTTGTTATTTCACCACCCGACAGGGCCCACTTGTTTGATGTGCGGAGCCCATGGTCAGTCAGAGGGCGAGAGCTTTGAGGTGCAAATCTCTTTAGTAGATACTGTAATAGCTCAGGGAGGTGTCACATGGCATACATCTTTCATACGCAGGGAAGAAAGGAGCCTCGCAAGGCCGTAACCTGCTCGGGTGCAGATGGCACGGGGAACGTGCCCGCCTCGCCTTCCAATAGAGACCTGTGCCGCAGATAATCTAATCTCCACGGAACTGCACTGTGACTAATGGGCGAAGATGGCAAAGAGTTATCTGAAAGGACATGTTTTTACCCGTTCAATAAATGTTAATGGATTTTGGCCAATGTGGCCTTTTTCTGGCGATAATCGTGAAAACTTATGTATGTGGGTGCCGGCTCTGCTTTTTCGGTCCTGTGTGAGACAGGTTGATGTCTTATGGAGTGGACACCTGTTAATGTGTTCTTCTTGAGCCATTCAAGTGAGGGTCTCCTACCTCCTGTGGGCATTAACGACTGCTTGGAACTTGTTTACGATGACAAGGATGGTAATACCAATGCTGGTAGGGATTAGGGAACATGTCAACCTGAATGCTCGTGTTACTTTCCGAACGGTACGTATAGCTTATACTTACAGTTGCAAAAAGCTACTTGGATTCTTTAAAAAAATGAAGATGCGTAGATGTTTTATAATAGACAAGACAGATAATTATGTATACATGACTACGGGCATACCTTGATATTTATTTGGGTTGCATCTTCGTAAACATGAAAGTAAAGGGAAAATTGAATGTCAGAACACAGTTTCCCATAAAGTCCCATGACTCAATAACACTTTCCATCACAACTAATATATTTCCGTGTGTATATATATATATATGTCGGGGTAGACCTGAATACGTATTGGTGGAGGGGTGCAGCAGCGGTGTGGCGATTGCCGTTTTGTGTTACAAACCCTGCCACCTATGTTCAATCCCTGAGCAAGGCTAACACTTGTAGCGCGTGCTCTGTTCTCCCCGTGTCCGCGTGGGTTTTCGAGGGCACTCCGGTTTCCTCTGACAATCCAAAGACATGCTGCTGAATAGGTTAATTGGCCTGCTGACTAAATTGCCCCCAGTCCCCTGTGATGGACTGGCGTCCCGTGCTAGGTATAGCCCTGCCTTGTGCCCTATGTCTGCCGGGATAGGCTCACCGCAACCCTATACAAGATTCAGCATTTGCTGACAATAATAATAATAATAATGATCTGTAAACCTGTCCTATCCCCTTCACAAACGCACACTGACCGTCATGGTCAGTGTGCGTTTGTGAATTCCTACGATTGACCTAACTTAGGGAGGCCTTCATCGAGCATTTGCTCGACTAATGGCTCTAAAAATATAATAATAGCAACGTAAATATTTTCATAATAATGTACAGAGATTGATAATCAAGTACCGCATCGGACCTACGGTGCCTTAGGAAAGTCCAGCCCTTCTTTCCAAGGTAACGGTGGTGATTGCTGCCCTCTCCCCGGTATCTTTCGGCCCGTCTGATTCGGGGGGTGTAATGTAGGGCCGCTCTGTCAGTATTTTGGCCTACCTTGCCAGTGCCAATTCCAGGGAGATACGAGAGGTCGCGGAGAGTAAACACACTCGGTCCCTGGCCCCCCGTTGCTGCTGCTGCTGCTGCCGCCGTTTTGTCTGCCGGCATCTGCGGTGGAGGTCCCGCAAGCAGTACAAAATCTAATTCCGTGTGCTCCGGCGCCGCGAGCTGGGTGGCTGACTCAATTAATGTTGAAATGTACCTAACCCCAGGTAAGTGAGCAGTAGGCTTCTGGCACCGAGCTTGGAACAATGGCTGCAGGGCTTGGTGTATGGATTTATCGCAATGAAGGAAATACAATAAACGCTCTTCGTAACAACGTAATTGCATTTACGTGCATGCACAGTTTGTTACACTTGTTTCCTTTAAGTGTTCAAACTTTTTTAGTCTTGGTACTTGACTCCCATAAGGAGTACCGCCTTACGCAATTCATTCATATGTCTACCGTTGAATGCGGTGTGATTTTGTATAGGTGTTAAGTCGACGGTTGAACTGTGAACCCAGTGAGCTGAGTTAGATTCCCACCGGCGGATGTGTGAACTGGTACTGGGGTAGTGTCCCCTCCCTCCTCAGAAACCTCTGCTGACCACCGTAGTGAAGTATTGTAATACAGCACTCATGACTGACATGGTGTAGGGAAGACTTCATCCAGCAGTGAGCTGACAGAGATTCATGCAGAAATATTTTTGCTAACAGAAACTAGACGTGTGTCACAAAGAGGCTTAAAAAAAAAAACTGCAAAGTGTATTGTAGTGCAGGTTAAATCCAGGTCACTTTTTCTCCATCTCCAGCCATTTTCCTGTAAAAACAAAGCAAACGGCAAAGATTCATAGCGCAATTTTACACTTTATTGTCTTTTGGAATCTGGCGCTCAGCGGTTCATTTTAAATCTGCTTCTTGCTCCGGCTTCGTATGCAAACAAGCCCACCTATTTCACCAAATGGTGCTGCGGACCGTATTGGAAGAAGTAATTTGAGGCACTTCCGTTTAGCCGTTTTGCTGGATGGGATTGCAATGGCACACGCTTTGCCATCATCGCGGCCGTTCCGTTGTTATAGTGCGTCCCCTGCCACGGCGTTGAGTGGAGGTGGTTTAGAACGGATTAGGACGATGCGCCGCAGAGCTTAGCGGATGCTATCAGTGGGGACGGATGACTTGCTGACGTTATCAGCGGCGTTAATTTCCTCCCGTGAGGCGAGTCGCTAAGACGGGACGCTTAGAAGCCAGGCGCATCCTTGGGCCCTTGAGGTCGATGCAAATGCTGCATGTGGGGAATTTTGGGTAAAGAAAAACAGAGTTGTGGCACGACTCTGTGCCAGGTTGCTACGTGGTAGTAATTGACACGGCATCATGAAGGTGACGCATGGTAAAGGTGCAGCGCTGCATTGCCGTGCTCATTTCACTGCTGGCAGAAGAGCCACCACTAACCGGTGCCGGTGGGTCGCAAACGCCACCTGGTGGTCCGTGGAGACCATACCCAAGTGGGCCTTGAAATGCAAAAGGTTGAGAACTCCTGCTCTAGAGAACCCCCTCTAGAGGGTATTTTGGCCTACCCTTTCATGTTGGCTAGGCACCTTTGGAAGAGGTGTAAATACCCACACTTTACCCCACCACACGCCACATGCATATTGATTACCCATGGTGTACCCATTTACACTGCTGGGTGTATAGAAGCAGGGGAGGAATCGAGTAACCATATTGCGCGGTTTGTATATTTACCGGCGCTGCTAAGGTGTGTACACAACAATAATAATACATTGCTCCGAAGTGCGTTAATATGATTCCATTGCTCATTCAGGGTCTCGGGGCCAGGTATGTTAACGCAGCACCGCATTGCATTAAAGGTTTATACCGATGGGCTTAGGTGCGTGGATGGAATGTGCAGCCTAATGAGTTTTAACGTGCTTGCGCTAGGGGGAACGGTCTCTCGTGAAAACTAAATAGGCTCGCTTCTTTGCCACATCGCACGCAGGCTATTACTAAATCGACTTTGGGGCCCGAGCTGTAAATGGACGGACAGGCAAAAAAAACAAACAACCCCCATTCTCGACTATTAATTCGTGTGCAAACTTATTTCCAAAATAATTTCCATTTTTATCTGATCTTCGGCTCGTTTACGTGCCAAAAAACATGGGATTTACGCACAGCTTTCCACACTCCAGGCCTGCCGCCGCGTTCCGCAGCGGTATGGGTGTACACCAGAAATTGGTGTTGCGTGCAAGATTGGCTACTGCGGCCAGCTGGCGAGCCAGAGCTGATTCGGAGACCAACAGTGGAGATTAATGGGGATTTGCTTAATGCCATAGTTTTTCACTTTTATGGACAGTAGCTACTGGAAGGGCTTGGCCGAGGACCACATGTGGAGTTGCCTACGCTGTTGGTCTCCACCCTGTGAGCTCCCAATATCGGCACCTTCCATAAACCCACGATTCATTTGCAATTGACGGTTCCTTCATCAGTCCGTTGCAGGATGAAGGCCTCCCCTAGCTGTGTCGGTTGTGGCGATCGTTTGATTGCACTTCACCATGCTGGTTGAGGAGGTTTCAGGATCATTCTGTATCTTGCATGGGTACACTAAAGGTACATGGCAGTGAGATCCGTTGTTGCCGTTATCTTTATCTCTCTCTCGCTCTCAAATCTGTGCAAAGCAATTCCGTGCAACATACAAGCTTAAGTATTAAAAATAAAAAATATCAAGAATCCTGATAGCTGAGCTCGTAGTGCAGTGTGCCTACCACTGCACCACCACTCCACTGTGACCTCATGAGCTGATTCTAAGACACCTAGAACGGCCGTAAAAAAATCCCACAAGGAAGAAAATAACTAAATGAATTGCACTGTAGGGCCAACTCGTTGTGTAGCTGCTGTCTGGAGCCCACGCCCAAATGGCCATAAACAAGATTGCTAGCGCTCGCAGAGTAATATTATTTTCTTAAGAATTTGCATCCTCGAGGAACCTTTGCAATATTCTCCCACTGAGGGAACAGTACTGTACATATGTCACTCTACATGGTGGACGTAATATTGTGCGTCTTGTTCATGTTAAATGTACTTTATTCCCTCCCATTTCATTTGTAGATGGTGTGTTGTTATTGTGTTGAAATAGAGTAAATGTATTTTTGCAACGTATTGCTTTTGTGTAGTAGAATCTATTTTTCTATAGTTTATTTTTTAGTGCCGTGTTCAAGTTCATTTTAAAAGTTCACTCGTCATGACTTACATCGTGAGCCTGATAGGAATAAGGCAATAAAACCTAGCGTTACATTCGGTTTCTCCAGTTCCAAATCGTCCCTCCTTTTCCATCCATTTCTAATCCTACATCCCTTTCCTCGGCAACATAAATAGATATATATATGTTTATTATTACAGTAGAAAAATACCCAGTGAGCTTGCAAGCTCTTTACGGGATTCCTGCGACACAACAAACATGCGATTCCAGCAGATTACAACAGTTCCAAATTGTTGTATTTTTTTTAAACGGCACACAGCTGCTAATTCACATATAACGTCTGGGACACTGCCAATGAACCAATCTGTTATAAAATATTTCTAGCAATGAATAACCAAACACGGTAAATCTCAAAAGGCACCCAACTGTACCTGTTTTCGATTAAGCTGACCTTGTGATACTGCACACTCACACAGTCAACAGTAAAGGGCATATTTGGGTTGCCAAACAATTACTCAGGATCGCAGATGAATTAAACCCCAGCGTTTACGCGAGGAAGGTAGAAAGTGATTTAGAGAAATCGGGCAAGTGACTGTGACCTCATATGATCGGCGCCGCTGACCTCCCTCAGAGTGCTTTACAGCCTCAGATCATCTGACAAAGGTCATGTCAGTCTCCTGGACCACGTTCAACTCATTGTGAATCAGCGTTCTGAAGTTGGCCTCCAACGGCTTCAGGGACTGCAATTGGGTTAGTCTTCTTTGCGATTCTTCGAAGCACGATGTTAAATTACAGTTTCCCATTTTCTTACACAGCCCCTTGCATTTTCATTGAACTCCGCAAGGTCTTTTGAGCTGCAGAGGTGCAGTCTTACTTTACTTTGCAGCAATATTAAGAGTTTCTCTTTTGGGATAGCCGTGTTGAGCGTTCCTCCTCTCCGTCACTAAGGAGACGGCGAAGGAGAAAGGAGGAACGCTGCACATGCTTATCCCGAAAGAGCAGCTGTTAAGAGCAATTCTCACACATCAAGCTGTGACAATCTACATCAATACGTGCACAGCAGTTGTCACTCATCGGCTCTAGGAAGAAGGTTTATGAAGGATGTGTTAAGTTCCCACTCTTGAGTCGTAGAAACGTGTGTTGAAAATAAAATGAAACCCAAATTGTATTTACGCGGCAGCTTGTTGGTTTAAGTTTTAAAAGCATCGACAGCTTAATGTGCCGTGGAGTGGTGCCAGGTTTATAGTTCAGTGCGTTATGAACCCGGCAACGCGAGTATGATTCCTGATCGTGACCAACGTCGGTGGCGAGTGATATCTGAACTGGTTCTGGTTCCACCTCCCCTTCCCTCCTCCATCCCACGCTGATCCATGTGATGACGTCTGGTCAAACGTCTGATGTGGTCGGCCAATCAGGAAAAGCAGACAGCAATGTCATGTGTTATTGCTTTCAAGGTCAATTCTGGGTCTTCACCGTCCTACCTACTTAGGGTGCGCACGGACAATACAATTTCCCATCGGCCGTTCATTCCCATATCAGCTGGCAATGTTGATGCCAAGCGCTGACATCTAACCATCAAACCCTGTCTCTCCAGATGGTTAAGTGTGACACGATGGAGAAAGGTTTTACGTTGAGCCATCAGCTCAATTCCTTGGCGAGATGGGCTTAGGACTTGAAAAGCCCAAGGCAAACAAAACTATTATTTACACACTGTGTGCCTTTCCTGCGTAAGCGCCGTACATCGCATCTCCTCGTTGTCATTACAAATACATTCACATTATATTGAAATGCTGCCTTTTCCTTATTATAAGAAGCGTTTTTTTGTTTCTCTGCAGTGATTCAATGTAAATAGTGATCCACTAGGTGTGCGGGTGTGTGAGCAAAGCTGTGAAAATGTATTGACGCTGGTCACAAATTTGGGTTGTGGCTTACTGTACGGAACATATTATAATCTGGAGAAATATTTTATTATTACAAGGACAGTGAAATATTTGTATTATTATTTTATAGCCCCAAGATTTATTTCACGGCAACAGCATTCTGCATTGAAGTAAACTGTGGTAAAATAAATGTATTTCAGGAGCGTCCTGTTCCTGGTGGTATTGTTTGTATGATTCTATAGGGGATAAGTCTAGACAAAGGCCTAATTTGTTTTATTTCTTCCTAGAGAATCCACTTTGTCCAATAGATCCATGTCTTATGCAAGCTCCCGATTTTTGCGAGATCCACTCACCATGCCTCAGCCGCTGCATTATGGGCCTGCGTTACCCGTACATACTTCATTGTAGATTTAATACAAAAGATTGTACCTTGACAGATGATTAGGTACTGCGTTGCCAGGTTTCTTGGGACCTGAAGCATCACATTTTGTGCAGCGGGGGTACTTGTGGTCCAGACAGATTAAAAATAATGAGACAAAAGAGGCAATAGTAATGAAACTATCTTGCTTGCACATGAGAAAATATATGCCTATTTTTATAAGTATAATATCATGAGCATAAAAATGCAGCTCAGAAGGGCACTTGTAAGTGTGTTTGCGCAAGCTAAAGCAGTCCTTGCGCCAAGCCAAAGTAATAATAACTAGTTGAGTGGCAGCTTCTAAAATTCCATTTCATGGCTCTTTTAGCATTTGGTTGCAGCGCGTGAGGGTTGGGGATTAGGCTGAGAGGAGAGGATGGAAGGTTATGGACTGCAATCTTGCTGCCAGCAAGCACCAAAAACTAGCACGTTCCTTTCGCCCCGTACCTCCTCTATTTCAACGGTAATGTCGTCTGCGTTTTAGATGTGGGTAGCGGTTGGAGCAGTGTTCGGGAAAGGACGCCGATGTTGCTTTGCCGATGTAGCAATACGGTGGCAATAAACTGCAGTGAACGGAAGGCCCCATTTTTTTGATGTCGAAGCACGGTATTTTGTAAAGGAATGGGCAGCAGATCTCGGGTTTGAAATCCATCCGTTTGTTGATTTTACCACAGTTTCTTATTAGTAGAATTAATTCACTGATCGTTTAATTTTTTTCATACTCCTTTATTCCTCGTTTCTTTGAACATAATTTTTGCTCAAAATACGGTGTATGTTCAGAAAGAAACGCAAGCAAAGCATCACTTCTGAGTACACGTGCAGCATTACAATTGGGAACAGTTTCTCTTTTAATCTAAGCTGACTTAAATTCTTCAAAGGTGTTTGATTAATGTTTCCTAAATGTGCCTACATTTTTGCGTGGCAGCAAAAATGCCACTTCGGTACAGTGCAATATACAATATTTTGGATAGTGTTTCAGAGTGAGCTATGAATATATGGCAACGTATACATTACCCTGCCTTAGTATTAAAGGGGCAATCATTCATGAATATTTAATGTTCTTTGGGCAGCATTAATATTTTTTCTCCAGTATCATATTACTGGTCTTATGGAAAAGCAATCACAGCATCGATGACATTGTTGATTATGTTCAGTCAGTTTCATCAATAATGTATACACATTTTATAAACAGGCACTGTGCATCCATATTATTAGGAGTAAACCTCATTTTTTATGGGTCAGGCTCAACGTAGCCATACCTCCAGTTAGGCCTTTTCTCGTACAAATCTGTTCTTATTCCTCTGTTTTTTTCATCATGCCAATATACACCCTGTTCTAGTCATACCTCTACCACGATATACAATGATATGCTCAGTATACATTGTACCATGAGGAATAGGACATGGCTTGCTTGTTTTTAGGGCATGGCTGCATAGGTGTGGAATGTTTCCATAGGTCCGTGTTTGCGTGATTTTTTTCTCAAGAGTGAATGCCAGAGGGCTGGCATTGCATAGGCTCATGGTGGGTATAACACACATTTGCTGGTTTATTCCTGCCAAAAAAATATTAATTCCCCCGAGGAAATGGTTCCCAACACAACATAATATTTCAAGAGCTGCTCGCGGCAAGTTGGTAAGGGCGCTCTAGTGAGGAGGACGAGGCATTTGAACCAGGTTGTGTAGTGGCGGTGCCAGACATAAGCTAACTTACGAAAAAGCTTAGGGTCCCAAGCAGCTCAAGGTGCCCTGGATTAATAAAACAAAATACGGATGCTCTAAATATGGACCTGATGTTAGATCTTTCTGAACTAAAAGGAAGACACTTAAAATATTTTAAATTGTAATTGTCCTACTGATTTTTCTAATTTCACACAACTGCAATACGAGTGAGTTTGTGTAGCTGATCCAACGTGATGACGCACCCGAAGTAATTTCTGCTTGGGACCTCCAAAGGGCTGGGAATCACCGCTGATGATTTGTCTCACAGATTCGCGAATCGGGGCATTTCCAGCTGTCTTTGGAAATGTTTAAGGCATCGTTTTTATGCGAGGCTCTGGAAGCTCTATTACAGCTTTTGTCGTCAGCCGTTCCACAGCCACTGTGATTCCCCTGTTAAGAACACACTGCGCGGCGCATTCACCGGCTTGCCGCGGATAAGCGGTAAAACCACAAAGGCTGAGTGTTCTAATTGGCCAATTAAAACGCAGATATGAAATAAAGTTTTTTTAATGTTTGCAATCGTGCTTTGAAGCTTGTGTTGCAGAACGCTCATTATACGGCAAAAGAACATTCGTACGTTCTATATATATAAAAAAAAAAGCTATTTTAAAAATTCAACATTTATACACTAGAGTTGATTAAAACACGCCCGATTTGTTTTGATACCTAAGTATCTGCAGGTGGAGCAGACCATGTAACCGAGCAATGACAACGTCCTGTGAAAGCCAATTGGGGTCACTTGACCTCTGCATGGGGGCTTTGCGAGGAGCCTGAAAATCAAGACTCCACACCGAATACGGCCACTAATCAAGCGAGCATGTGCGGCTCTTTGTTATATCAAGCTGCACGGGGGCTGCTTGTGATCTTAACACTTCAGAATAGCCCAAGTGCAGCCTGGTATAACAAGGCCTTCGGTGTTTTGAGTGGAAGCGATTTCTGTTCAGTCTTCTCTCCATAAGCCTAGTCGGTCCCGTCTGTCTGGCAGCCTTGTGAAATTAATCCCAGCAGCTTCTCCTCCAGACCAACAGCAACGTAATTATAGACGTGTTGTTGGAACTAGTAATTCCAGCGGTGTCGTTTCTAACGTTTGTGTCTCAAAAACAGATTTCTGTGAGAGGAAACGGTTTGAATTCAGGCTGGGGGAAGTGCAATAAAATATTTGCCATAAAGTTCAAAATGCACTACTTTTTATATTTACCAAAGTCTTCTTTTTGGAGTTCCAGACATTGTAAAGGTTTTGAAAGGTAGTGCTTTTAAAGGACATTTATTCGAAAAAGTTTTGCTGAAGCTGGAAAGATGGTACTGGAAGTTCTGTACGGGTATTGTACGTAAATAGCAATACCACGCTAATGTCTGGCATATTGCTTGACTCTCAGTTAATCTGTCTTGATGTTATTGACATGCCGTTCCCTCCATAGCCTTGTGCAGCGCTTTGTGACCCTCGGGTGAAAGGCGATTCTATAAATGCTATTATTATTATTTCCGCATCGGTTACAACCTTTGTGTTGTTTTGTTGGATTTAATATGAATGCGTAGTAATTGCATACATTTTCCAGTTGCACCATTCGATTTACGTAAAAAATGTGATTTTGAGCAGATGTAGATTTTGGCAAATGCGTGTTTTCACAGAGAATGGGTAATCACGGCTGGGTAAGGTGATGTGACGTTCAGCTCAGAATAGTGTCGTGTCATCAGGAGGAGGAGAACATTATTAAATAATTCATGACAAGCTTCCCTCGTCCGCATGACAACTTAGAAATATTTTTTGAAATGTATAATTCCGTGCATGCAGGGCAAAAATTGAAGTCAGCGATGGTTCGGGGCTCCAGACTGTTTTTCGACTGCCGAGTATTTTACACATTCCTGTAAAGTTTTGTTTCCTGAGCTGGCACATTTTCATTTAAATGTAACACAAGTACTGTATAAGGAAGCGTTCAAAGTATGGTCCAAAAATGCTGGCACTGAGGACATGAAACATTTATCAAGCGCACACACGCACACGCGGAGCGAATTTGAATAAAAGCCGGTGAAAATGTTCAAATTGTACTGATGTGGATTTTCACGGCTCGATTCATGATGGTCACACTTCAGAGCTGTCCTGTTGGGATAGCCGAATCGAGCGATCTCCCTCCCTCCCTCGCGACGTTTCGCCTCTCACGTTGGAAGCATCATCAGGAGATCGCTCAACGCGGCTATCCCGAAAGAACAGCTCTGCAGAGTCACCATCATAATGTTCATACTGTTCCTGTGCCCCCTCACCGCTGTAACTGCTGTAACGCGTAATTCTAATTCTGTCTTATTTTCTGGCTGGCCCCGCTCCCCGCTGCTCCCCTCCATCCCCCCCCCACACCCTGTTTGTTTCTCTCGCAGGACTGGTGAAGCTGGGTGTTCACTGCGTGACGGGAAGAAAAGTGGCAATAAAAATAGTGAACCGCGAGAAGCTCAGCGAGTCCGTGTTAATGAAGGTAGGCCCGCAGAGCCACTCGGCGGCTGTATTGGCATGCGTCGTCGCCCCGAGCCGCGCGCCGCGCGTGTGTGCCAGCTCCGCATTCACGCTGACATCTTTATAGAAAGTTAAGCTTTTGCCTCTCTCTCTCACTCTCTCCTCCCCCGCCTTTCGACGCAGAGAGGAAATCGCCGAACGCCATTCCCATTTATTCCACCCCCTGCTGTTTGCATTAAAAATTGTGGGCAGCCGCTAAAACCTAATGCGTCCAATAGACTCGCTTTTGTTGCGGGGATTCTGGGCGATGATTGTGTGCGTTTTGGGGCACCGCGCGAGAATGCGAATGCGCCACGCTCTGCTTCACTTTCGAGTGTGCCATGGGGCTCGACGGTGGTGGAAAAGTGGA
>JAZEWU010000011.1:771971-783290 GCA_036362915.1 Geotria australis | reverse complement strand
ACTCTTAAGATTGCCAGTTTCACGACCTTTCAGTGTATTCGAAGCAGCTTTAATCATTTAATTTTGTTGCTTTGGTTTTTATGAGCTGTTTTTTTCCGCGGCCCTTGTGCAGCGCTTTGTGACCCTCGGGTGAAAGGCGCTCTATAAAATGCTATTATTATTATTAATATATAGAAAAGCGGTGTCTGGCGGACTGGCGCCGGCTGACCGTCTGGCTGACTGCCCCCCCACCCCTGTCTGCGGTTTGCTCGCGCCTCCGTGTCTCGTCCATGAGCAGGCGTGGAATTTGCGCGGGTTTTAAATTGTGTTACTATTATTAGCACCGACACAAACACTGCTGTCAGTATTTTTTTACGAAACGCCTCTGCATGAATGATGACGGGACTTCAAAGGCCTGATTTAATCCTATTTCCCGAAGTACTTTGAAGTTACATTGACAGGCGGAAAGAGAAACATGGATTAGGAAGCATGGAAGTTGGAGAGATTATATTAACTGTTTATCATAACACGAGGGCTTCGGAAGGGCACATCACTAATAAGCAGCGATGAAGGGCACTGATCTAGACTAACGGTAGACTACCAGGCAAAGGAGGGAACGCACTCGTAGCAGGACTGTCAGATGGTGTCACAGTTTGAGAAGGCCTTCATCAAGCAGTGGACAAATCTTAGGGTTGCCACCTGTTGTGGTTTTCCCAGGATATTCCTCCCTTTTGTGGCAGCTGTCCTGGGAAATCTGTAATTTTTCACGGTCAAAGTCATTCAAAGTCTGGGTTTTTGCCAGTTACACATGCGTTCCTCTCTCTGGTTTGTTCTGTTTACCACACAGTATTTCGCGGTTTTTTGCGCCTCCGAGTTGGCGACCCTCACAGATCACGAAAAGCAACCATGAAAACCTACATCAGATCACGGTGATGACGACAGGTGCAAAGTCCATGCAGCCATACGCCTTACGAAGAGTAAAGACAGTGGTTAGGCGGGCCACGCTATTGATCCCGCATCAGCACAGGGCTGTTACCGAGCCACTGAGACTGCTTGCCGCTAGATGTGGAAACGTATCATTACAACGAACGACGAGATGCAGAGGAAACACTTACCTTTTTGCTATGACAGTAGGAATGTATGAGCACACGTAGTGGCACTGGTCAATACTTTTGAGACAGGCTTATATTTACTTCTGCACTTTGCAAGCAGGATGCAGCACAATCACAATGGGACACATCTGTACCCTGCAAACCTATTGCTATGAAGTGGCAGTATGTGCAATCAGCCAGGGGACGCTGGCTTCTCAAAAGTGCATTAAATAATGGTGCTCTGTGCGGTTTGTTTTGCTGGGACATTTCACAGTTTCTGGCTTGCATTAGTATATCATCCCAGCATCTTGGCGGGTTTTTTTCTCATTTTTTACATCACGGAAATTATTGTAGAAAAAAAAATTCACTGTAAAAATTACACCCGTAAATCATGCTAATTGCGGGATTCTTTGCTGATAACCACAAATCCATTCCAATCTGATAACGTTATTGCTGTCACTTTTTTCATTTCAGCAAATGATTTTTATTAAACTAATAGTGGCTGTGAAGACGGAAATATTTGCGCTCCAGTATAGAACGCAGACACAGAGTGTATAATATTACACATCGTAGTAAATGTCAGGTGGCATGGGAGCACAGTGGTTAGCGCAGTTTGCTAAGAACCACGTTATTTGAGTTCGACACCCATCCATGGCTAACATGAATGGCGAGTGATATTCGAAACCGGTCCTTATCCTCTCATGTTCACCGTCCTGCACTGACTCATGTGGTGAAGTATGGTCAGACAACCTCCATGACCGACGCCTTGCGGAGGGGCCTTCATACGGCAGTGAATTGACAAAGCGCTGTATAGGTTTTAGTCTATATTCATAATCATACGTATTTATGCATACATTAATAAATGTGGCGTATTGACTATTGTACAAATCCCAGTGACACCTGTAAACGGAGTGACACGCGCCAACTGATTCGCATTGCATCCTGCATATATGCATAATTCAGTGGTTTGTCAATATTACAAGTCAGCCTAAGCTCTAGGGATGACATGGCATTATATAAAAACATATTGCAACCTCCTTGCTCTCAAAAACATAAGTCCACGACAGTCTGTGGGATTTCTCGAGAAACTCTGAATTAATTTTGCATGTAGTAGATTATAATATGGCTTTGCCTTCGTTGTTGTTGTGGGGATTTTATTTCTCCTTGCCCTTAATCTTTATAATCAAATGCTTGGGCGACAGGATGGCGCAGCGGTAACATCTGCGCCTCACAGAAATAAGATCCTGCCCGAGGCGGTTCGATTCTCGCCTCGGGTGCCTTTCTGTGTGGAGTTTGTGTGTTCTCCCCCTGCTCTGCATGGGTTTCCTCCGGGTTCTCCGGTTTCTTCCCACAACTAAAATTAAATCCGGATGTTTATATGACGACCTTATATCCAGAGTAATGACCATATTATAACAATTTACACATTATGAACACCAGTGACCGGAGTAATACCCGTATCTAATAGCAGAAAAAACAACACGAAGAAAACAATATTTCCGTTACTTCGAATTTCTTCCAAAGTCCGTTGAATAGAGGTCCATTAAATCGAGGTGTTACCGTTCACAAACTATTTGACTGCACAGCCCTCTGCCGACATCCTATTTCTACCGCAGCCTCAGCAACTGCGCTATGTGTGGCGATCACCCAACCTGACACGGTCCAGAAAGAGAAGCTTTTACCCGTTCGGGCAGTAATACAGGTGTTAAGCTCTTAAAACACCAAATAGACACCTTTCACACAAGGTGTCAAGTTTGCAAAAAACTACGCATGCTCGTAGCAACACATGCAAACAATATGCTTTGATAACGAACGCATTGTCCTTGGTGTTTTATTTTGTTTTGAAAGATCTTTACACGCGTACTGTTGCCAGAAGGATTAAAACCTTTATTCTTTCTATCATTATCTGTATAGTGGCAAAATAGGTACCCATGTTTACAACACTGCCCAAACTCAGACATGATTAGCTTCCCAAATCCTACGATGTTCGTCACATTCTAGGTGATTTGGTCAAAGGCAGTAGATCGTAAATTGATCCCTAAAATCGCGCTTGTTATTTTTTGTTAATGCAATCACAGATAAGTCATCAACACCTATACATTGCAATGTATCAATTAATCAGCTAGGATACATAATTGCGCGCACAGTCATCATGTTCAGAGTTGATCTAATTTGCATGTTCTCTAATGTGTGTCTTCCTCTTCCTGTCTCTCTGCGCGATTCCGAGCGGGCACCTCTCCATGCTCCTTTGGAGCCCGCAATCGTACATAATCCAAATGTGTAAGAATGTGTATTATTTTAATGTTTATCTAATGGGTTCACGTGACCCTTGCAGCAACCAGAGGTGCTAGCATTCATGACTGTGTTAAAAAAATAAAAAATATATATTCTTGAATCGCGACAGTTAATCAAATTGCTGGGGAAGTGGATTGTTACGGCCGTAACGCAGAGCGTGGAGGATATTTCCATTCTGCGAGTTCCTATAACCACGGAGCCACGTGTCAAATTAGGGAACAACTTGTAAGTCACGTCATCATCATCGTTCTCGCTTTGACAAACTTCAAACGGCTATTTGACCACATCCAGTGGCCTGTGCAAATGTAGTTCACTGAATCTGGCCGCTGAATAAGCCTTTAAAGCTGAGCTCTTTCGAGTTAAGTGCAAAGCCATATGGCCCCCTTATACGTAAAATCTAGCAATAATGTACAGCCATTTGTCAATCTACTGCTGAGTGAAGGCCTCTGCAGATCTCACCGGTCATGGGGGAATATTTGACCATATTTCACCATGCTAGTCAGTACAGGTTGATGAAAGGGATGGCCTCCTGGCCCAGGACCAATTTAAGTCCTTGTTGAGGATTGTAACTTAGGGCTTCCCGGTTCATTGCGCATTGTGCTAACCATTGCGCAACCACTCCCACTTTCCCAATGTAGTTGTTCACTACTTAAAATAAAATGGGGCTGAAACTAACAGGTGTTCCTAGAGTATCTGGGAATTATTCTGTGGATGACAGCTGGTCTCTTGGTAGTGTCATGCAGCATTTGTTTGTAACAATGTAATGGTGATTTATGCAGCAGCGCTAATTTTTTATTATTCATTTTGCTGTAGGTATCGTTACATGATTAAATAATGGGCGTGCTTTCTTCGTAAAAAGTTACCGCTAATGGCATCCCTGGGGTTGATTATGCATTGAATTTGTAGATTTTTGTGTCTACATTTTGCAATTTTATCGAATGCCTTCGGAGTGTCGAACAACATCCACGAGCATTCCATGTTATTGCCCCGTAAAGCTGCGGTATCTGAGCACAAAAACAGCAAATCAAATGCAATCCCAGAATTTGTATTTGCAAGTCCAAACCTTGGACCAAGGCATTGCATGCAAATCCTACTCTATGAGCTCTGCTGAAAGATGGCCGGCCGAATGTCTATCGCTCATCCCTACCTCCTGGCGGGAGGCAGTTTTGATTGGTTTATGGCCTGATGGTTTTTAACCCGAGATGACCCCTGTTTGACTCCTGACCCCCAGAGGCAAATAGATGACGCACTGCCAGAGGTGGGTTGCTGGCTGGTTTCGCAGATACCACCCCCCCCGGGCCTTCCCTTCCCAGTGCCAAGCTTGCCCGCGCTCGGTGCCACCGCACTGGCAAGGTCCGACACACGGCCTAGACGAAGCGCTGCTGCCGTCATGCCACCGGTGCCGCGCGTGCCTCCGCATCACCGTCTCGGGAGGTTATTAAATCAGTCACGATTGGCAGTGATCTGTAACTTTCATCAGATGGGGTGACCTCAGACGCTAACCTCGGCAAAATGAAAGCCCTGGCAGAAACGCTGTCTTGTGGTCATGTCAAATTTGCCATTGCCTCTGAGAGGTTCCTCCTCGGGGTCCGTCTACTTGGGTGGGAGGACCGGGAACGCTGGAGGCAGGGGTTTGAGTGGCGGAACCGGCGGTCGTTGTGGGGATGGGGTGGTCGGGGAGCGCGGGGAGGGGTGGTGTTGAGTCAAGGTGGCGAGGAGAGAGCGCCACTTAAAACGTGCCGTAATCATTACGAGGGTTAATTTGGTGACTATATTCCCACAACGACCGTGTATCAAGGATGCGCAGGCAATCTGAGCTTGAGGACCATGAAATTGATAAAAACATTTTTTTTAGAACATCAGCATTTATACGTGAGGGGGCAAACAGACACACACACACAAAGATTAAGCCTTTATTTGGTGCATGCAAGTAGCACGCGCTGTAATTTATGGTAATAACGGCAAAAGATTGCGTGCGTTTTCAGACCAAATAAAGTCCACTCCGTCCTAATGACCTCGCACAGCAAGGGATTGTCCGCAGACGTCGCGTTTAGCGTTAACTATAACAACTCGTAATGTTCTAACAATTTGCCATTTAGTCGCGTTACAGTTCGCTTATTGACATATTTACTACGCATTTGTTTACTTGAACTGCTAATGTGAAGCAGAATATTTGCGTTAATTAACCCGAAAGCATATTTACGTGTTTTACTTTGCGCGATATTAAAAAGTAGGGCATGGCTTTGTGCGCGGGCGTGCGTGCGCGTGTTTAGTAGACTTTGCGTACAGTCTCTGCACCGAGCGTTACATATCGTTGCTCGTGTTTTCGCACTTCCCATCGCTCTGACGACCTCTTCTTTTCGGAGCAGAGGTTAAGGGCCAAGGACACGGACCTCGGCCGTCACTCTGCCGCGCGACGCGTTCGATATTCACGCCGGTCCGCCCCGCTCTCCCGACGCGGCGTCTGTAGAGACGCGACGGGCAATGGAGCCGTGCGACATTTCGCGTGGAGGCGTGTGACAGGTGCGCACGTGGCTTCTGCCCTGCAAGGCTGCCCCTGGTGAGGAGCTGCCCCGGTTTGGGAGGTTAATTTGCACACGTGTAATCTTTGGGGCAAACCACACGTGGGCATAAAGACAAAGATCACCCACCCCCTACAGCCATACAGACTGTCAGAGCCGGTGCTTTTGGCGGGCACCTATTTAAAGGTCAGCACAGCGCACGATAAGGCGGTATGGCCAGAACTATGCCTCGGAATGTTTGTGCTCTCAGTACTCATGTTTACATTGTACCACGTACTCGTTTAAGGCTGAGTCAACCTAGACGAGGGCCAGGATCTGTTCAGATATTTGGGAGCGGCAATCGAGCCCAGGTTGCTGGGTTTGTAGTGCAGTGCGCCAAAGCTATGTTTCACTCACACATGATCAGACACTAGCGTTGCCACCTGCCCTGGTTTTCCCAGGATCGTCCTCCTTCCGAGGCAGCTGTCCTGGGAAATCTGTAAGTTTTCACGGAGCAAGTCATTTAAAGTCTGGGTTTTTGCCAGTTATACGTACAGTCCTTGCTCTCTTATTCTGTTGACCCCCACGATATGGCCCAGTTTTTTGCGCCATTGACGAGGCGGCACATACAGGGTGTGGTTTACGAAATAAAAGCATTTTTATGCCGTGATTTCGAGTACAATGTACTTTTCGTTATGCGATACTGGCGTAAACGCTTGCCATTTTTCATTAGGCTACCTGAAACTACAAAATATAACACTGAGCATCAAATAGGTAACAACTGTCTGCCTTTTAAACACATACAGAAAATAAACATCTCACATTTGTTTTCTGTCCCGGGTGCACTACAGGACAATTTCATTTCTTTTAAAGTGATGATGATAATACATGTATTTGTTTACAAGACATCAATTGATGTACACAATCAATGAAATAGTTTGAGAGATTTGCAAATGCCTGCAATGCGCATTGTTAACACCCCGCATCAGTGTGTGAGCACAATCCTGAAAGTAAAATTGGAAATACAACGCGAGCGTGTGCGGTCTTAGAATTCTGATAAGTTGAGTTAGACATCTGCTCGTGCATATGTGTCAGGGCTTTGAGCTTCTTCTCTCTCACTTTCAAATGCAAGGGCGTGCATCATTATAAGCGAGAAGCATTGCATTACTGAGATAACGCCAATACAAAGCAAGGCCTGAGATAACTTCACCCTTCGTTTACGGAAAATAAATGCTCGCATACGAAAAATATCACACGGATGGCATACGAGGAGCCGCAGAGCAACATATCTCATTTGCATTTTTAATTACATTTTCATTCGCGTTTTTATATGACAGCGTGTAGTGGCTGCTGTCTACCTTCAGCAGGGAGCCGACCAGTGTGAATAAAACCGAGGCAAATAGGTCGTATTATTGAGCGCCCCGAGCACGAATGTTGGTGCCGAGAACAAAGACAGAAAAAAAAATGGGGCATTGTAACGACGGTGATGAGAACGACTCTCATTATCCTTCATTTAAGCACATTTCACAGTCGTAGGGCAGCGTTGACACACACAAAGGGAAGGTGAAATGAATGCAGCTCCCTGTGAACCTGGCTTGTGTCTTTTTCTCAAGCAATGCCCCGTCTCGATGATATAATAACACGGCTCGCGGGACCGGTCGACTTGAAAATATAGTCGGGGTTTTCTGGCCCTGTTTTTTTGGCGTTGGAAAAATCCACTTTTAGAGGTCACCGCTGGGGTCATGCCACATGATGAGAATCCCACTGCTTTACAACCTTGTTCTGTGAGCAGATAAATGTATTTTTCAACCTCACTCTACATTTTTCGCTTATCTTGTTTTCAAGGAACAGAGCGTGAACAGTAATTTATTAGGCGGCCTGGTTTCCAACAACTATGGCCGAGCGGTCATATTGGCACCGGGTTAATAGTCAGTTTTTATGTAAGCAGGAAGGTAACGTTGAACTACGTAGCTCTTTTAAACAGTTGTCCAGCGGGGAGTGGTAGGCAAGTTACAACATATTAGGGTACAAGGGGTAAATTAGTCTGGACAATTAACCTAGGCAGCATGTCTTTGGACTGTGGGAGGAAAGCGGAATACCCAGAGGAAACCTTCACAGAAGGGTAGCTGAGCCGAGAACTGAACCCGAGGAATGCTTGCTGTGAGGTGGCAGTGCTACTCACTGTACCACCATGCCGCTTTATGTGTTTTCTTACATCCCATTTCTAAATGTAACCACATTTTAAAATCCCGCGGAATTTGTTCGCCGAATGCATTTTTACCACTTGTAAAGAAAAAAAAAACCCCCCCACAAAAATGTGCGCCACCTCTGGAAAGCTATACAGGGACGTGGAACTTTCGTACAAACGGTAGCATTCTGTTGTGTTACCCCCGTGATGAGCAGTAAAACATTCCTGTAATGAAAAAAAGTCCTCCCCCGATCACCACCGCACTCCCCTTGCCTTCGCACCCTCCGACCCCCGTCCCCTGGCCGGTCATCCATCACGTGTAACGACCCTATTTTTTATCCTCCGCAAAAATGTACAGGCATCGTCCAGACACAGGTCCGCGTCCACCACGGAACCCTATTTGCCGGGATGAACAGCCGGACAGGATTTTACGAGCAAACCCATTTCGCTAAAGCCCGCGGATTGCTCCCGCTCGCACCGACAGCTCGGATAATTGTGCGGAGGTGCGAGCCATCTCTCGGCTGATTTGCGCCCCCTTTTCTGAAGTAACGACAAGCGTGGTGACGATCTGCATGTCTAGGCCCTCTCTCTCTCGGCAGTGGCTGAGCGTTAGTCGGGCCACCAGCTCCGGTATAATGCCAGGCCACCCGAGCCCCAAGGGGTTAACGTTTTGAGCGATAACTATTTATCCGGATAGACTCCTTTTCAAGTATTTATTATGCGTGCTTATGAGTTCCACCCATCATCCGAACACGGAATGGAACACATGTAATTTTAATGCTTTGCTACGTGTGCTCTGTGCGCCCGCGCAGCGGCATCGGTCAACAGACGTTGCAATTCGCCGACAGAGATAACTAAACATGGCATCGAGTCTCTGTCACTCAGTGCTCAAATATGTGTGCACTCGGCCCTAGGCGCCTCAATCGAATGAAAACCATTTTCAAAAAACCCCCGCAGCAGCAGCAGAGGCGGAGGAAGGCTGCGACGTGTTGCAAAGGAATTCATTTGGAGGGTGTCATTATACGGCCGGCCCGTGAACGTGCGAGAGAGCGTGTACACAGGGCCCTGCTCGCCGGAGCTCTCGGGTGCAATCAATTTAATTTTTCTAATAATGCGCGGGAGACGTGTCTGCCAAGTCCAGCGGGCCCGAACAACGCCTGCGAGCCTCCAACAGTAATTATAGCTGATCGCTCAGTTGCACTGCGCGCAATCACGATAGCGAGCACAGATTTTTAATGCCCTTCAGCAACAGAGTTTTCCGTGGTCCTCGTGCATACCCGGCTAGCATCGTCGCACCACGAGCCGGGATATAGTTTGACATTTAATTGAAGTAATGATTTTTCTGGCGCCCCTGCCACATAAACAAAAAATATTCACCACCATTGCAGCGAGCGCTCATTGATATGTGCGCGTGCACGGAGGACAATTCCTTTTCGTCGGACTTAGCCGTTTGCATATGCGCCAAAATGAAAACAGTTATGACAATTGGTTGCAAAGCAGTCGGACATAATTGGGCTTATTTACAATTGGGCTTTACAGGCTGGCGAGAGTTACAGTGTGCAAACTGCCCCATTAGTTCTGATTTGTGGAGCATTTGTCTTCGTGCTGCAGTTTCTTACACCTATCGCGCGGCTCGTTTGTTTTGGTAGCCTAGCCGAGGCCGGGTTAGCGCCGATATTTTTTTTCTCCCTTTTCTCCCAGATTGCATTTTAACCAATCGCACAAGCCTTTCCAAGAGCAGGGCGGATATTGTAGATTGCTTATCCAAATCAGCAAATCCTTCCCTGCCCCTCGCCNNNNCAAAGGGACAATCTGTGTTAATTACATGCCATTCTCTGGCTGTCACGGCCCCGCACAGCTCCACTCGGAATCCTGTGATCCGACCGCAGACGCTTATTTCACGCTCTGTTACGTTTCACTCTGGTGTGTCCCCCGTTGTGGAACTGATCGCTCAGATTTTATGTCTCCCCCTGACCCGCGGCGGATTCCGGGCGCCCAGCGCGAACCCGCTCCTTCCTCGCCGAGCAACGCGCTGATCACTAATTTATGCGTGCGGACGCGCGCAAAGTCTGTGATCGTGTGAAATGTGGTTTCCGCCTCCGAGCTAATAAAAAACATTGCCTCTAATGGGAAGAACATAATTTACATTGCGGCTCTTTGAAATGCATTGCTATGGATTTATATTTGGAATCCCTTGAAAAAAAAAACTATCGTAATCCGCTTGCAAATCCCGTTATAACCTCAAAATAAGGTTGTGTTATTATTATTAATTTAAAAGGCATCTTCAAAGTGTTGTAATGAGCAAAAGCGTGCACTGCCTCAAATGCCACTGTAAGAAGCATGACATGTCCCCAAATTTCAGGCACTAGTTATCCCTGACACATGTTATTTATCCTGTTAATGTTAATTTTGTGCGTGTCAAGCGTGTGCTATCATGGGAGGGCCGTTTGCCGGAACGAGGGAAATGCTTTCAGGGAGATATTTGCAGATATTGTGCATTTATCTAAATTACAGAGCTCCCACTGCATTTGTGCATCTGGCACATAGTGCTCTGTAAAGGTTATGCCTACATGTTACGGATATATACAGTATGACCACTCGGACACTTTAGTGATTCCCGAAAATTATAATTGTCACCGCACATTGCATTGAGTGCTGTTTAGCATTTATTTTAACACTATATTAACCTAAAAAATGTACCATAGGATCAACTAGATACGTGGGTGGTGGGATCGATTTGAAAATACAGTAAGCACTGTAAGGAGAAACAAACGACGTAATTTCGGTAAAGCTTTAGTGATGAAAGTGTTTGTATTTGAGTGCCGGTACACAAGGTCCTGTAACAAAGTGATAGTCAAATTGGCTTATTACAAGTCCAATTTTTGCATCCAAATATCATTACATTTGAACACACACAACATTTTCTTTGCAATGTTCAACCATGCCTCGTGGCAAAAATTGCATTTTCCATTGTGAATGAAAGTCAAATTATTTCGTGTAATTCGAAAATGAAATTTGCAGAATTTAAATAAACCGGCCAGACCAACATCTCGTACATCCGCAGTTTCTCCGCCCTCTCCTCCCTCTCTCATTCCTGTCTCCTCCCTCACTACCCCCTCTCTCTCTCCTTGGTTTCGCTCCGTCCGTGGAAACCGTGTGGTCCTGGTGGGAAGGTGGACGTGTCTTGTCGTTTTTAGCGCCTCAATAAACCTCCTACCGCTCTTACATCAACAGCAAATCAATGACAGCTGCTCAAAGATATTTT
>JAZEWU010000011.1:761542-771871 GCA_036362915.1 Geotria australis | reverse complement strand
CTTCTGAGCCTGCCCGCCAGTGTTAATCACGTGGCGTTCCAAAGCTAAAGGGATAAAGAGTGGCCTCACGGGCTGCGCCAAGGACTTGCCCGCCGATTGCCCGCTTCGAGGCATAGGTATGCTCGAAGAGATTTGTTTTTAAAGAACGCTGAGCCGTTTTAATCTAGTGCGCATTTTTGAATCTAGAAAATGTTAAGCCCCTTAATGCATTTCAAGCTGAATCAAGGAACCAAAATAAATTGCAAAAGCACGCTCCCGGTTAATGCCGCATGATGATCAACACCCTTCATCGAATGTCGATCTGTGCGGTTAACCGTGGAGGAGGAAATGACGAGCCCACGAAAATGAGCTCGTGTCACTTCTCCGAAACGATAGCACACGCGACCCCATTCCAGGAGCAAAGGAAAAGAATAGTTTTCACGATTTGTAAAAAATATGGCCAAAAAGGGCCACAAGAACATGGTGGAATGCAACAACATGCCCACTATCAGTGGCCACAGCCCCACGTGTTCATTATCATTTACAATGTATAATGCGCACATAATAATTTAATTGTGAGGATATTTATTCGAAGAGAGAACAACTGAAAGTCGCGAGGAAACCACAGAGAGGTGGGGAGTGGGGAAGGCAGCCGTGCGGTTAGCCGGCACAAACGTTGCCACACACTTCGTCCTATATATTATGATGTTATCGGCCAATTAAGTAATTGTATTGTTTAGTTGTGGGAGGAAACCAGAGAACCTGGCCTTTAAAGCCCCCTCTCTAGCTCTACATTACGTAATAATAATAATAGCATTTATATAGCGCCTTTCACCCGAGGGTCACAAAGCGTACCCACTGTGGCAGAGCAGGTGCCTCTAGGATTGGACTTGTGAGTCACCTCAGAACCCACAAGCCCGGGTGAGGTCATCCTCGACTGCTAGGAACCGCCAACGACTGACTGAGCGCCGTCTATCAGCTCAACTCCTGATGAATTAATAGAAGTGCAAAGGGTCTAATTTTTGCAAAAGTGGTTGTGATTCCACCAAAGTCAGGCAGAACGACAGCCCAAGACCCTGCGTGAACCGGGCATACCCTGCTCTGTTACTGCAAGCTGTGTTTTTGTTCCCTGCTGACCAATTTCACTCAAACATTCTGCAAATAAAAACATCTACACCTTTAACAGGTTATGTACTTAAATAGGTGAGGAGCGTTATCGCATGACCTTGTATGGCGGCAGGGTGGCGCAGTCGTAATGTCCACACCTCACAGAAAGAAAGTCCTGCCCGAGGCAGTTCGATTTCTGCCTCAGGTGCGTTTCTGTGTGGAGTTTGTGTGCTCTCCCCATGTTCTTCGTGGGTTTCCTCTGGGTTCTCTGGTTTCCTCCCACAACTATAAAACACTCATGACATAATTAGCTGATCACATCATTATATATATAGGAAGCAGTGTCTGGTGGGTTGGCACCGGCTGATCGCCTGGCTGCTTCCCCCCCTCTGTGGTTTCCTTGCTCCTCTAAATCCGTGTCTCGTCCATGACCAGGCATGGAATTTGCGTGCGTTTGAAATTATATTTTTACTATTGTATACCACCGTAATTAATGCACAATAGGTACAATCAGTCAAGGTTCTAATAGCATCGCTGAGTGCAAGTGTGAGATGTAGATTCGTTTTTGCGAAGGAGATGAAATGCAGAATTAGCATGAATGCGTGTCTCTGTACATCTCTCCCATACTCACATTCCCACATTGATGATGAGTTTTTATTATTCACCAGGAGCCACGTTACGCGCTCACAAATGTTATAATTCCAATATTTATCCCTGTCAGAATTTAATGCAAAAACAATATCACCTTCAGACACTTATTGAGACTTCGCGTGTGAAGTTTTAACGTGATGCGATTAACATCTGTGTAAACAATAAAAAATTACTGCCATATCTCAAGCCACTCCTGGATGAAGGGTTCATCCACACCGTCAGTAATGAGGATTGTTTTACCATGATTCAGCATGCTGATCGGTGTGTGGATTAGCGGAATTTGTGGCTGGTCCTAATAACACTCGCCGTTATAGTAACAATAATAATAAATACAATTTCTAAAACTCACACATTCATTAAATTTTGAATGTGTTAATTTAAAGAGACATTGATTCAGAGGCGCGATGAAACCGCAGAGCGGCGGGGAGGGGGAAAGGCAGCCACGCGGTTAGCCGACGCCAACATTTGCCAGACATTGCATCCTATACATTATGATATTATCGACCAATTAATTAATGGCTGCTTTTTTAGTTGTGGGAGTAAACCGGAGAACCTGGAAGAAACCCACGCATAACAAGGGGAGAACACACAAACTCCACACAGAAAGGCGCCCCAGGAGGGAATCAAATCGCCTGGGGCAAGACATTCTTTCTGTGAGGCACGGATGTTACCACTGCACCACTCTGCTTCCCAAGAATCAAACTGTAGCCGGTGGGTTAGCAGTGCAGGGCGCTAACCACTGCGCAGCCACTCCACCAATAGCCTCGTACTGCGCTGCGCTTGTGCACTCATTGCGAATCGCAAGATAAATATATGTTCCCGTATTATTATTAATTCGCTCTGATACAAAACCCTTCGATGCGGTATTGTATATTGGTAAAATGTTTAGTCACAATATGGGTTGAGCTCAAACTCGATATTTTAAACATGCAATACGATATGTATTTTTCCCCACCCTCTAAAGCTTCGCTTTTGAAGTCAATTTATTATTTATCGGTCAATATTTTGAGTTTGGGATGTATGCACATATCGGATGAGAGCTGTGTATTATTTATCGGGCCTTCTACTCCTCTTCGCTCATTGACCCCGTCGGTGGTAGTGGCTGCAAGCGTCGCTGTGCGGTAGCCCAAGACGGTTACGTTGCGGCTAATTGAACCCTCGCACCGCGTTCGTATTTGTCGTACCTCATTTGCCGCTTAATTACTCTCTTACGAGAACGTTCGCAGACGGACCCTGCCACAGCGACAAGCTTGAGGCGAATGGTTCCGTGTGCCTGATACTCCGCGCCGCGATCTCCTCCGCTACATTAGGTTAATCCCGCGGGTCTGTCCGCGGTGCTGGGGAATAATGTTATCGGCCTAATGTACTGCATTAGGCTGTATTGCTTTGCAGCGTCGTAAAAAAAGCAGAGAAGTTTCTTCTCGATTTTTATGGACTGACCGTCGGAGGTAGAGCGGGTGAGAGTGGTGGGGCAAGATAGTGGATTGCTAGAAACGTCTTGTGACGAGAGGAGAGTCAGAGTGTGAGAGAATTTTTTTTACCTTTTCATTGGACTAAACTTTACTTTATATACTGGCTAAAATACTAACCAAAATGATGAAAAAAAACCTATTAATTCATTACTCGCTGCCGACTCTCTAAATTCCACGTGACTAAGCCGATCTCTGGAGGGTTTTAGCAGACACATTTATGTGATTAAAAGCAACGTGTCTTGCCTAGAGAGACAACAACGAGTTTAGAAAAATGATAAAAAGCTGCCGGCTGACTACACCTCAGGGGCCAAGATGTCCACCTGGCACCTCTCCTACTCCTAAATGGAGATGACAGGGGAATCCACCTCGGAGGTGGGAGCACTGTTTTCCCAACGAACTGCGCTACGCCTGCTGTTTGTTGCCCCTGTCTGAAATCGATGTCACCGGGAACCCCCCTTCAACGTCAGCAGCGGAACATAGCGGCTCGTCTTGAACTAACGACTGGCAGCCTCGTGTGGCCCGCTACGCAGCGTCCGAGTCTCGCTCCAGCCCGTGCCAGTCTCGTTCGCGCCGCTGGGCTCGTTAAGGTCGCCTGGTGCGCTGCGCCAAATTGGGTTTGGCCCCTGTTTGTTGCCGCGCCACATCGGGTGCGTTTTCACGTTTGGTAAACGATGATGAGATACAGGTAAAGGAGCAGAGCTGCGATTTCTTGCTCGTGCCGCTGATGGAGAAAGGTTTTCCCGCTAGATGGAGCTCGCGACAGCCGCTCTAGCAGTGGGTATTTTGGCCCCACGCTGGTCAGAGTCGTGGGAGTGGTGGCAGGATTGTCGCTTCTTGATGGCGATGGTGATTGTGATTTTTACGATTGCGCTGGTGGCGATTATCATGCCGATCATAGTAGTCGTGGTTTTGGTCCCTGCTGCCTCACACCAACAGGCCGTGGCTTGGTCACCTAAGGCTGGAGGGATGCGCGGGGCTGCGAGTGTTACCAGCTTCGTTAGGTCAGCCGTCGCTAACCTCTTAAGCACCAGCAGGCGGATTTACTAACTCTGCCGAGCATATTGATCCAATCCAACACGTGTCAAAAAATTGAGTGTGCATACCCTCGCCGGCCCGATTCAGTGTAGCGTGTAGCGGCCCCTCTGTCGTGAGGGATTGCCAGTGAGCCCGACAACAAACATATAAATAAAAACGGTATTTATTTTTCATTATCATCGTTCTTATTTATAGCGCTGTCAGGCCGCCGCCTGCTGAAGTCTCCTTGCGCCATTTCAGTCGTGGGGATTGTTTTGGTCATACTTCTCCACGCAGGTCACTGCGGTTTGGTGAAGGAGCGCGGCTAGGATCGATTCGGATAACGCTCGGCAGGGACGTTCGCCCTGGCTGAGAATCAAATTCATATCACCGGGGTTGATGGTCCAATGTTATTTAAGCTGGAAGGAACTGCTGAGCTATGTAACTCTTTTAAACAGTTGACCAGCGGGGAGGAGTAAGCAAGTTTGTAGATATCTTGGGATATACTCGGAATGGCACGCCGGTCCATCACAGGGCACCGGGAGCAATTTAGTAAGGCCAATTAACTTTAATTTTATTGCTTCGTGATTTTATTGTGTTGTATTATGATTTGCCAAAGTCTTCCGTGAGAGAGGAGGCCACTTTCAGCACTTGGCCCGTACTTTTGTAGGGCCAACTGTTTTAATTGCCTCGGGAGTGAATGATAATACCTCGCGGTGGGCTGCGGTGTTCCAGTTTACTTACTGTGGTGCAGTGCGGTTATCGGCTTCAGCAGCAAGGTCTCCGCTAATGCGAAGTGTGACAATTTATCCTGCGCCAGAAATGTTCTGGATTTTTCGGATTACGGAGTGACGCGAAATACTCGCAGCACATCACCGCTCCACAGCCACACCCCTCTCCCATCCTATCCGCCTCTTCCTTCCGAAGCACCCACTGCAGCTTCTCCCCCCCCCCCGAAAAAAATATGCAAAGAAAACAAAAGACAAAATAATACGAGTGCAACACGAAAAAAAAATTGCTGTAGATTCACGGAATCAGATAAATACAGCGGTTCAGGATTGACCCGGGAGGATCGATCTGGTTGCTAGGCGATCGATGGGGTTGCCTGGCGACGGGATTTTACGTCAGAGCGTGCCTGAGATTAGAAGGCAGCGCAGCGCGAGCAATGAGAATGATAACGCGTAAATTGGGCCCGCGAGCCTGTGCGAGAGCGCAGCGAGGGGCACCGCTGCTGCCGACAGCTTGCCTCCAACAGACCCTGGCAGGAGGCTGCGCGGAAAAAGCCAACGTTTTTAAAGGCCCCCCCCTTCTCAAAAAAAAAAAAGGAGTCCAGCGAAGCAAAGATAAATGCTTCCTTTGGCAATATCAGAGAGGAGAGTGGCTGACAATGCGCCACAGGAGCTGATCTGGCCGTGGACTCACGCGGAAAAACCCTACGGTAGCATCGCACATCATCGCACCTGCCCTTGTCCCACCCCCCGCCCGCGCTTTAATAGAGCGCGAGCCCTCTACGTGTAAATAACAATTAAGTGCAGATTGTGCAATTACTCGTATTATCTGCCATTTCAGAGGAAGCTGTGGCCCCTTCTGCTTTCTCCACAAAGTCTCCCCTCCCGTTCCCTTCCCACCCGCGCCCCGGCGTCTGCGCAGCACTGCAGCAGCCTAGCAGTTTTCTGCCGTCGCGAATAACGTGCGACAGTGTTGTGCGAAGCATTCTGGTATTTTGCGTGACTATAAATATATTCAATGTCGATTTCTTTCCCCCCCCCAGTTTTGCTTGGGGTACGAGGATTGAGTCCGCACCTGAAATGTTGTGTGACTCGTGGAGGGTTTTTGTTTCCCACTGGTTGATAGATATTTGTGACGCCTGCCTGGAATATTTTTAACAAAAGGACGTATTTCACCGGAGTGATTTCGGAAATAATCGCCGAGTGTCTTATGGTCCTGAAGCACAAAGCGACAATTGTTGTTGACACGATGGAATATTGTCTTCAGCAAACCGCATTAAATTATAATAATAAAAATTATTCATAGACGTTTTTCAACTCATTGCTAGATAAAGGCCTCTCCATGCCGCGTTGGTGTTGGGGGGTTGTCTGACCATACTTCACCACACTGGCCGGTGTTGGTTTCCGAAGCGGAGAGGACCCAGAACCGGTTCACATGTCACTCGCCACCGATGTTAGTCGTGGCAGAGAATCAAACTGAAAACCCTGCACTGAGAGTGCAATACGCTAACCGCCGCACCACCGCTCCACCCGTCCCCCCCCCCCCATGTAATATATAATTAAGTAATTAACAAAAAATCTATTGAAATCCATGTATTCAATTGCAGCAGAGCTCGGTGTGGTGTTGTAGATGAGAGAACTGTGATGCACGCACAGACACTGGGCGCAGGAAAGGGACGGCACTCGCTGTGCCCGTTAATCACAGTGCTGATAAATAGTGTCCCGTAACAAACAGGCTTTTAGAACGAGCATCGCTGTTATCTCCAGCACGCGCACAGAACCCCAGAGCTCTGCCGCTGCCTCCGCTCGCTGGATTTTTATTTTTATCCCCCCCCCCACCCGTGCCTTTTATTTTTTTTTGACTGGGTTTTTGCGCATGGAAAGCTGGGCCCGTTTTTTTTTTTGTTCGCGATCGTCTCGCTAATTTGGAGCCGAATCCCGCGCCCTCCCCGCGTTATTGCGCTGACCGCCGTTCGCGCCGGCGCGTAATGAGATCAAAATTAATCCCCTCCGCAGACGCCGGGGATAGTTGCAAAGATGCCCTACACCGGGATCTTCTGTCTGGCTGACGGAACGGTGCGCGAGGGCCAGCGTGCGCTCGCCGCATTATTGGAGTCAACCGACAAGACAAATGTTCCAATCCAGCGGCGATCCATTTTTCTTTTAGCATCCCATTGACTGCAAGGATTGCACGATCAATTGGCTCCACCCACTGATATTGTTCCAGGATTCGGATCAAGAAATCTTTTACCACCTCTAATAAACCTTAACCCTTAACCTCCCAAACTCATTTATCATACGAGATGAGAGCCGGTGTGCTTTTTTTTTTACTGGGAGAGAAGCTCAGTGCAAAATTGATGTTTTGGTGTCCTTTCATGGAATTAAGGCACGTAAATCTTTCACCGCAGACGAGTTTAATTCCTTGGGTGTTTCAGGTGATTGTTAATTCTCCCTGTGAGTTTGTTGGGATTATGCTCGTGTCAATGTGCTTTAACGGGATGCATTTTGTAAGCATTTTCACTGTTGCTCTCTTCATTTTTTTATTTTTTATACAACCGTAATATGACCACGTGTGCACCCAATTTTTGTTGTTAAGCCCTCGCCAAAGCACCACAAAGGCAATCTTTAAAGTGCCACATCTCTACAAAACCGCGTGCTGTGTGGAATTTTATCTGCCTGTAATAAAGCCCAGCAGCGGGAGGTACAGCACATCATTATTTTAGCACAGAGGATCGGCTCCCCGACTTCTCCGGCACTGGCTGCGGCAGACGGGAAAAAAAAAAACGGGCAACTCCTAATTGCAGCAATAAAATATTAAAATTCCCATTGCGCTCACTCCGCGAAAAAATATTTGTTAAAGCAGCGGGCTCTGCCGAGGAGCGAGCATTGCGCCGGTGGTTTGCGGTGACCCCGTCGCGGAGCCAGCAAACCAGGCATCTCCCCGTTCCTGAAGATCGTCCCGCATCGATTGCGGACGACAATTCGGTGCCACCGCAGAGGGCTCCACTCCAGCAAACGGCCCGCCGCTTAATGTGTCTTTCGGGGTAAGTCTATTAATGACGTCTGGGTCTATTTGTATCACCGTGCGCGCCTTTATGGCAAGGATTGGCTGTGAACCGGCGGTCTCCTGTGCGGCAAGGAATATTTCCTTGGAAAGGACGGTGTCTCTTTCATCAACATTGCCGTTACGAGCCGATGAAATGGTAATTTTCATGGGGATTATCAGAATTTTTTTTTTTACACATATAAAACCTGTGATGAATTTTCAAAGCGAGCAAGATTTTTTCTTTCGGTTGATGCACGAGCGGCATCCTGCTGGACTTGAAACGCGCAATGTTTTTCTTTTCTTTCCAAAAGTTCCCTATGAAAAGGTGGCCAGGAGGCTTAGAAGTCGGAGTGCTGAGCTGGCAACGCTATGATGCTGGGTTCGAACCTGGGTTTCAGCCACCCATGATTAAACTGGGTTCTCAAGTGTAGCGAGCTGATCATCTCAGCCTGGTCACCAATGACTGAACAGAAAACTAAAGAAAACATCATCCTGTCTTTGTGTCTGACCTCTAATTTTGAACAATTTCTGCTCAGAAAATTAAAAATATTGGTTTGACTGTCATGTGACAAACAAACGTATTGCAGAGTGTGTAGGAAGGTGTGACCCCTGCTGTGTAAAGGGTTAGAAGGCCATTTGAGTGACATCCCATGTACTGTGAAAGGCTCGGTCACAGCTACGGCTCCATGAGGTTTCCAAATAGATTCTTCGTCTCAAGAAATTACATTACCGGCACAATTGAAACAAATGGAAAAAGACAAAAATATATCGCGTGAAAGGTTCCCTAATTCGTGTAGGCATGTTAATTTTGAAATTAAGGATTTGAACCTGGTACCCTCAGTGCGGGCATACTTACATACATACAAACACTTGCTGCATTAAATATAGAAGATGTATCATGGTCCTTCTACCACCAACCGGCATGAAGTAACGTGATGAGTTCTGGTCAAACAACACCCATGACTGATGTGGCATTGGGAGGCCGTCTAATGCAGTATTAATGACTGAATAAGGGTTGAATATGTAGTCAGTCACTGTTTCTTTAAGCTGGAAGGAACCGTTAAGCTATGTAGCTGTTTTTAACAGTTGTCCAGTAAATAATTTCACATGTACATGTGTTAACTTCTAATTAGGTAATATGTGAAATCCACTCGAGCAGTTTCCTTGTGTGTAGCGAGGATTAGCTTTGACAAAGGCAGTGGTCTGCGTAGCATTTAAATGAGTGCACTTCAAGTGAAAGTGGTTGTTACTTGAACAACACTCTGGTCATACATTTTAATAACCCGAGGTTATTAAACCTCAGGTTATAATAACCCGAGGTTTAATAACCCGAGGTTATTAAACGATGCTTTGGTCAGATGGGGCTACAAGACCGGCCCCCAACCACCTGTGAATGTGGAGAAGCAGACCATACTATGGAACACTGCCTTGTCTATGCTCTACTACCGAACCTCTGCAGCTCAAAAGACCTTGCGGAGTTCAATGAAAATGCAAGGGGCTGTGTAAGAAAATGGGAAAACTGTAATTTAACCATCGCGCTTCGAAGAATCGCAAAGAAGAAGACGGCACCCTACTTTACAACGCAAAAAATAAAAAACTCGGGTAAATCAGATCAAAATAATATGACAACTAAAAAGTTGCCATTTCAGATAGAATGGTTAAAAGCCAAATATAACAGGTGTGAGCGGGGGATGTTTTTCCTTCCGGGAAATGTTAATGAAAATTTGTTTTAAACAATCCATCTGTCATTGTCACGCATTTCATAAAAAAAAAAATATTGTTCACTGGTTTAAAAAGTTCGGGACAACTGACATTGCGCACGGATGGGAACGGTTGAGTTTATATTTGTTTTCCTCCGATAGCTTTGTATGTAATTTTTAAGACGCCTCCGTGGGTCAGAATCCGTGTCATCTCAAGTGTAACAGCGAAGTTGCAGAAGTCTTAAAGGCACATTATTTTCTGGAATGGTTGCTTTTCTCTTACTGTGATATCATTCGCCGTGTTTCGTGATGTAATGATTTTTTTTTATTTAACATAACGCGTTCTGAATGTGCAACACCCATGCCGTCTGCCACGCCACACGAGCCCCGAATGCTTTCCAGGATCGCATCGCGAATGGGTACACTGTGTTTCACTCGCGGCATTTCAACGGATTTGCATAAACAAATAAATAAAAGAGGGCGCGATTTGCATGGAAAACATCATGCTTGGCCGGCGTTCACAATTTCGAGCTTACAGTTACGTGGGTTTCTTTTCTGCTCGAGTCGTTTTGTCAGCGTAGCAACTGAAAGGCAAAAAAGAATCCAGGTCTAGCGGAGCAACATTGTAAAAA
>JAZEWU010000011.1:748044-761257 GCA_036362915.1 Geotria australis | reverse complement strand
AGAACCTATCGCTCACCCCGGCGTGTCATGGGCCCGTCCGTGGGAGCACGCGTGGCCGGGTGGCCTCGTCGCTAAAGCACTGGGAGCGGCGTTCTCGGCCCAGCAGCGTGCCACTGGGCTCACTTTGATGTCGCCGGCAGAGGGTGGAGCGGTGGCGCAGTGATTAGCGCGCACTGCACTATGAATCCTCGATCATGGCAACGGATAACATAATCGGGCAGTGCCATCTGAAGCGATTCGAGTTAAACCCCCACCGTCACTCACCCCCAGGGTCGGTCTTGGTGATTATGGGGCCCCAGGCTAAATTCAATGATACCGCCCCTCCCGCACTGATTAAAGTCGCTCGGCTAAGCGGTTGGCTGTCGGGCTCCCCTCCTTATGCCCTTATACGCGATGTTTCGCCTCCAAATGGCAGGCGAAACATCACGAAGGAGAGTGAAAGGACGCTCGACACGGAGATCTTAAGAGCAATTCTCATTAAGCGAATTGTGTGTAGTCGTGACCAGCGTTCTCGACGCCGCCATCCCGAAAGCACGGCTATGGAGAGCAATGCTCACTGAATGAACGAATGTTAGGGTGAGCGCAGGCCACGGGCTGCGCGCAGGTGCGTTTACCTGTGAACGTGAGATGGACACCCGTGCCCAGAACTCGCCCGTGCCCTGAACTCGCCCGTGCCCCGACCTACTTGGGTTTCAGCGAAGAGCCGCGGCCGGGCGGTCGCAATCAGAAGTCCCCTGATTGCTTAAGTCAGAGCGGTGCGATAATGCACGTAAAGTGTCCTGCCACTGGAGGGTTTTATTGCGGGCAATTTGGCGGCGATGAGATTCGACGGCGGTTTAATGCGAACGCTTTAGCACCTGAGTAATTAATGGGCGTATGCCAGATGGAACTCGGCACTTACAATGGAATCGTTACCCCTCCCGTACCTCTGTTCGCTCATGCTTCATATCCGGGGCAGAACTGGCTCCGGCCTTTTGCGTGTTATCTCCACACCGATTTTCAAATATGTTATGTGCCGTAATTCTAGGAAAGCCGGCTGCTCGGAGTGTGTTAGCTATTGCGCCAATACACATTGACGTTTGGATGCTTTTCTTCATAAAGCTATGCGTTAGTGAATGAAATAAATAACAACTGCTCCGGCGGGGGGTTTGTGAAAGTAAAACCTTTTGAGGATATTCATCCAATATAAACGTCAAATTGTCATTAACATGGGAGGTTTTTTTTGCTGCTTAAAAACGGAAAACATTTTTCCCGTGCAAGTCGTCGGGGCCCATCGGTTTACATTGCCAGACAAATGCTGTGAATCCAGGCTCCTGTTGTGCGTGTTTCATGCTGCGGCACATGAATGCTTAATGCATTCGCGTGGCCTCCCAGTAAACACGATAAGCAAGAAATACGACGAGCCGCTCCCCAAACCAAAAATATAATTTAGTGAATATTTATAGTAATGATTTTAAAATGCTATTTATAACGCGCACTCGTTGGCTTCGAAGTGTCTGTGCTCTACTACCGAACCTCTGCAGCTCAAAAGACCTTGCGGAGTCCAATGAAAATGCAAGGGGCTGTGTAAGGAAATGGGAAACTGTAATTTGACCATCGCGCTTCGAAGAATCGCAAAGAAGAAGATAACGCGCACATATTGATTCAATTTTTAAGGTATTAATTCGAAGAGAGAACGACTCAGAGGCGCGAGGAAACTGCAGAGGGCAGGGAGGGGGGAAGGCAGCCAGGCGGTTTGCCGGCGCCAACATTTTGCCATACACTGCGTCCTATATATTATGATGTTATCGGCCAAGTAAGTAGTGAGTGTATTTTTTTAGTTGTGGGAGGAAACCGGAAAACCGGGAGGTAACCCACGCAGCATAAGGAGGGAAATACACAGAAAGGCGCCCGAGGCAGGACCTTCTTTCTGTGAGGCGCAGTTGTTACCATTGCGCCACCCTGCCGCTTGTTTCAGTCTTTGCTGCATTGTCAGTAGAACGCGGTTGTGATGCATCCTAACCCGCATCGCTCACGTTTGCTCAGATGTGGGTTTTTTTTTCTCGTCGGTGTGCAGAGTGTTCCCGCTGCAGGCACACATCCCCTATGCAACACAATTAACTTATTTATGGTGAGCCGTAACAGATCTGATCTTTCCTCCAAACACCCCCAACCTCACCGAGTGAAATGTAAAGGAATTCGTTACTGTGCTTGCAGTCGCTCCGGTCAATAAACAATTAGCAGATTCAGCCAGCTGTGTGGGGCCATGTCAGGAAATACCCAGAGGTGGAGATATTTAACCAGCCAGCCAGGAAAGCTCCCCTGTATTGCACACATTGTAACGATGTTGCTATAGCCCAGCGTTTGACATCACCATGCATTGCTATCCTTTTTTTGTGAGAGTCTTGTTCTTCAGAACTGCTCTTTCGGGATAGCCGTGTCTATCTCTCCCTCGCGACATTGCGCCTTCCACGTTGGAAGCATCATTAGGCGTGGGAGGCGAAACTTCGCGAGGGAGAGTGAGAGCGCTCGACACGGCTATCCCGAAAGAACAGCTCTGAAGAGCAACCATCATGAATCGAGCCGTGAAAATCTACATCAGTATGTTGTCTTGTGCAGCAATTTATTGTCTGTTTGCCGTTCATATCTAACGGCTTACTGCACGTTATTTATGTATGACGTGATACAAATATAGATGTAATCAGCCCCACCTTCCCCCACAAACCCCCTGAATTTGCATTTTTGATCTAAACCATATAGATGTTTGTCACGTTTATTGACGTTGCGTTTGTGTGTGTTTTGCTTATTACCTGAAAACAAACGCTATAATTTGCATTGATCATAAAAGCTATGTGAAATAGATTTGTTTTGTAATTGGCAGGCAGGTTTCATTTTCATGCCTGATAAATGGCAATTAACAAAACGTAGTCACGCGATTGCTGGGTTCGATTTTGAGTACTGTATTACAGGAAAAGACTTGGTCAAATGTTATTGAGTGTCGTTTCCTAAGGGGGAAGTAGTTTTTAAAAAACCTCAATTACTTTAAAATATCGGTGAGGCAAATATGTAAATTACATTGTAAACCTCGCAAACAACATACACTGCCCGAATCACTGTGAAATTAGTCGCAGGCGGAATTAGTAACAGGTAGAATTAGTAGCTTAATCGGCAGAATTGTTACAGCAAACTAATGTTGAGTAATTATGATTTTCTTTCAAATGGCCAATGCTACCGGCATGATTGAAGACTTAATTGGTACAGCATGCCGAGGCAGATAGCATGAAAAATGTAATTCAATGCCTCTCAAGGGAAAGTTTGTAAACAAGAAAAAGGTTCCATTAATCAACTTGGCAGATTACTTATTTGCAACACGGCTTCATTTCGAATGGCCGTCTTAGGGTTTCAAGTCTGAGCGCACAGCATCTGTCGCTAACACGATGCAACAATTGTTAAACAAACATGTATCGTACTTGCTTGAGCGTGCTTGTATGTACGTGCATGCATGCGTGCGTGCGTTTGTGTGCACACGTAGAGACAGGGTCGCTTTGTAGCACTAGCGAGGTGGGAAAAATCATGCGCGCGTTCCAACATGCGTTCGTGCTCCGAGATCCGTTGTCAGCAGTACGGAAGCCAGTGAGAAGCTGTCAAAGCAAATAGTCCTTTTTGCTCGGCTTTGTGTCTATGTTTTGGGGGACTTTTTTTTATCAACATGGACGGTTTGCGATAGGCTACAGCTCCCTGTGTTAGTTGTGTTTATTTAGCTTTGATTTGTTGTACATTTATCACTTTTCTCTTTAGTTGGTGGTCTGTTTCTGTGTAACTTTGGTGTTTGTTTTTGTTGTCTGCTAGGCTCTTGTTGTTGCTTGTTTTTTGTCCGTTTTGCGCGGCGACTCCTGGCCTAGTTTGTGTAAGGCCTGCCTTGCCTAGACTCGCCTCGTGGTGTGGCCCGGGTGTCGCGTGTGGAATTTGTGTTTTTGTTGTTATGAATGGCTGCGTTTTTTCTTTACTGTTGCGTGTGTCTATGTATATGTTCTTGTGCTTCAATGTTAATTGTTGAACTTGGATTGGCGTTGTTTCCCACTCGTGTCTGTCTTCCTGTCTCTGTGTCCCTGTGTCTCCCCCTGTCACTCGCCCTCCCTCCCTCTCTCTCCGTGTTTGTCTTTAAGGAAGTGACGGCCATCTTAGGGGACGCTGGCAGATTTTGCCGCTCTTAAGATTGCGACTTTCACGACCTTTCAGTGTATTCGAAGCAGCCTTAATGGAAAAAAATTGTTGCTTTGTTTTTTATTAGTTGTATTTTCTGTCGTTGTGCAGCGCTTTGTGACCCTCGGGTGAAAGGCGCTCTATAAAATGCTATTATTACTAGTAACACAACTTTATACAACAGGTTTGTTCTGATCTCATCTTTATGAGTTATTGTGCCTCCAATCCCACCCTGCTCTGTTATGGACGGACTGACAGCTAATGCATGAACCCTCTTGTTACAAACAGCATAAAAAATATATACACACGACAAGTGGCATCGATAGAGCGGTTAAGATGAATCATTGGTTCATGGTGGCAGCAGAACTGGGACCACGTGCGTGTGTGGGAGCCAGATGGTTTGTGGGGAACCTTGCCGTATGAAAATTCCCACAAGCTTAACAATTACGGTGTTTGTGGCAGAAATATATGCGTACCCTTTGACTCAAGAGAACAAGTCTGGCGCTGCATGTTTGCGCTTGACTGTAATATTTGCACATCATCTGCAGTACGAAAAATCCCACCTGTGAGAAGAGGCTTATATAACACACAGTAGGACTAACAATGTGCCTAATGAAACAAATGTTTTGTTGTCTTCATAGAATTTTCTGTAAGTCTCGAATCGATTAATGTTCCTACATTGAGATTAGTTTACTTAGATCTTTTTTACTTATTATGGTTTGTTTGCATGGAGTGTGTGGCAATGAACATCTTTATATGTTAACGTAAATGAAGGGGGTCAAGGTAGAAGCGTTCACGTCGCGATCCCTGTCAAGTAATACTTGGTATTAACCTGCGAATTCTACCAAACACTTCGAAGCTGAGCTAAAAGACAACGATGTCCAGAAGCTGACCATCGCGCTTCGAAGAATCGCAAAGAAGAAGAACGTAAATGAAGAATATTTTTTTTTTCAAACATTCACAACATTTACCAGTATTATTTTCCAGGAACAACAATGCCCAGTGAAATAACAAAATACAGGTCAGCCAGTCACTGTGCCCTCTGTGTTTGACAAAAGGAAAATTGTCTAAACCATTAGCTTATTAGATTATTGTTATCTAACGTAAACAAACAAAAAAATCAGTGAAAGTTTTGTTTTCTACGCGGCTGCCGGTGCGGCCTCTTCATTTCATTTACCTGTAGTTTTGTTTCTTGTGGGCAGAGCCTGGCGGCAATAGCTCAGCGCTCTGTGCCCTGAACCTGGCAACCCAAGTTCAATTCTCCACCACGGTTAGCATCAGTGACGAGTGATATCTGAAGCAGTCCTGTCTTTCCAACGTCATCAATCGGCATTAACCAGGTGGCACAGTGGTAACATCTGCCCGGCACAGTGGTAACATCTGCGCCTCACAGTTAGAAAGCCCTACCCGAGGCGGTTCGATTCTCTGCTTCGAGTACCTTTCTCTTTGGCGTTTGTGTGTTCTCCCCCTGTTCAGCGTGGGTTTCCTTCGGGTTCTCTGGTTTCCTCCCACAACATTAATTGGCTAGTAACTTCATATACGAAATGGTAGTGTCTGCCAAATGTTGGCGTCAGCTGGCTGCGTGGTTGCCTTCCTCCTGCCTCTCTGTGATTTCCTCGCACCTCTGTATCCATGTCTCGTCCGTGACCGGATGTGGAATTTTCACGCGTCAGAAATTTATCTTACTATTAGAATTGACAAAGGCCTTTAAACTTGTCCTGCAGAGTATCTATATAGATGGACAGAGGTGAACCAGTGGTTTTCTCATTTAAACGTCTGTGCCCCGTCCCCTGACCTTCTCGCCGCAGGTGGAGAGAGAGATCGCAATCCTGAAACTCATCGAGCACCCGCACGTGTTGAAGCTCTACGATGTCTACGAGAACAAGAAGTACCTGTGAGTACTGTTCCGGGAAGTGTCCTGATTTGTCACGCGGCGTAGCAACTCCTGAGCGATGGTCGGTTTGACCGACGAGCAATGGATTGGCCGGGAGGTCCAAACGGGGAATAAGGCTTCGCCGCAGCCCTGTACTGATAGTGAATAGATGGTGTGCAGTAAAACGTCGATTCAACGCACCCATATTCAACTGACATCGGAAGCAACAGACCACTGTCCGCTTCCTCCGAGGCAGCCGTGTGCGTTGGAAGTAATGGAAATAATGTTTCATCTTAGTGTTTTTATTGCTGCTATTATATACATGTATTACTCTGTTCAATGGTGGTCATAATATATAGGCTGTTATAAGATATGGTCATTACTCTGTATATATGATCTTCATATAAACATCTGTATTTCCCCCCTATTAGTCCGATAAATCGAGGTTTTACTGTACAGTGCTTCCCCCGGTATTGTTTTCATACACAACACACCCGTGGACAACCTTCCTGCTGTTCTGCCTCCACAATCACCGTTGCCTTGAAATAGGTACACACATAAGGGCAACTTGTAGACTGGCCGGAATGTTATTGCCGGTGACATCAGCAAGCGTCCAGATTTGTTCGGCATGGAACGCAGAGGTAAAGTGTGGAGCAAGCCGCTGTGCCGTGTGTGTGTTCCCATCTGCCTTTGGCTTCTCCACCCTAGACTGACATCCAACCACACTGGGTGCCGTGTATGGGCTGCAGCAGTCCTGAAGCATTGAAGGGTTGGGTCGGTGGGGGGGCTGCTGTAAGTGATAAAATGTTGATACAATATTCAGCCCCATCGGCTGTTTTTCTGCCAGTCCGGCAGACACCCATAACCATAAACAAATGTAGCAGGAGGTCAGACAAAATACAACATTTTAATCAATTTAAGCAATTTAAGCAAGCGATGGGGGGAGATAAACAGTGTAGGAACGCAGGATAGCCACAAACGCAGATCTCAGTCTCTTTAGCGGTTAACATTTCTCCAAAGTTTGTTTCCCGTTCTCGCGCTGCTCCTCCACACGTTTCCTTCGGTTCACACAAGGGTCACGCTTCAGGGTTGGGCCACAGAGAACTCGGGGAGACCCAGGCTGGTGAGCTGATCGCAGCCGCCACTGATACGCATGGCGAGCGAATTGAACGCCGGTCACCGTGATCTTCCCGAAAGTGTACTAATCGCTCTGTCACCGCTTGCCCTTGCAGACGCCCTCGGCTCTTCCAAGCGTGTGGTAGCGTTTACTTAACTACGCGCTAACGATATCTGCTTTCCCAATACGGTCACAACAAGCCTCAAAGTCCCTTCACGTGAAATCAGAGCACCGTAGGAGGAGGACAGTCCTGTAATTGGAAATCAAGTAAAGTCTCCATTGCATTTTGCTTGAAAGGATTTCAAATGTTGTGCCCTCTTCCTGCCAAGCGTACAATAATTAAAGTCAGCTGGTGGTTGTGTGTGTATGTATGCGAGGCTTTTTGTCGTGTCGTCGCTAGCTTTTGATGTTGCTTCTCTCTGTATATTAATTACGTCGGAGCGGAGCACATTGGTAGATTAACATATTATGATTTATTTACGTGGGTAGTCACATTCTATTTTGGAGCTGGAAAGAACACAATTATTTCCAAGGTAACACTATCGATTAATGTCTCCAGATACAAAACTGCGAGGCTGTTTTACATATTTGTGTCTTATCAGAGAAAACTTAAAAATGACTGCAGCCCATTAATGTTGAAGCCTGCCATTTATTTAAGGTCGCCTTTACACTTATCATTTAAACTGACACGTTCAGTTGCGAGCAATTAGGAAACCACCCACGTTGCAGCGGGAGGAAACTAAGCAACACCACACCCCTGTACAAAACAGTGTAATCTGCTGTTAATTGTCAGTGTATCCGTGCAAAACAACTGCCGACAGGTCAACTCCACATTCTCGTCGGAGGGAGTTGGAGACTCGAGTGCCTTCTCACGAAAAAAAAAACTTTAGTTCCGTGCGGCCATAGACTGCGCAACGCGTCCCGATTTACCGTGGCGTCTGACCTGATCGTGAGCCCCGTGGCCCATTAGCGTGCTCCTCTTTCACACCACCCACCCACTCACTCGCTCACTGCTTTGCCGTGTCGGTTGTTCGAACTCACGGGCACTGGCTTTAGCACTGCCTAGGCCCGCGCGGCTCGCTCCGGGGTGACCGTGCCCGTTTTGCGCGAAACGAGGGCATGGGCGGCCTTCCCTGGGCTACGGCGCGGCACTTTACCATCCCATTACCCTTGGCTCACTCGCGGCCAGCGCGCCAAGCAAGCGATTATTACGGAGACGGACCGCACCGCAGACCTCGAAGGCTCTGCAAATTGCGCGTTCTCCCAAATGGGAATCGCACTATCTCTCTTTCTCTCTCTCATACGCGGCTACCCACTCATCAACGTTTACCTCTCCCTTCTGCGACTCGCTCTTTTTGCGCTCGCACCTAGAGTGGGAAGAGGAATTTAAGTAGGTGCCGTGAAAATGGCCGTAATCACGCATGACAGGAAGATTAATGTATTTGCGGATACAGAGGGGGTGGGTGAGGGGTGCTTTGCGTTCGGATGTGTTTTTCTCTCCCCTTCTTTTTATTGTCTTATTCCCTGTTGCGCTGCTTCAAGATAAAAAAAAGCATGCATCCTTGGTCTAAAAGGCAGAAGTGAAGTGAGCTGTCATGTGCAACACTTTACTTTTCACGAGTCTCACTGGCACCACCCGATCTGATTTCACCTTGTTTTTGCGTGCGTGTGTGTACGCACACGCGCGCTCGCACACCGACTGAACAAGGGCATATCTGATGCGATGTCTCGAAACCAAAATATCAGAAAGATGAATATATTTGTCCTTTGGGAGGCATATTCAATTATTAATCTCTCATCTGTCCGGCTATTATTCTTGCCCCTTCATTGTGAAATAGCTCTGCCACTCATCCCGCGAGATAACGCCCATATAGCGTCTTACCCCCGTTCCGCAAATTTGGAGCGAGTGAACAAAAAACTCTTTATCTCCATTAGGCTCAATGTGCAATATCAGACCTGGGCTGATTTGCCTGCTGGCAGGGCCTAAAATTGCCATCGAGGGAGAGGTTGAGTGGGGTTAGTCTTTCAGGTCTCGGCCTCATTTCCACGCTTTGCTTTCAAGAACCACTCTCCCTCCACCCCCCCCTCCATCGTGGTTTCTCCCACGTTAATTGCACCGCCAGCTGTATTGTCAGGTGCGCTGATTTTTAGCATGGGCGAGCCCAACGAGGAATCTGTGGAGGGGGGAGGACGGGGGTGGAGATTGGGGTGAGGGGAGAAGTCAGGTGTTGATTGGACGCACGGTAAATGGCACGCTGGCGGGCAATTATATGTAGAATAACGAGGCACACATTGGAAAATGGGACCGAAAAACAGATTGTAGGCGCTCGGTAGAGCCACTTGCACAAATTGGCTCCTTTGGATTTCGTTCGGCTTGCCACGTGTTTGGCGTGATGCCTCAAACATATTATTCGGTTGCCTCTCCCATCATGCCAGGAGCCCGGTGTCACAACGGCTCTGTGTCTGCTCCGGTTGCTTAGCTTACCCTTTGCATTCGCGGAAGTTATCCTCGTCTGCGCTGTCCGTTGCTCTTTTATTGCTCTCAATTCCACAGAAACAATTCTGCTTTTTTGGGTTTTTCTTTTTTTATAAATGTCGTTAATTTTTTTTCCAGACAAAGAGCACTCGTCCACACAAGTAGCACGCGTTCGGTTGCCAAAATGTCAGATTCTTACGTACATCAAATGACCCTTCCCGTTTTTTCACTCTCCTTCACTGGAGCATGTTAGTTATTGCAAGGTTTTTTTTAAACGTGCGTTGCAGCATATAAAGGTCACGCTGTTGCTCAGTAGATCAAACGTCTTTCATCCTACCTGGTGGAACGGCCCCATCGTGCGTGTTTCCATTGGTTTCGCTTTTAAAATGCATTATACATCGATTGCTTAGTCCAGCGAATTTAACTTGGCTATTGTTACCAAATACAATATTGATTAGGTAGAAGGATTGGAATTCTAATACGGTAATAATCATTGTTAATACTGTCATTGTTATTAAGTACACGCTCAACACAATGCAGTTGTTACCGTTATCCGTGCACCCTATCATTTATTAATCCAACACGCATTTCTGAACGGGGACCCGAGGACACGGCAAAGCGACATGACAAAAATGGCTATACTTCATCATCATTATCAATAGCCGATTGATCTGTTACACGGTCGCGGTGAGGCAGAGCCTATCGCGGCGGACACAGGGCAGGGCTATACTCAGGATGCGACTAAAGTTCATCGCAGGACACCAGAGGCAATTCAGTCGGCATGCCAATTAACCTAGACGGCAGCAGACAAGCGGCATGTGCTTGTACGTGCTCCCTTTAAACATTTATTTCACGCGAATAACAATGAACTTAAAGTTTCTATTCCGGCAACAGCGAGCAGCGGTGTTCACGGCAGAACGGAGCTGTACATGCAGGCAGCGCGCCTCATTCCGGGCCGACGTGGATCCTGTCATTTGTGAAATATTTACGAGTGTGCCGGCCGCGATTGGCTGCGTCTCTGACGAGCTCGAAGCATCGCACGACAAGCTCTGAGAGACATCCAGACAAACTGGCGCTGATATCCGCATGACACGTTCGAGGGCAACGACCAATGCCTTCCCCCTCCCTGCCCCACAAACTCCTTTGGTTCTCTCGGTTATCCGCAAAAGAAAATTGCAATTATAAAATGATTACGAGTGTTCGGCTTCTTCTCTCGTATCTTAATAAACAATCACGAAAGGCATTTGAAGGCTTGCTATCCTTATGTAATCATAATAATACATAACAAGCACTGTGTTAGAATTGGATACAAATTTCAGAGTAAAAATAGGTTATCAGAGAATTGTAACTTAGCCTCGGGGTACTCTGGCTTCCTCCCACATGTGGAAGGATTTTGTCAAGCATCCCAGTGCAGGAGACGCCTGAGAAATAGTCGTCTGGCTTGAGACCCATGGAAGCTTTGTTGGATATATAAAGTACATAATATTCAGATATTCAGTGTTTTTTTACGCGACGAATGAATCGAAGATATATCACGGGTGAATGAATCAGCACGCAGCGTCGCCGGCACGATGGCTGGATCGTGTCCCGAATTTCATGTTTTCTGAACGGAAGGTGCAGATGGGGTCATGATAAATACACGTGTGGCATTTAGGACGACACATTCACGAATCATTGACTGTGCACATTTTTTAGCCATGAGTAATCGGAGGGACGATACGTTACATTATTTATCCATTGTCTTGTAATGATTGGACCCAGATTTTATTACCCCAATCAGTCTGCCAAGTCATCCGCACGCTTTCGTCCCATCTCTACCTTTCAGGGTTTGCTTGGTTGATGCGGGGAAATTAGTTTCCCCTAAAACTCCATTTTGCCATCTGCCTTTGGTCTCTCCCAATTAGAAAATCATTTAAACCTCATTTGAATTAGATGACCGGGTATAAGCTTCTGTTAAATATTCGTTGTTAATGGTCTGCACTTGCATTAAGGAAGCATTCATCTCGTTCTACTTCTTCTACCACCTTTCCCCCTCCCCTGCCACCCGACATAAACGGGTTTGACGAGTGCTTTGATCTCTGCATGCGGGAGTAGCTTGCATGTCCTCCGGCGCGGGCAACTTAACAGTCTTCTTCACTGCAGCACAACGTGGCATGTTTTCTGCTCGCATAGTAAACGTGAATCGCTCACTTGAATTTGTGTTCGTATCGCGCCTGCATCTACCAGTCAGCGTATCGGAGCTTCGTCGGGATTAAAGTGTAGCAAAAATTCTAACCGCGCTCAATCGACCGACTAGACGACTGGCATCGCCACGCGACGTTGGTCCAAGTTGTTTCACCATACTTCGCCACGCCGCTCTATGCTGGTTAGTGAAGCGGAATCGGTGTGGAATAATCGCGACCGACAGCGGCCGTTGAGCCCCGCGCGAAACTATCGTCGTCGTGAGATTATTGTCACAGCGCCACCGCTGCACCCCCCCCGGCGGGAGTCGAGTGTCGCAGAGCCGCGAAGTTCTTTGTCGGCAGCTTGCCGTCACCTCGCGGACCTCCTGGCGAGCTGCCCATTGCCGCTTTGTCCGCGATCTGCCGCAGGTACCTGGTCCTGGAACACGTGTCGGGAGGGGAGCTGTTCGACTACCTTGTGAAGAAAGGACGACTCACCCCCAAGGAGGCGCGCAAGTTCCTCCGCCAGATCATCTCCGCGCTGGACTTTTGCCACAGTCACTCCATATGGTGAGCCGATCGTGCTGTCTGTGGAGGCCACGCAGATCTCAATTTATGTTTGAAGTTCTTTCATTATTTGTCACATTTTAACCCACACCTTAACCCTGCATTGGTTTTCTTTCTCAATTTTGAGCCAGAATACACTGCCTCTGAAAAACTCGATGCTTAGTTGTTCACAAGCACCCATAGGTTGCATTTCAATTGTAGATTATATACGGATAGTACAGTCATGCGTCGCTTGACGTCCACGATACGTTCTGTGAAATAGGACGTTATGTGATTTGGACGTTGTGCGAACACCATATTATATACTTAGCAAAGCTGTACGGGAGACTGTAGTGTGCCTGTATTGACACAATAGCCAAGATACGGTACTGTATTTCAGATAATGTATCCGTTATACTGTTATAGAAGGTACAGTACATACATAAGTCGGTAACTTACGAGTTTATTGTGACTATAGAGACATATATATTGTAAGTTATATATGTACTGTACCATTATACGCCTGGCAGCGTAATCGCTTTGTATACAAGAGACTTGAGAAACACGAGTTGTGTGCGGGAAGCTGCTGGGTTCGCTACGGCCGATTGCGTCCGCTAATTTTTAATTTACCGATGGATGAAGACTCCTGCGTGTTGTCGGTCATGGTGGCTTTTTGACCATACTTCACCATTCCTGGCCATTGCGGCATGGTGAAAGGTCGACATATATATAATCTTGTTTGATTTGTTGTCACGATTTCAATTTGTTTTAGGTTTTAAAAACAATAATATACACAGACTGTATGACTGCTGTCCTCCATGGTTGTTGTCAATTCTAATTTAATATATCGATCAACA
>JAZEWU010000011.1:714243-735138 GCA_036362915.1 Geotria australis | reverse complement strand
CCCTTGGCCCAACCTTCATTCAGACCCGATCGAAATGACGCTCGCCTATTTTAGATTTTATAATGCGGCGGCGGACAAAGGCAGGGACACGAGGCGCGGAGGAATGAGATGACGGCAGCGGCGCCGAGACGAAATAAAGCATTTGCTTTATCAGTTGTGTTACGTCGCACGGAGCGCCGGGCGCCACTCGGCACGGAGAGCGTTCCAAATTGCCTTCCCCCGATCCCGCCGCACCTCCCCGGAAAAGTGAAATACGGCCACGGGGTTGAAAGCTGAACCTGCCGGGCCTGTGAATGATGACGAGCAATCAGCGGTTTGATGGCAGATGACGCAGACAGCGGCCCATCAGTGGGAGACTGATGGATGGAGGCTGACAGGAAAAACCCATTACTCAACTTGCCTCCTCCACTGCTCGCGAGTATTCTGGGTGGATCTCTGGCCGTGAGAGAGCCACCCCCCGTGCGGCGGGGGCGCGTTTCCAACGAGCGCCGTCTCCTCATCGCCGACGGTTGTTGGTCGCCGGCCATTGGCCGCGGCCTTGCGGCGCCCTTGTATCCTCGGGAGGAGTTATGGTAATGATTATGATGACTTGCGGTGCATTTTATGCCTTTATTACGTTGGTGAAGAGAAAAAAACACACAATTGGCATTTCCAAGGTTATAGAGATAAGCGAGCAACTATCCGCGGCGCGATGAAATGCGCGAGCGCGTTTTAAAATTGATAAGCAAAATGAATGACGTTCCATTGTGTTTGAACATTAATATGCCGTTTAAGATACAAGGTGAATTACACTCCATTTGAGAAACTCATTGAAATCTAAATTATTGCGCCAGTTAATTCAAGGAACGTATACGCAAACAGTGAATCTATAAAAACACGCAACTGGCAGTTGCAAAGATCACGCATTTAGGTATTCCATCACTGCTCTCTTTATTTTGTAAATCTCATGTTGCGTGTAACATTCGCCGCGTGTTGCACGCACATAGGACTAACCTTGGGAGTTTATATGTTAACACAGTGAGCACGAAGGCGAGGCGAGAATGTACATGCCTGGAAAGCAATTAGCGGGCAGCCTAATACATCACGTGGAACTCGTGGGATGTGCTCCCTGACAGCCACTGATTGGCTATTCTGTTGTCCCATCTGAATCTCCCTCGAAATGCTCCGTCTGCAGGGCTATTGCGCCATTTCAAAGGCGGAAAAAATATTGAAACCACTGTCCCATGATGAGGTTCCATATAACACCCGACGGGGCATCTATTCCTTTACAAAGTGGCCCGGAACCAATCCGGAACGATTGCCAGAAAGATCCCGGGTGAAATGAGTCTTTGCCATTAGAAATAACTCTTCACAAAACACCGCGATAATGTAAAAAACTGGTCTGATTTGAATTGTGGTATTTCTACAAATGTCACGGGCTATCTGTGTTTATACGCAGATCTTGAGCAAGGGCCCCTTTGTGCATGTGCGATTAACAGCGGTTCCTAACTGAATAATTTATAGTGGGTATTTTGCATTGTAATTACAAACTACACTATATAAAATGTGCAAATGCACAATTAAAATTCCTGCCTCGGCTCGGCTTACATATTAACCTTTTCCGCTAACAGTTCTCTGAGTGTTGAAATTAAATTAAAGTAAGGTAGGGTATTGCACGTTACACGTTTAAATCTGGCCGGAACTGCGGCAGAGTCACTTCTGTGGCGTGTTTTGACTTGTCCTCTTGACCCTGGTAACGTGACAAAAATAAGCTCTGACCTATTTAGTCAGTTGATGAAATTGTCCAGAGTGGTTGCTTACGTGAAGCCGCTGCAAATCGGCTAATATGTATAACATTGTTTATAAAACCCCAGCATGGTGTCTACACGTAGATGTTAATGCGATGGTCGATATTGCTTGTATGAAAATCAAATTTAACAAGGCTTTGTAAACTAACCCTCTTACTTTCACGAGACCTGAGGCTACAGATTGCCAAAATACGTAGAAATAGGATGCCACGCATTATATCATCCCCGTTATTAATGGCCTTCCTGCGCTAAAATGTTGTTGAATAGTTCAAACACAATCATTGTTCACCTGATTGTCAAAGATGCACGGGTGTGACAGTCTCCCCGGCGGCAGAATTTGCTGCATGAGAAAAAGCAAACGTGAATTTACAACAATTCGAAATTCATCGGTGTGTTCAGGGAACGGCAAGAAGACATGTTGATGTGTGTTGTTTTATGTATTTACATTTCCATGCCGTGGGTAGGTAGGTAGGCTCATCGTTAGTTAAGGGATAAATAAACAAGACAATTCTATTGCCTCGATTCAGCCCTCCCCAATGTACAGTGTCAATGCTGTTAATGCTGCGGATTTGTCCAATTTAGCTTGAACAGAACACCGGCTGCACCCCAATTAAAAACGCGATACGCTAAAGAGACGCAACACTGTGAGAAATGTAGCGATGCCACTAAACTTTGTTTTTTTTCTGAAGAGACGTTAAAACTATGCTCGGGACTTGTAAAGCGTTTTAAATTTGGCTATAAATTATTTTGCATGGAAAACATTTTAAGAAATTAGTGTAGTGTGTTTAGAAAATCAGAAGCGGCAACAATTGTACAACAGTGGTCTTCTTCTTCTTTGCGATTCTTCGAAGCGCGATGTTAAATTACAGTTTCCCATTTTCTTACACAGTGGTAAGTATAGTAATTGTTTATGCTTCACAAACTGGACACATAATGGGGAGTGCAGTGGTGCATTGGTTAGCACGTTGCACTGCGAACCCAAAAACCCCAGTTTGATTTCCTGTAACCGTCTTCTTCTTCTTTGCGATTCTTCGAAGCGCGATGGTCAGCTTCTGGACATCGTTGTCTTTCAGCTCGGCTTCGAAGTGTTTGGTTGAATTCGCAGGTAATACCAAGTATTACTTGACAGGGATCGCGACGTGAACGCTTCTACCTTGAACATCAGTGATGACTGATGTTTGAACTGGTCCTGTATCCCCGCACTGACCAACGTGGTAAACTATCGTCAACCCCCACAACTGACACCATGTAAGGAGACCCTCATCCAGCAGCGGATTGGCAAAACAGCTGTATATAAACTTGTGACATGGGGTTGGTACAGGTCCGTCTGTCACTCAGAGTTTGCGAGTATTCTACATTTATGTGCAAATCAATGTGGCCACAATTACATATTGATGTGGAAACCCACGCGGGTTTTCGCCGGGTACTCCTTTCTTCCCACAGTCCAAAGGCATGGTTCCTAGGTTAATTGTCCTGACTAAATTGCCCCCGGTTCCCTGTGATGTTGTGACTTGCTAATCTTGCCACCCTGGACAACTGTTTAAAAGAGCAACATAGCTCAATGGTTCCTTCCAGATTAAATAAAAACTGACTAACTGATGAGGTTACCGAAACACATCACCTCGGCGATTTGCCCCGTCATTGATGTTGGAAGCATCGAGACAATCTGGCCAAAACAAAAATGTTCTGAGCTGTGAACCCATCGCGAATTCTTCGACCACTGGTAGGCACCGTATTTTGCGCTGGAATTTCCCCCACTCATTCTCCAAGCATTCCTGTACCAGGCCACCTGCACATCCATTGTCCCCTCCACAATAAACCGGTTCATACACTGACCTCCTGCACCGCTTGGAACCACCTCTCTATAGACCTGCCCTCTCCGTGGCCTGCCTTGTTGGTGGCACGCATGCATACATTGAGCATGCACCTGACGGATGATCGGTACCCGTAGCAAAACCCGGACCGTGCTGGGATGTCCCAAGGGAGACGCTGACGACATTCGGGGGGAAGCTTTGGACTGCGAGTTGAAACGAAAGGCGGACGATACCTCTGGGCGACAGCCACGGTTTGATCGCTTGTGGACGTTCGTTGAAGTCTATCGACGTGCGAGCAGCTGTGTGTTTTGTAAAACTCCACGCGGCGGCCTGCTGTTTCATTAGCATTGGTCCACAATTCACGGTCATTGGTGCCATTTGATGTAATTTATGTTTTCGGAAGAATAGATCATGTGCTAGGTGGTTTTTAACACCTCTGCGTGCCTGATTTTGAGCGAGTCTTTTTTTTTGTCACAATGGCTATTAATTCTTCTGGCGCCCTCCCTTTGCTTTGCTTGTGCGGCTAAAAAAAAAACACATGAAAGCTTGTTTTATTTTTATTCTGTATCGGAGGCAGCACACGCTTGCTGTGTTTATCCCAGCGGGGAGTGTAAATGCATCGTGACGGTCTTAAAAGTTCTCCCCAAAATAACACTGCAAAAAATAAAGCTGCTAGATTTTTAGGTCAGGTGTTTTTTGCGCTTGCATTAAAACATGTGTATGCTGTGTGTGAACACAAGTAGTGTGACGTTAGTTTACAAGTCACGCAATCTCCATAATTGCCAAACACAGGCGTCGTTTCTTTGTTAAGTAACTTTTGGGGCGGCATGGTGGCACAACGAGTAGCGCTGCCGCATCACAATAGGAAGGTTACGGGTTCGATTCCCGGCTTGGGTGCCTTTCTGTGTGGAGTTTCCAGTTTATCGCCGTGTCCACGTGGGTTTTCGCCGGGTGCTCCGGTTTCCTCAAAAGACACGCTGCCTAGGTTATTTGCCCTGACCAAATTTCCCCCGGTACCCTGAGATGTTGTCCCTTGCTTACCCCCCTCTTCTGTGAACAACTGTTAAAAGGAGCTACACAGCTCAACGGTTCCTTCCAGCTTAAATAAGCTGACGTTGGCGTGCGGGGTGGAGTTGGACGAGCGACCTGCGCGGGTGACTTACACTGGATATTACGACCGACTACGTCTGCTGCAGCGTGGGACAGACACAACCCTTGAAGCCGTCACAGCACAATAAGCCGCGCGCATGCCGCTTCGCTGGCACCGATTGCTATCTCAATTCGCGAACCTTGTCTCCCCATTTACCCACGCTGTCCTTTGTTATCTTCCCCCTAAACTACTCGTCTGTCTGTCTGTCTCTACTTATCTCCCCGCGTGTCTGTTTCTATCTCTCTGCGTGTCCGTCTCCTGCCGGCTCTCTCAACTCGTCCTGCGAATTACTCCGTGCCGTAATTGCCTCCTTCCGAAGCCATCGTGATCTGAAGCCGGAAAACCTCCTCCTGGATGAGAAGAACAACATTCGGATCGCGGACTTCGGCATGGCATCTCTGCAGGTCGGAGACAATCTCCTGGAGACCAGCTGTGGGTAAGTGTGCCCACCTCTCTGGCCACCCACCCCCTTGTATGTCCAACTGGCCTTTATAGGTGCTCGCTAACAGCGCTTCACCCGACAGTCTGAACAGGCTTTACAGGGGGTTCGTTGTCTTTGTACGCACGTGGGCGGTGAGCGGTCGCACAGTGGTTAGCTCACTTCGCTACGAACCCGGCCCGCCTGAGTTAGTTTCCCAGCCATAGCTAACCTGAATATCAAGTCTAATCAGCACTTGCCCTGGGCCTCCCCTAGATTGACTTTGCCTTAAATTAGTACCTGGTGCTGGACTTGCGTCCCATCATGGGCATAGCCCTGCCTTACGCCCTATGTCTGCCGGGATAGGCTCCGGCTCACCGCGACCCTGTAGAGGATTAAGTGGTTTCCAACGATGGATGGATGGATGGAGTACCTGGTGCTGCTTGTACATATCAAGACCGGAGAGACGATGGCAGCACCACACCGTTGTGTGTCAATCGTATTGACAATCTATGTCGGCTATAGGGGAAAGCGGGGAGGAGGGGTCCGTTGTGTGTAGCCGCTCTTGTGTGGTGTTGGGGTTCGCGAGTTCATGGATATGCATGCCAGCACCTGCGTGTGCACATGCAGATGTACGAAGCGGGTGATGGATCACCCAGACATGTCTGTACCTATGCATCAGCGCGCCTTGTTAGAATTACACGTACGTCAATTTGGTATCAAAGGTCATCGGGTTCACCTGTGTGCTTCAGTGTCATTCTCATGCGCTTGCATTTACAACTTAACTGATGAATATGCTAATGGTGTACGGCTCTTCCGTCTCTGTTTTAAACCGAGAAGGCCATGTTTTGCTCTATGCGTATCTCTTAGCTCCACTGTGCCTTGACACTGAAGGGAAAAATGCATGTAATCACCGAGTGAGTGCGAGGTATGTATAGTCAATCGTATTGATTTTCCACAACGAGTTCCCTATCTACGCAAGTGACAACCATGTCGTTTGCATGTAATGGAGTGCTTTTTATGACTTCCCATTGTCTCGAGGAGAATATTACAACGGCAGGGTCTAATTTCTTTACTCCTAAATATTATCATTAGAGCAAGCTGATGGGAATTCAAAAAGGACCGTTTACGCGAGCGTATCTGACATGCACGTTGACATTACAGCCACCTGAAAAGGCGTAACGTAAACGCAGCGAGCATATTGTGTGTGGGGTGATCGTAATACCGACCAGTGTGGATTTGCGTAGCGTCCAAATGCAACTCCGTCTCAAGACGCATGTTTTTTGTGTCGCAGGAATCCTGTAAAGAGCTTGCAGGCTCACTGGGTATTTTTCTGCTGTAATAATAAACACCCTCAACCGCGACCCTCAGCAGGGCAAGCGGTTTAGAAAATGGCTGGATGGATAATAGTAATTAATAACAAGTGCGGTGCGATTGAAATCGCTTTGTCGATGAGGGGTGGGTGTTTGTAGGCAGACGAGACGAGCAGAGCCTTGAGCTTGCATTTGAGCAGAGGCAGGGAGTCGGCAGCACAGGTGTCTGAGGAAAGAGAATTTCAAATCAAGAGAACGGCAGCAGAGAAGGAGCGACCTTCCAAGGAACAGACTAGCAGAGTACCCGCCCTACGGGCGATCTTGTTGCGCGCGTGCAACGCGTTCTTCTGACGTGATCACGGAGGCGGAAGAGTGGCTTAGTGCAAAAGTGGGAATTTAAACGTGAAAACAGTCTTGAAGTTTCAGAAGAAAAACCAATTCGTGGGAAATAAATCTGAAATAAGACAGTGCCAGTCTTGATGCTGTGGAGATAAACATTTTCACTAATGAAGAATTCTAAGCGGGTACGCTCAGTGTGGATACACACATACACATAGAAACACTTGCTGCATTATGTACGGATGTCAAAAGGCCTCGAGGGATTTTTGACGTGACTAACGTGGCTCGTTTCACAGGTCGCCGCACTACGCCTGCCCAGAAGTCATACGAGTGAGTCCGCTTGACCACGTGCTCACACACCGGTCCGATTCTCGGATAAACCGGGCACACACTGGCGCACGGAAGACGCTCTCGCGAGTTAAGACGCAGCTGGGCGAGCCGCCGAAACTTTCCCGCTCGCGCTGCAAGATTCATCTTCATTAATGTTTCGCGTCGGTACCGCGCGCACCGAACGCACGCTCATAATTACGTTTTAACGCCGCGTTAATAAATGCAGCTTGCGGAGCTCTTTGTTTAGCAATGTAAACAGCACGTTTGAATTCCGCATGTTCCGCCGCCCGATGTTTGGGCCGCAGCCTCGCGCTCGCTCACTGTTCCTCCTCTCTTATGCTGCCAGGGAGAGAAATACGACGGGAGGAAGGCTGACGTCTGGAGCTGCGGAGTGATCCTCTTCGCGCTTCTGGTGGTGAGCAACCGCGCTCTCTCAGCCGGCCGAGGCCAAATCTGTTTACACAGCCCGACAGATCCGCGCCGCGTCCCACTTGCTTTGCTGCAACGCGAATGTTGGATCGCCTGTGCGCGGCGCTTGTGCTTTTGGTGTTTTGCCTTTCTCCCCNCCCCCCCCCCCCCGCCTTGCTCCCTCACACAACCTGCCCTCCCTCGGCTGAGCACCATTGTATCCTGTTCTCCATGGGTGCTTTTGATCCTGCCACAAACACGAGACTTGAAAGGGAGCGGATGTTTTTTAGCGACACGCGAGAGGCAATGGATCCGACCTTCCCGGAAGCTTAGTAGCTGTGGCAGCTGTCGTGCAGAGATCCTTGCTCAAAGCAATTGGACTCCGCGCTATTTTTGACCCGACCGCTCTTTCATTTCTCCAAGATGCAAAAGGGGAGCTGGCAGTAGTGGGCAAGACGATCTGCGTGTAAATACCTGTACGCGGACAGTGAGTCCCTCCCCGTCGCTAAAGACCCACACGCGCTGACGGGATATCGGCGCCGGCCGTTGCGTGACTAATTAAAGGGTGCGGGAATCGAGCGGAAACTTTGAATAAAAACGAGGGCGCAAATGTCGCGTGCGGGCAGGAAACGTTTGAAGTGGCAATCGCAACGCCGAGGGAGAGGGAGCGAGTAAATAACGCGGCGAGATCCCGTCGGGGGATCAAAAAAATTACATGGCTGCGGAGAAAGTCGGGCGCGCAGCTAAACACGGCACGTAGGAGCGTGACACGAGACGCGCCGAGTGCCGATTAGTGGCTGGAGGGCCCTGAAGAGGAAGCGGCGTGTGGGGAGGGCAGCGGGGGCCTCGCTCTGTCTCCTCGGGCAGCCCCACCGCCCGCTGCCCTGCTCCGTCCGCCCACCTCCGCCGTGCGGAGGCGCATCTCTGTGATTAGGGGGGCGAGGGGAGCTGCCGCAGCCTCGCTTTGCCGGGATTAATCAGGCACAGCCCCGCTGCATTGGCGCACCCGTCGCTCCGTAGCGACATCAGAGGGCTCCTGAATAATTAAAACGTTGACAAGATTAGTTGCCTGGGGAATTTACACGTGTTTCCATGTGTGCAAATTCTTTAATCTACCTCTATTTTGGCCCACATTCCAACCTGTGAAGTCTCTGTGGCTTCCCCTGCATCGTTCGTGTTGCGTGCTGTGCGAAATGCAAAATCGCGTGTTCGTGTTGGTCGACCGAGTTCCACTTACATTCGTGGCTGGGTGACCTGTGTAAGAAGGTTTCTTAAATCTTCCAGCATCTAACCATCCATGAGTGTAAACTGGGTAACGCCGCATTTAATCGATCGATTGGTCGCGTGTGGTCGAGTTAAAGTGCTGTGCTCCCACCTCTTACGAGACGTGTAGCCAGTGTGGTAAAAATTATCCGCTACAGCCATGAGTGGCAGGCAAGATGATTTTGAGCGGCAGGCAAGATGATTTTGAGCGGCACGTGCAAAGAAAGTCAAGTTAACTCTGCTTGCGTGGCTGCTTTGTTAATCTCGAATGAACGCTACCCAGTGAAAGCCCTTTGACATAGAAAGAAAAAGGATTGAATTGGTTTATTTGCGATTGTTTAAAAAAAAAAAGTATAAATGGCACACAGATCCATAAATAAGAGTGAATGAGTGAACTTTTGGCACGCCACTGAAAGGTTGCCGACCCCCGCTCTAGAGGGACCGTTTAGAAGCTCCCTCGAGTGGGAGACCTTTCCGCCAGCAGTGGTGGAGATTGAGACGTTGCGAGTCTACACCTTGCGCGCTAACGTGCACACAAGGCTTGCTTATTGTGGCAGCGATGGTGGTGGTCAATCTCTCTTGAGCCGGGATTGAAGGAAAACCGCTCGCTCACAAATTGCGTAATTGAAGAGAAGGAATCGCATCCTCAAAACCTGGATTGTACAATCAAGACAAACTGCCGCATGCACGGTGGGACGTGGATGGACTTTCGTGCAATTAGAGCATTACCCTGCATCGATTATTTTACTGCTCTTCTTCTTTGCGATTCTTCGAAGCACGATCGTCAGCCTCTGGACATCGTTGTCTTTCAGCTCGGTCTCGAAGTGAGCAATGGCGTAGCTATCAAAGTGTGCAGGCGGTGCAACTGCAAGGCGCCCCACTGGCCATAATGGGGGCCATGGACAGGGGTGATCCCATTTCATTCCTCGCACCAGGGCCCGAGTGCAATGATTACCTGGGTGTAGTAATGATGCAGGGTAATGCTTGAACTGCCTCAATCCTGAACAACTTCTCTCACTTCTTCTAAGAAAGCCTGGCCAGCATTAAAGATCGGGCCAATAAACTTCTCGAGAAGGGGTTCTCAACTTTTGCCAAGGCCCACTTGGCCCACTCGAGTCTGGTCTCCACGGACCACTAGGTGGCGCTCGCAGCCCACTGATGGGTCGCGACCCACCGGTTACGAGCCGCTGATCTCGAGCTGCCTGTAGTGAAGGCCCCTCTGACAAGCAGCAGGTTGTTATTATCATTGTTAAGTGTCAGCCCTCGCCGTGTGCTCGGGGCGCTAACCGCGCGGACCCCGCGCTCGGGACCTTGGCAGGGCGCGCTCCCCTTCGACGACGACAACCTGCGGCAGCTGCTGGAGAAGGTGAAGCGCGGCGTGTTCCACATGCCGCACTTCATCCCCCCCGACTGCCAGAACCTTCTGCGGGGGATGATCGAGGTGGACACGAACAAGCGTCTAACGGTGAGAGAGTCGCCCTCTGTCGCCCCCCCCCGACCCCCCTTTCGTGGGCCCCCTCGCTGCAACAGGTGCACAAATATACCTTTGAACAAACATTTGAAATGACGTCTAATTATTAACCGGCTAAGCTAGGCAAGTGTGTAGCGTTTACACCTTACGAGCAATGCTCTCCGATTGCTTCCTGGCACAGGTGTCCATCCACACACACAACGGTATTATAATAATTCTCGTTGTCATGACGACGAAGTCAATTAAGAGCTCGCGTAAGCACACCTTGTTAGTGGTTTTAAATATCAGGCGCTGTCCACGTATGGGCAACATTTTGTTACATAGTATTTGAGCCTTTTGTTTGGCTCTGCTGGTTTTGTTCATTTAAAAGAAAAGGGGTTTTGTCGTTGCCGGTTGTGAACTCTTGATAAAATGACAACAGTATTGAGCACACTTACCTGTGTGAGATAAAAAAAATAAGTTTCCAATTTTGAACGCCCACACTTTTCGTTCAATGTGTAAGGTATTTGTTGAAAGAGCGAACGACCCAGAGGCGCGAAGAAACCGCAGAGTGAGGGGGAGTCAAGGCATCGTGGTCAACCAGCGCCTACAAGCCGAGCCGAAAGACAACGATGTCCAGAGGCTGACCATCGTGCTTCGAAGAATCGCAAAAAAAAATGGAACATGGAGATAGAGAGGGCTTTAGGTGGCAGGAATTTTCCCGCTCTTTGTTTCTAGCGTTGCTGAATACGGACGGGTTTGGATAAAAGACCAGCGCGTGACGAAAATATCTAAGGAAATGTTGCCAAGACAGTCGCCTGCTGTCCGAGGAAAAATAGTCACTGTTTCAAAATCCAGTGAGGGTTATACTGCGCTTTAAATATATATATATAAATAACAAGCAGGGATTCATCTTCTTGGATAAAGCTCGCTCGCCAAGACATTCTTTTGTCTCGACAACTGAGAAAATAATCCTCTTTCCATCATGTAATATGGCAACAAAAACTAAATATACAGTATATATACTGTATGAACGCAGGGGAGCGGTGGCGCACTGCTTAGAACACTGCGTTATGAACCCAAAAAACCGCGGTTTGACTTCCCAACACGGTTGACATTGGTGAACAAGTGTTTTCTGAATAAGCCCAAATCACTCCTACCACCCGCTTCTCAAACCCATAACAGAGTGGTGAAGTATGGGAGACAAGGCACATTAAAACCCTCCTTTAGCAGTCAATTCAGAGAGCTGTACATTATTATTAAGTTATTTTGTGCACATTGCAAGGACAGTGAACACACGTTGATAGAGGATCGGAAATTAATACAGAGACTGATACTCATGGCTTTAGATTTATATGGAAACATCTAGGATTCTAGGGGGAATGCCATTCTAATTACTTAACGATTTTTACAATCAGAAAATGGCACAAGAATGTAGGCGTGGCGATGTGTAATTTTGTGGCGTCCGGAATTGTGATGCAAATGTTTCTCTTTGTATTTTGCAGCTGGAACAAGTTCAGAAACATTCCTGGTATCTTGTGTAAGTAATGTCACAATCACGAGTGATTGTGCTTCTCCGTCCCTTGTTTACAAACAGACAATTGCATTTACAAAGAGACGTAAGTGACATTTACGATGTTTTTACTGATTAGATCGGTCCGGATCGCTCGTTTGTTCCAACAAAATTACGCGGGGCCGGTCCTACTGTCCCTGGGTGCGCATGAACATCGTAATGAACAAGTGGTGTCCTTAATAGTTACGGCCCGTTCATCGGCATAGCATTTACCGTTGCTGATTGAGGGAAATGCCGATGTTCCTCATCCACGTATTGTCGCATCGTTGCAGCTAATACGTTCTGATTACAAACATTCTTCTTCAGGCACACTGGGGGTGCTTCTGCTTCAGGAATATAAACTGGTAAACAAGCGTTGGTCGGTGAACGTTTTCACACCGAGAGACAGAAAGAGGCGCAAATCGATTCGGATTCAAGTTGATTTTGTTCAACCAGGTGAGAGCTCAGGATGAGACCAGAATGAGTCTCGTTTGAAGGGTAAACTCGGGCGTGAGCCTGCCAGCAGGGGGCCGACGATTTGCTATGTATATTCATAAATGAGCCATTCTAGAGAACAGGTTAAAGGCATCATTCGACTCTTTAGAACGGAAAGTGGGCTCGGGCAGGACTCATAACTAGGAGGAATGATGGCTGGTGTGGCGAGGACACGGCGTGGGGTGCTGCCGAATTATAATAATAATAATGTGCAACTTGTAAGAAGGGCCTCGATGACAGGGAGCTCAAGAGCAGGGGTTCTCAAGCTTTTGCACTTCAAAGCCAACTTGGGCCACTTGGGTCTGGTCTTCACGGGCCACTAGGTGGGGCTCTCGTGGCCTACTTATGAGAATGACAGCCCGAGCGGACATCCACCGCAGGGATGGAGGGATGAGGTCAGCTCATGTGCAGGTAGCAGGTGGATTCCTACATCTCATGACTGTGGGGATGGGGTGGCTTGGTGAGGCCTTCATCCAGCAGAGGACTAATTATGGGTGACGATATAAAAATTGCTCTCAAGAGCTGTTCTTTTGAGATAGCCGTGTCGAGCGTCCCTCTGCTCTCCTTCTCAATGTTTCGCCTCCCACGTTCTAGGCAGCGTCAGGCTTCTGAATCTTAAGAAGAGCGGCTCTCGAGAGCAATTCTCATACATCATACAGCAATACAATGATGATGATAATTGAGAGAAATAACAGGGAGTCGTTGGGACGGAAGGAGTTGGTGACAGGAGAAGCCACCATGTATGGCATCCGTCTTGTAACTCGTTGGAAAGTGGGATCTTTACAAAATACAGCCGCCAGTCCCGGTGGACAGAATCATTGAGCTCGTCAAGGTCACGGGCGAGCACAGGCACTCGGCCAGGTTCATACGAGGCTGAGAACGACAGAGATTTGTGGAAAACAGCCTCCGGTCTGGAGGAGAGCATTGTTGCTGTCTGGTCACGGAGTGTGGCATGAAATCTGCACTGCCCTCCATTTACACGCATTGGCCGTAAATTCTTTGTTACTCGCTTGGCAGCGAGACAAGATTCTGTATCGCGGTGAGTCGCAGTTGATGTATACATTGTTCTCTTTAGACTCGGCAGAGTGATCCGCTAGAGGCTTTCTAAATTTGCCCGGGCTGCCGGGCTGCTGTTTCAAAGTGGGCACTTTGAAAAGACCTGGACGTACGCGTTTGTTGTTGTATATACGAAATATAAACAGTGTTAATAGGTTAGTTCATATTTGACCGTTAGAGAGTTAGTTGTTTTCTTACAGAACCGAGTAGCTATTCAACAAAAGCTCGCATTGATTTAAAAAAAGCAAGAATAGTAACGCGTTTTTTTTTCTATGCCGCTCAGCTAGGCATTGTTAATACTTGCAAGATGTTTTGATCTGAAAGTAAAGCACCTCCAGCAATTTTCTGAAGGAATACAATTCGGAGCACATCAAAGTACCATGGGAAAGTCCCAGAGTAATTGGATGGCAAAGGCATTTTCCATCCAGAGATTTATTTTGCATAAGGCACAAAATGAAAATTGCCTTGACAATGGACCCCACGAGTGCCACAAATACACTGGTGACAAATTCCCATTCATCTCGGGTGCAATAAGATTGAAGCGCAGTTTTTTGACACGTCTGGAAGAGAAGGCTGTCGCAGACTGAATGTCCCCCCCCCCGCTCGCAGATGAAATGTAGTGCTAAGAGCCTTTATAACAGGTGATTATTAAAAGCAAAAAGACTAATTCGCGCTTAGAAAAATATTTTAAGGCATCTTTTATTTCGGAGAACATGTTCAGCTTTCATCAACGCAAATGCCACCTGCCAACTTTCTGTAGGTAGAATGCGCTCCAAAGACAAGGACACGCGTTCAAATTGCACGGCCTGTCTTTCAGCAGGGTTGAAGTGTGGCTTTTTGGGAATAATTTTCAGCTACACCACTGACTGACAGACAGACAGGCAAATATCCCCACTGCCTTTATCGTTCAAATTTTCTTTGCATCGATATTTTATTCTCGTCCGTGTTGCAAACATGGTTCGACTTTGTCTACGTGTCTCCAGAAGGTGCTTGCAGTGACTGAGTGTGATAATGTTTTAGTCAATCGAAAGTGGCTTTGGTTGGTTGGTGACTCCCTACAGACTGAAGGGCTGGCATTTTTGTCAATGAGGCCTTCTCTATTAGATCACAACAACAAAAACCTTGATGGCCTGCATGTGTGTGTGAGCTGACAAAACATTTCAAAGCCACATACGAGGGAAATAGCCAGACGTCATTAGGAGATGTTTGAATTGTTACAATCGTAATTGTACATTTGCCCTTTGTGTGTGTTTTGACCCGCGAGCATTTAGTTTAAGACAGTGTAAAATAAATTGCGTTTTTGCATTGATTTCTGAACTTCGGCTAAATTATATTCTTAAATCCATACAATTTCGTTACTTTTAATCACCAACCTTTTGCTGCGTTTTTGGCTTTACTCTTGAAACCCCAATGACAAAAAGTTAAATAAGTAACGTGGGTTTTTTTTACCCCTACATTGATTGCTTGTAAACATTCGAAAGTTTGAGACGTAATTTTACGGCAGTAATATACGACTAAATCAATAATCAATAACGATTGTTTTGATTTTGTGTCTATATACAGTGTTAACATCTCCACAACAAAGACATACATATTCTGTTGGAGCACTGTTAACGAGCACCTAAGATCAGCACAGTCCAAGATAGTGGATGATTTGGCCAGCACCGCTAACAGTGGCGAGCCATGACTCGCCACTGTTAGCCAAGACTGGGAACTGAACCTAGGAAAGGCATATTGTATTGCATCAAATAATCCAATGCACCACTGCTGCCCATTTAAGTTCTACAATTAATAACAAGGCAAATCCCCCACCTCGGGTGAAAGGCGCTCTATAAATGCTATTATTATTACTGTAGCCACACAGACGATTTGGACCGGTGCTGTTTTTTGAGCACCTCGTAAGGCTGCAGTGGCACACTCTGTAGTTCCACACACACACACAAAAACAAAGTCCGTGTATCAATGTTGCATGTAATAATCCCCCCCTATCATAACCTGCCAGCCGCAGGTGTGTACTAGTGTAGATTACACCGTCACCACAGCCGTGTGTGCCAAGGTAAAGTTTGAGACATGCTGCTGGAGGCAATTACCTGCACCTGCAGGCCCCCTCTGGGGGGCATCATCATCATCCCACGCTCGCATCCAGGTGGCGCGCTCTTCCATCGCGACGCGCAGCTGCTGTGTGGGATGCCGCTCCTCTTCCACTCACTGCAGCCTAATTACGTAAATGAGGTCAAGGATGGGGTCGCAAATTGTGGGGCATTTATTTATTTTGCTTACATTTATTCTTTGTGTTGTCCCTCTTATTTCTCGCTCCTAACCAATGCCGGCGTCCAGTCTAATTGTAAAAATGGAATCTGCTGTTAATGTTTCCGTTTTTGCCGAATTTGTGATGAACCGATATAAAAAAATACGAATCTTATTTTTTTACCTTAGAGACGCTTTCCATCGTGCACTGAATGTTAAGTTCGGGGCACTTTTCGCAGTGGCCTTTAGCAAACGCAATAAAGAAAAGGTAGATATTTTTATGGCCGGTTGTACGTTTAACTATCGAAGAACTATGCTTAGAAAGTAAATTAGCTTCAGCTTAAGCAGTGAATCTTGATGTTTCAGATACGAATGAAATAGCAGAGCTGCTCACGGCATTTCAAAAACTGATACGGTGATAAATGAAGACTTGTTTCGAATTTCATGGTGTCCTGTCGGAAGGTCAGGCAGTAATACCATAACCAAGGAAATATATGAGAAGGTGAGCACGCTGTGATCGCCAGACCTCGACAAACAGAGGTGTTCGCGTCCAGAGCCCGCCACCACCGCACTTGCCCGGAATCCCAGAGGCAGTGAGATTTTATTTGTTAATCGATGAGGCGTTACATTTTTTTTTTATGTCACACGCGTATTGAGAAAGGTTACCGTCTTGGAAAAATGCAAGTGGGGAAAGATGAGCAGTGGGAGGAGAAGGAGGAGTACGGGAAGAACAGAAGTGGCACTCGCCCAGGGGACAAAGGAAAGCAGTGAGCAAGAGCAGCAATGTGATGGAAGGAGAGAGACGGCGACAGAGTGAGGGCGGTTCGGTGTCAGCGCGGGATAATGGACAAGCCCGTTATATACCTCGTGCCGATAAGATAGAGCTGCGGCGGCTTAACGGGTCACCTGGGCCTGGGGTCTCTTGTCATGCGACCGAGCCTCTGAGGCTGTGTGACCCCAATTAAGGTATTTCGGGACATGCCGACGCCGGATTAAAGCGGGCTGCAAGCGAAAAGTTGCGAGCGTTTTGCGCGTTGGCGGGAAGGGGGGGAAAAAAATACCATTCCGCAAATCCGCGAGTCGGAATTGAAAAGTCCGAGCGAACGGAGTGCCGGGCAGGTACATACGGACGCATTGTTACCGCTAGATTTGTACGTGGGACACGTGTAGTAAATTCCCGTATTGATCTCGTCGTGCTCTCGCGTGACACATCCACTTTGCGGCCTTAATTTTAAAAAAAGAGGAGACCGACAGGAAGCCGCTTGAGGAAGGGGAAAAAATTACGGACTTGGTGCCGCTTGGACCACTTTATCGGATGGGCCTGATTCCATTCCTGAAAGACGATTTGTCACCAGCTGACCGGCGATGGTGAACGAGTGGTCGTCCCAATGAGGACGGTGTTTAAATTCTGGTCAAATTTGCAGCGGGGTGACATTTCGCATCAAGAGCGGTGTTTTCACACTTTGGCTTCCATCTTGTAGATCAATACTTTATAGCTTTTACTCGACTTTTCACATGAAAGAGAGCGGCCCAACAATGAGCTGATATTATCTGCTCGGAGAAATGATTTCCCTGTCCGTTCTCGTAGTATTAAATATTCTGACAAGGATGGGGGAGTCAATATTAGAAGTCGGTTCATATTAAATTTAGATCGATTGTCTTGGTGTGTTGTTTTAAGTGTGACCTCGGGCGTAGCAAAGTCAAAACGGCGCAAGGATAAACATTGAAATTGCTCGGGGTAATATTAGTATCTGGACTTTTGTTCCAACGTGAGCGTGATGAAAGGATTATCCAGATATTGTACTGATATTGTGCGATTTCGCTGGCACGGTAAAACATCCCAAATGTTTGCGCAATTAGTAAACTGAGCTAGATCTGTCAATGGTTGCTATGTAATATTACATTTTAACATGGCTACTGCACGAATAACAAGTATTAGTGTCTCACCAAATGACTGTTGATTCACAAACGAAAACCTGAATAATATGCTTTTGTGCACACAACAAAGCGTACATTTTTCATGGAAATACCGAGTAATGTAAATGTTGCAGTGCTGTAGGCTGTTGTGCAGAATTGGAAAGCGCATATTCATCTCTCGTTGGAATGGTAAAGGATGGTGGTCAGGCGGTTATATAATTGTATCCGTTTACTTGTTGAATTGATAAGGCCGGGCTGTTTATTTGACACCAAGGGATTTTAGCGAAAGCAGCTTCCATGACAGGGAAATTATAAAATATGTGCTTTTTATCCATCACCTTTCGTATTTCAAAAACATTTATTTTCTATAATCAAATTTACTGTTAACCTCTGCGTGTGCATGCCATCCACATGTTTCTTGGTTACTGTCAACAAAACCATATCCTGGTTCTGAGAGAGACAGAGAGATGGGGCAGGTGAGAGAGATGAATAGATTCCCTTTGAACACGATGGCTGTTTTTCAATAAACGCTCGTCCTTCCGCGATTACGCAAAATATCTTGATACTTGGGGGGAAAAAAACCCGCGAGGTTTGAGATGCGGGTTTTCCCTCCTTGCAGATGAAGCTGGTCTGCACTATTCATCAAAGGGCACATTTCCGTTATTTGCACTTTAATCCTGCGGCCGATATTTAGAGGCGGATAGCAAGCGCAAGCGATAAGAGTCGTCGACGGTGAACTGCCACAAACGCGGGAGCGATCGCGTGCGACGACAGCGCGACCACTGTTTACAACGCGGCGTCCTCTGTGTTCATTTAGAATCCGGTAATGAGCATGTGTGCGCGCGCGATGCGTCAGTGGGCAAGACAGCTGTCTGTAAGGAGCCCGTTTCTATGGTGACCAGCAGATGGATCTCTTCACCATGGAAACGGGTGCTTCAGCAGATGGCATTCGGTCAGGATTCTAGACAATGGTTGGGGGGGAATTAAAATGGAAAACCTGGATCGTGTGCTGGGGATGAAGGGGGTGGGAGAGAAAAACGAATTGCGTAATTGTTTTAATTCAAACACGGATTTAAGCCGGCCCGTATCCAGTGCTCTGTGGGGGAAGCCAAAATGTAATGATTCGAAGGATTGGACGGCGTGACAGGTGCACAGTGGCGCCACCTACCCTGTTTCACTGGCTCGTGATCGCGACACGACACATCGGCCGTGACTCGCTCTCTCTCTGACAGCCACCACTCCACGAGCCCAAATGGATCCATTCTCACATCATTTGCATGAATTGTGGAATACGCTCTGTCCCTGTCTCGCATGCACAATGCGATGCATGAACCATCAGTGTAAGGATCTATTTTAATTGATGAGTGGACGCATCATTACACTTCTAGTTTATCGCCAAGCATTGCATAGTTCCCTACTGGTGTAATAATATCCATTAAGCAAGCATGGATTGCCTGGAAATCCATTCATATAATCAATTTTTAATTAACAACTATAAGCTCACTGCTTGTTTTGAATTTTTTAACTTGGGTCGGGCAATGTGTGTGTCTGGCTATTCCCCAACACTCACGTACAGAATTGTAATTTATTTAAATGCGTTTTTAATTAAGGGTTTCCAGAGAGTAGAATACAAAATCAAGAATAAGAAATATATAAAAAACGGTCAGAGAGAGCAGTCATTGATAACACGAGGGCATCTGGTGCTCTAAGAATGGTGCAATTATTCTTCTGTCCAAATTATCCTGCAGCTACAAAATCGTAGGCCCCAGTGTTAGAGGAGCTCCAGGGCCGCGTGGTTGGTATCAAAGGAGAGTTGTACTCTACTTCTATGCCTCCCGCCATCACAAACCCACACTGACCAGCACGGTGAAGACAATCAAATAACGATGAATCGCGATGCGTGAAGTGAGATTGCCATATTTGAGGCACGAAAAACCTGGACGTATCGTGCCTTAAACATAATATGAGAGAGGACCGTACATGTAACTGGCATAACCTGGACTTTGAATGACTTTTTCCAAGAAAACGTACATATATCCCAGGACAGCTACCTCAAAAAGGAGGACAATCCTGGAAAAAACCAGCACAGGTGGCAGCCCTAAAGCAAGGCCTTCATCCAGCAGTGTGTGAACATAGGGATGCACATGTATGTACACACAGAAGCGTTGCGACGCGGCATCGTACAAGTACAGAATTTCTGTCGGATCATAGATATGCCTTCCTGTTTGCTCACAGTGACTGCTCTGTCATCAGCACAACTTGACGGCGACAGGCCGGATGGGGTAGGTTTCCGAAATCAATGAAATAAGCCAGATGTAATCAGTGCAGGCACCCACGACCTGTGTCGCTAGCGTTTGTTTTACTCGCTCTCTTCCTCCAGGCGAGAGGAAGGCGTCTCCACAATCATCACCATGTATCACAGACACGGGCAGCGCCGTGTCCCAGGGTCGACTGAAGGCCGCATTGAGAAAAAAAAACACCCCTATCTAATCGATGCGATAGCGTACACATTTTACAAACGGGCGTTAGAAATAATGTTCCCAAGTGACACCTACAAGCTAAAGATACACGCAGAGAAAATGTTAAACATCGTCCCACGCGAAATGCGCAAGGTAAATAGAGCAAAACATTGGCTATTGGCATTTTATTTCTCAATACAATTATTATCTAATGTAACAACTCGAACATGAAACCAGGTGATTACTAATGCATGAAATGCCGCTCGCTGATGGATATTGCTACCCACTGATGCCTTTTTAATAAAATGTCAAAGAGAATATATTTTTTATATACGTACACACTCCAAAATTTAGGGCACGGAAACTAATTTTACGCTGTAATCTTTGAAGCTCGGTGTGCGGTACGAGCACGAGCGAGAGCGAAGAGAGGTTTTTGCTTTTCGGAGGCTCGGTGAGCATCGTTGCAGTGAAACGAAGATTGCCACCTGTCTAATGTCAGAATATGTGCCCCCAAAATAGTCGTTCTAATCCATTTAGGCAAAGCGATGAGGTTAAAACCATTTTAGAAGCAATTTTCTAGCACACCTTGCGTCTAGAAAGCTGATCGTGTGTGTTTTACCTGCCAGACTGTTGCATGATGTAGGTTAAATATTTCTCTGCACGTATGAATGAATATTTTTGGAACATCGGTTGCACTTTTAAATATCGATACTGCACATCGTTATCTTTTTCACGAAGCAGTATTTCATAACAAAGCAGTATAAAAGTAAAAGGTATAATCTGTAGAAACATTTAAGACACGGACACAAACGGAAGACTGTACGCAGTCATTACCCAAAGCATGAAATGTCTTAAGCTTCATGACTAATGAGCAATGGTTATGTGCAAAGCCAATGC
>JAZEWU010000011.1:701992-714143 GCA_036362915.1 Geotria australis | reverse complement strand
GTGTCGAGTGTTCCTTCGCGACGTTTTGCCTCCCACGTTGGAGGCATGATCAGCCGTTTATGAATGATGTTATCACTGTGTTGTGGTTGTGTTTACTCTGTTTGTGTTGACATCATTCAGAAACGCCTGATGATGCCTCCAACTTGGGAGGCGAAATGTCGCGAAGGAGAGAGACGGAACACTAGACACGGTTATCTCGAAAGAACAGCTATGGAGAGCAATTCTCAGTCTTGTGATTCTTACAATTCAGTAATAATTTAAGGACTTTTTGATATTCTAAAAGTTCTGGCGATCACACAGTTCTTTTCTTTACCTGCCGCTGTAGGGGACAGCAGTCAGTGTGTATAGTTCCGAGTCAAAGTGGGGGGTGCTCCCTCAATGTATGGGGAAGATGCGAGGGTAAATGAGGTTTTGTGAGAACAGAAACACCCCCCCTCTTCCTACAATTGATGCCAGATGGTACGTGCCAATTATTGCCCTGCACGTGTGCATGCTTCAGTAGCTTTTATGGAGCAGCACCTGCAAGTGTGGAATATTAATGGGGGGCGCTCCATCTCACGAATGGGGGGGGGTGGTGAGAAGGGATTTCCAGACAATCGCTATCGCCGTCTCCACGTCTCTCAAGCTTCAGACCTTCGCTGGGCAGTGAATGTGAGTGGCGAATGCCCTCCTGCATAGGCCAATAGCCTGCCAGACGTTTGATATACACAGTGTCACGTAAAATAGTGGCTCGGTGGGTAAAACACTGCAACTATGTACCTGGCAAGGCGAGTTCGACTCCCTTACAAAGTTAAAGACACCATCTTGAGGCTACCCCTTCACTAACCCTGACTGACCAGTGTGCTGAACTACGGTCACACATCCCCCGTGGCTAGATACTGCATGCGGAAGGCCATCATCCAGCAGTGGATAGAGGAGGGTACATTACGAATATGTTACGGTGCCAGCGTCGTGGGAGCTACGCGTTGCCGCTAACTCGTTGCCAATTCTCCCCGGTGTCCCCCCCCCCCAACCCCAGCGGTGCGAAGAACGAGCCGGAGCCGGAACAGCCGGTGCCACGGAAAGTGACGCTGCACCCCATCCAGGGCGTGGAGGACATTGACCCTGACGTGCTGGAGAGCATGAACTCTCTGGGCTGCTTCCAGGACAAGAGCAAGCTCATCCAGGACCTGCTGTCCGAAGAGTGAGTGCCAACTGCGGTCGGGCTTGACCGCCGCGAAATTTAGGAGTATGATTTAAGTTCGTATTTTCGGTTGGGGCTGTGCCATTTAACCTATGCTGCACAGGTTAAATGGCTTGCGGACTAAATTGCCCCCGGTGCCCTGTGATGGGCTCTCGTCCCATCCTGGGTATAACCCTGCCTTGTGCCCTGTGTTTGCCGGGATAGGGTCCGGCACGCTGCGACCCTATACAGGATTAAGCGGTTTCTGACATTGGATGGATGGATGGTTGGGGCTGTGTGTGTGTTAGCCCAAATTCCGAACTGGCTTTGTTGTCTGCCATTCACTGCTGGATGAAGGCGTCCAGCAGTGAAACCACAGTTTCTCACAATCCGTCTGGCACCTGCTCATGCGCTGATTTCATTGCTCCATCTCTCCTGTTGACGTACTCTCACGAGTACTCCCTTTTTCACATGCCATTGCGTCGTGAGTCTTGATCACTAGCCGTCATTACATCTATAGACACGTTCTGCTCATCCCACTTGCGGTTTGTAGCGGTCATTAGTATGCCCCCAAACTTGCGTACGTTTCATAATCCACGTGTCCCTCATTCTGTGTCTCGGTTTAACCCCAAGCATGCACCTCTCCACTCTTGTTTAGCGCACTCTTCAGTTTGTCTTCCGTTTGATTTGTCATTGTCATTCAGGACCATGTTTCAGGCTGCACTACCATTGGTGGGGGGGCGGTGGGTGGGTGGGGGGGCGGTGGGTGGGTGAGACTGGGCCAATGCCTGGTTGACTGGTGGGCCCAGTGCAACCCTGGTCGTATATGTGAGTGCTTGAATGAGTGTCTTTAAATACTGCCGTTAGTCCTTTATGGAGCAATACCAATGACTGCTTGCACATTAAGATGGATATGAGGGATTCATATAGGATAAGGGTTTTTTTTCACATTGTATTTAATCGACACACACAGGGGAACATTGCAGACGAGGAGATTCAATTGTGGGAGACGAAAGCAATAACACCATGCCAACAATGTCAGCAGATACCAACAATACCCATAAAAAGGGATATACTATATAGACTAACAATACCACTATCTATAGTTATATGGGATTCACTGATTATTTAGTACAAAAGCTACGTTCTGTTTACAGTTAATGTCACGGAGTACAATTATAGGTGGTGAAGTACTGCATATGTGTGTTTGCCAATACAAAATATGTCAGTGTTTGTACAAAAGATATACTTGTTTTCAAGGGATATATATAATACCGTTGTTTTGCTATACTTTATTTTAAAATGTAAAAAAGGATATCCAGGGTTGGTAAAAATGTTGCCAAAAATATATGAATTCCAGGAAAAAATTGTAAAAAGAAAACAAATTGTGAAGAAATCTTATTCTGATATATTATATGAAAACACTAGACGTGTGGGCCTAGAGACATGCATAACTGGCAGAAATAAAGGTTACCGGCGAAATAAATTCAGAATCACACCGCCAAACTTTTACCTTTCTATTGGAGTTATTTTTTTATCTTCATATATATATAAAAAGATTCTTATAAACCACATATTTGCATTTCATTTTTACAAGCGTCATATTGAAATTTCAAAAACGAAATCCCACAGTAAGTACTTCTTTTGAAATACACTTTCATATTAGAAAAAAAAACAACAACGCAAGATTGCTTTTTTTCCCCCCTTTGAGCTCATCAGCTATTGCCAACGGGGGTAAAACGATTTCATAATTCAGCCGTATCGGCACAGCCATTTATTTTTTAGTGCTCTGCGCAGAGCACGGAAGCAAATGTGAACTTGACTGCTGTGTTAATATATTACTCGGCTGACAACTGTAACTGCATTTTGGCAGAAAATACCTCATTCATTCAGTCAGTGATTTGTAATAATCTGAGAAACCGTAATTATGCAATATTCCTCCGGTTAGTTATTCTTGTGGTAATTTTTTCCTTCATATTCCATAGCTATTAAAGTCGGTGATCGTAAAGAATATGCTGTAGTATACATTTTTTCACATCGTCGTGCGATAAAGACGTATGAGTACGCACTGATATTAATAATAATGGTAGGTAAGAGAATCACTGCGATGACATTGTGACCAAAATATGTTTTACGCGGTGATTTATTGTGAGGGAGCTACCCGCGATTAAAACTAACACGTTTCATTTTACGACAACCACAAACTAAAAAGAAAACATTTTACCAATAACCCTACAAATGACCAAATCACACAGCATTTTTGAAATCTCGAGCCCCGCTGATGAGCAACCATCTCATAAGACATGCTCCTGCCCTTAAGTCGGTTACATCAGTGTTGCTGATTTTCCGTGCTCTGTCGTTGTTGACATGTCGTTCTCTCTGCAGCTTTGTGCAGCGCTTTGTGACCCTCGGGTGAAAGGCGCTATATAAATGCTATTATTATTATTATAGTGCAACAACATCCATAGCTGCACCAGCCTCCACTGACCGATGCCGTAAATTATAGTCAAATAGCACCCTCCATCCACACGCATGGGGAGACTCTTTTCCAGCAGCATATTGGCAAATAAGCCGGTTCGACACGAACAATGGCATCACATTCGTCGTTTGGAAACCTGAGCAACACATGTTCAGTTGCTCTGTTTAAAGACATTTCATGGAGTTTGGTCTTTGTGCATTGCAGATGGGATTTTTGTGTTTACTCCTGTGTGTTCAGGAGCTTAAACCTGACTAAGGTCGCTGGAATGAACAGCAATCGAGAGCAGTTTTTTTCTGCAGGAGAGGTCCCTACAGAGAGGCATCAGACCTCAGGTGGTCACATGGCCCTATTATCCTTCCCACAACCCCCTGCCGGCTAATGGCTGTAAATCATCGCTCATTATTTGTGTCCTGTGGAGGGAGAGTGAGGCGAGAAAGTAATAAAAGGTAGTGCCTTAGGGTGTGTGGAGATGTACACCAACAGATGTGAGCAGCCTATCACCTCCTTATCTGCTCTTCCCGAGGGGAGCAGGCGCATCAAAAATGAAAGGAGAGGAAAAAAAATCTCAATATTACTACACACGATGTTATTTTATATGGACTGTACGTATTGCGATGCTGACCCGCTGTAATGGTTAGCACCACCCGACTTGCAGTTTGAACCGTTGGCCACATTCCTCGAACCCCCCACCCCCTCCCCCCAAGCTGTCTTCAGCCAGCATTACACGTGGGTATTTCAGAATGTGTTGTTCGGAAGGTCAAATTTGGTGGAGTCAAGTGTGGGTATTCCACCGCTCCGAAGACTTTTTGGCCATTGTGGAATAGTAGGCCAAATCATCTCAATAGGGGCTCTCTACGGCTTTACAGGTGGAGGCCCTTCTTCCAGCAGTGGCGTGAGCGAGCAATTGCAGGGCTGCACCTTTTCCTATTACTGTACAAAGAAGGGATTTATTCTGCATTTAAAGACTTTCCGTCTTATCCAGGTTTCATTTAATTTGGTATGCACATGAATGTATAGCCCGTTGTCAATCCACTGCGAGATAAAAGCTGCCCCTCCCTCCCCCAACCCTCCCCCAACCCTCTGCCATGTTGGTCATGGGGGTTGTTTGGCCCCCAATTCACGATGCTTAGTGTGGGGTTGTCACGAAGTCAACCCACAACAACTGCTGCAGATATCGCTCACTGCTGACGTTAGCTATGGCCGGGAATCGAACTCATGCTACCAGATTCATGGTGGTGTGCGCTCATCACTGCACTATAAACTCCACCCTGGTCTTAAAACTAGTTTGCTTCAATATAAGTAGTTGAGTATCTTGAGATGTTTGTGTGCATATTTCTTAAATTGTGTTATTTTCTTCTTGAGCAAGAGCAAAATGCAAATGCAGAATACATGCAGAGTTGCAAGGTCGACACACGCATGGGAAGATTGCGCTTTGCTGAACTTAACAGATGGCCCAGACCATTAATCAGAGGGATGTGACATATTTTTCGGGCATTTGGATTAGCATAGATTAGAGATCAACATTTGACATATTACGCGTGGAATTTCCTCTTAGTTGTACATCTGCTGCTTAGTAGGATGATGAAGAGAAAGCCCAGCGTCGGGGAAACAAAAAAGGATTATGATATTTAAAGAATAAATACGGGGAGTATGGCAAAACAAACCACTGCTTATTTATAGAAGTGAGAAAATGCACACTCCTCAAGAGGCATACAATCACTCTTGGTTCGTCTCTCTTGAAACCTATTTTACAAATGTTATCACCTCCGATGTGGAATTCTTTGTCATAAGCCCGATTTGATGAGATTCGGGGGACCATGTATTTGCTCGGTTTTACAATTGTAAGTGCCGTGTACTCTTTAAGGCCTTCCTGTGGCAAAAAAAGCAAGTATAAATATTAATTCTTATATATATGTTAACAATCAGTTGTCCAGCATGAAAATTGGAAATTTAATAGAAATGTGAAAGTTTACTCTCTCTCAGTTTATTTGTTTGGGGGAAAAAAACGTTTCCCAATACATTAACATTCTCAGAACATGTATAGATGTTAACACAGTGTACAAAATGATATGTTAGTAGTAGTAATAATTTACAGATGTTTGTCAATTTACTGCTGGATATTGGCATCCTCATGGCATCCTTATTTTCCCACGCAGGGAAAACCAGGAGAAGATGGTGTACTTCCTGTTGCTCGACCGGAAAGAGCGATACCCCAGCCAGGAAGACGAAAATCTCCCACCAAGAAATGAGATCGGTAGGAATGCACTTACGTTGATTGATTTTCCTCGTCTCTAATACCCACCGTTCTTTAATCCAACAGCTTACAAGATTGTTGCTTTTCAAAGCTGTTCTTTCAGGATTAGCCGTGTCGAGCGTTCTCTCTCTCTCTCTGTCGACACAGCTATCCCGAAAGAACAGCTTTGAAAATAAACCGTCAGAAATCGAGCCGTGAAAATCTACATCAGTACAGATGAAAGGATCTTTAATACAAGCGTGCACATACGATTGAACTCTTCATCCCGCATATTGAGGTGATAATGGTTGGAAGGTGATTCATTGAAAAATCGGGAATCCTCTGGCAGTGGCTTCTCATGTAGAGATCCATAGACTTACGCACAGGCTCTTAAGGGCTGCTCTTTCAGGATCTCCGTGTCGAGCGTTCCTCCTCTCTCCTTCACGACGTTTCACCTCCCGAAACATCGCGGAAGGAGCGAGAAGCAACACTCGACACGGCTATCCCGAAGCGGCAACTCTTAACGGGAGCAATTGTCGCAAAGCGAAACGCAAGACTGAGCGCCCTGTCGTGTGCCGCTGCGCGTCATCCACAGCGGACCCGCCGCGGAAGCGAGTCGACTCGCCGCTGCTCAACAGACACGGCAAGTGGCGGCCCGAGCAGAAGTCGATGGAGGTGCTGAGCGTGACGGACGGTGGATCGCCAGTCACCGCCCGGCGAGCGCTCGAGATGGCACAGCACAGCCAGAGGTACGACGCTCGCCCTGCCGGCACTTCAGCACCGGACAGCGCCGGACAGCGCCCGCACGCCCACACATTACGGCGGCAGCGGTGTCGGAGCCAGCCAGTTAGGGGGTCCTAAGCAGAAATGGTTTTTTTGGGCCCCCGGGCAAGTTGTCCTGAAAATGTATAATAGTAAAAAGCGAAAAGGTGGCCTCCTTGAGCTGCTCGGGGCCCTGAGCATTCGCTTCGTCTGCAGGTTACGCTGAGCGCCTATGCCGGATGGGAGAGTCAGTCGCGAGCGGTTGTGTGTCCACCACCGTCGCGTTGTCCTCCGGCTCACTCCGTCGTCCAAACGTGTCGTCATCCGGTGTTCTGCTCCTCCGCCGGTCCCTGCATCCCCCCGTGTCAGGGTCCTCTCGTCTGTGACTTGGACGTTGTGCGAACACCATATTATATACAGTTCTTGGCAAAGCTATATATGGGATACTGTAGTGTACCTGTATCGACTAATTAGTCAAGATACTGCTGCCTACGAGTCGAAGCATACACTGGTATACGGTAAACTTTTTATTTGTAAGTAGGGAAATTTCGCATTAAAATAACGATAGAAAATACAGTACAGTACATACATAAGCCAGTAACATAGGCGTTTAATATGACTATATAGACATATGTATTATATGTTATATATGTACTGTACCATAATACGCCTGGCAGCGCAATTGCTTTGTATACAAGGGACATGAGATACACGTGTTGCATGCGGGAAGCTGTTGCGTGCGCGACGTCCGTTTACGTCGACTTCGTCCCGTTCTTTGATCGAGATTTCTGAACTCTATTAGAACCCTCTGGGACCACGGACGGATATGCGGTCGGACGTTGCCCGAACGGACGTTATGCGGCGCATGAGTGTATTGAGTTCATTTAAGCAGCAGCTGGATATTTTCTTGACAAAACATGTTAAGGATGAATGGGGGTGGGGGGGAGGGAACTGTATGTGCTATGGATTTTTTTTTTATATATAATAAGAACCCAGAATGATATTACCACATTTGAGAGACTGGCTTAACAGCCTTCCAGCATGTTACTCCGTTCTTTTGTTCTTTCACACTGTGCCATCTGGAGGATGGCAGAAACTTCACTTTGATTGGTGCAATGATCCAGCCTTTGGCTTTGTAAATCACCACATCAGGTGCAATCAATGGTGTTAATGTGGTTTGTGAAAGCCACTCAGTAGGAAGCCACGATGCCTCCCGTTGAGACAAACTCGCTCGTTAAAGAAGTCACAACGAGCCCAGCTAATCTTCAAGTGCAATCTTCACAAATCTGTTATCAATTATATGTGTCTGCGCACGTCCTAAAATGTGAGTGTGTGGACCACATAGTATTTCTCCCTGATGGATTATTCTCTTAATCGTCGTATAAAAAGCCATTATGTGCTGCAGTGGAGCATTCTGGGTAAACATGAATTAATTGATTCACATTCGGAATCTCCGTATGAGATTAAATATTTGCAGTCAGCCATGCTTATATTAACGAGCACCATTTGTTTAAGCAAACTCTGGACCACTTTTGACCTTTTTTACACTATCCTTACACGGACAAAAATTAGTGCATTTTTGTCCCTGTATGGATGATATATTGTATTTACTTACAGTATTTACAACGATGGGTGTTACATCACTTTTAAATGTTATCACCAATTTGATCAATTCATATGCCCACAATAAAGGCATCAATCGCGCATCGAACAATCGGTTACCGAACATGTGTGCAACCGATTTGAAAACGGTGTGCTAATGTGAAATTACGGCGCGTAAAACATGAGCCAGGACAACATATATGAGATGAACAACACACCTGGGGAAATACAGCCAATTCAAACACAGGCATTTCTTGAATCTTCATTCCACATTCATTATAGTTCATCGAATCGGCTAAACCACCAATTACTTACCTATTCAGTACTGCAAAGGCACTGCTACAGATGCTTCGAGTTATATTTTTTGTTAAAGAATCTTAATATGTATGCGCGGTGTGGCAGTGTCGGCGGTGGCGACAGGCTGTGTGGCTAACTGCTACAAAACTCTGCTAAGCGCTCGTTACCGCTGATTGGCCGTGTGCGCGGCAGCAGCGTGTCCCCGTGTGCTCTGGCAGGAGCGCGCGAGCGCTGTAACGAACACGGGGGCAAAATAATGAGAGTCATCAGTCCTGCGCCGAACGCCGCTGGCAGGAGGATGCTGCGATTGCACAGCGAAGCTTTCGCGACTGCCCCATAAGCACTGCGCCACTTCCTGCTCCGCTCCTATTTGTGTCGCTCTCCGATGCGCTTTTCGGCTGTGCCGCGAGTTGTTCGGCGTGACGTCCGATGTTTTGCTCCGAGCCCTGGAGGCCTTTTCAGGATTACGGTTACTGAAGGAGCTCCCAGGACGGAAGAAGGCCGTGCAGCACAGCCGCACAAACCTAAGCAATTGGGCTTCGCAAACTCCGTTCCGCACCTTTTTGATCGTTTGCCAATTCCTTCCCATTCAAAAATATAAATGCGGTCGTTCCACCCTGACAGTATCCGGTGATTGGCAAAATATAGAGCCAGCCTGGGGTGGCGAGTGCTCGTTGTGAACCAGAATTTCTGTAGCCCAGATATAGGATTCCCCAACAAGCACAGGGTGAGTCAGTAAGAACATGCCACCAGGTGTTATCACAAGCGTAGCCATGGGATTATATGTCAGCGGCCGTGGCAGGTCAGCTTTGATTGTAGGAACGGCAGCTGTAAGCTTGATGGCTACATCAAGCCAGGACATTGCTGCTCTTTCATCAGGCGTGACCTCTGCGGAAACGGTGGTGTTTTGAGCAATGACCGTGGATCACCACTGTGAGTAACGGCAGGGGTGGCCAGCATCGGACACCCACGTGATTCGGAATTGGCCTGTCACCAGCAGGGGAAATCACATTGTGTAGCTCGGCAGAAAACAAGTGCCAACTGCGACGTGTTCGAACTGCGAGGGAATTAATGCTGCGTGTTACTTCAAAGCTTCGAGGTCATTTAGAACTTGCAAGGGTCTGCAAATTGAGACCCTATGGTGCGTGCATATTAGCGCTATTTATAGCATAAGCTCTGATTTAAATTTGCATAGAATGGCCATTTTGTAAAGTGAACACAGCTTTGTCATGGATGAGCGATTGCTGTTAAGTGAGACGTAAGAAATTTTACACGCGTTATACAAGTACCTTTAACTCACAGTCACGTGTAACACATCGCAGAGGCACTATAGAGATTGGAAGCCCATGAGCCATTTACAAGTGAGAAAGAAAACACATTTCCAGACGACTCAAACGCCAGAAATTCATCCTGTGCACCGTGTCGTTCATTTCCACTCCGCTTGACTATATGAGACAAAAGCACGAAACTGGAAATACAACAACGAAACTCCTGAACGTTTCAGACGATAAAGTGGCTGACCTGGTCTATTTGTGCCTTTGCGTTTAGTAAACAGCTGAGCGTGCCGGTCAGAATCATGCCAAAGCACATCCAGGCAGACAGGTATACGTGTGTGGCCGACTTTGTGATGTGTTGACGCGGTCACTGGTGAATTCTCCCCCCCGAGGCTGCTCCCGACTGTTTCCCTCCCCCAACCACCGACGATTTTCCTCGAACTCACGCCAAGCGATTGTCTCGTTCAGCGATCCCCAGTGTGATGCCCCCTGGAGCTCAGAATCCACATCCCCTTCCCCCCCAGTGTCGTCCCAGTCGCCAGGCCGTGGTCACAATGTTATCCGCAGTGACTGTGACAGTCAAACGAACCGTCAGAGTTTCCTGCGAAATGCACTCTCGTTTTGGAGTGATTTCGACAAACCGTACGAAACGGTAGCGTTGGTTTCTTCGTTGCGCTTGCATTGGAAGCTTACGGCGACTTTCCCCGTCGTCGATTTTTGCAATTCAAGTTTTCGGATAACAGCTGCGGTTAAAATTGTGTAACCTTGCCTGGTCACGTCACCTTGCTATATTGAGGGGTGCATTACAACGTTGTTTTGTTGCTTTGACACTCCAAGCATAACATTTAAACACAACGTGTATGCACTGTGTACAGATTCAGATGCGCACTATGCTACGTTATTGCTCAATATAAATTACACAAAAGACTCACACCAATGGCAACAAAATCCATTGAGGGCTGTACACCAAATGTCTTGTGGTGATCGTGAATTCCTAATTGCATGACAGGCTTCACAACTTCACAGTGATGAGCAGTATTTGATACATTCGCAATGGTAGAATGGTTAGCACACCTGACCTGCAATCCTACTATCAGTTCATTCTCCCACTGACCGTTGAGACAATAGGCACGCTCCTTGAATCGCCCCACCTTTATCTACCCAGCAGTTTAAATGGGTTCACCACAGTCGATCGGGCAGGTCACTTATGGTGGGGTAAAGTGTGGGAAATCCCATCTCTTTCGAGACATCTGGCCAGTGGAAAAGTAGGCCCAATACTCTCTACAGGGGCTTTTTACGGCTCCATCTCGTGGAGAAGCCCTTCAGTCAAAAGGTGGCAAGAGCAAGCAATTGCAGGGCTGCATCTTTACCTTTCTATAGAGACAGTGTACTCAAACGCCCTTGGGGGATATGATTGTGCTGTTACCAGGTCCCGGTCAGTAAGCGGAGCATCAACAGGATTAGTCACGAGTCCTCTCAGCAGTCCAAAGGTGAGTGCTCAGGAGTGTGTTACATATTGCTTCTTCCACTTTGCGTTCACATCACCCACTCCATCCATTAATATCAAGTGAATATTCAGCAATTGCTCAGTGTACCGTGTTGTCACAGCGCGCACTTGACTTTTACTTTTTTCTTTGTGATTCTAAGCGATGATGTTTGGCATCCCAAGCGAGCATGCCAGTTCTGTGTTGACTGTCATCTCATTGCTAACCACATTCTCCTCTTTCTTGTCCTCTTTCTCACACATCATGACCCTTGTGCGCTTATCCTATTTTGATCACCGCTTGAAAATTTCATTTTCTCTTCTAACGTCATGGCATTCCTTTGATGATCCTGGATGGAATTTTACCTTTGAGAGTCCTCTTTGAAAATTCTTTCCTGTTTGAATTCTCTTTTTTTCCTGCTTGATCTTGATGATGTCTTTTCCTGGATGAATTCCCCCCCCCATAAATTTCCCCCTTTGCCTGAAGTTTGATTTGTTTTTTTTTGTTTTTTTATTTTCTACTTGATCGATCCTAAACAAATTTAACGTTCTCCGTAAATTGCCAACGATCTTGCCTTTTTCAAAAACAATGTCCCCTTCGACCAATCTCTGTTCCTCTGGGGGCCTCCTTCTCTGGACCTTGCTTATTCCCATTATTACTACTACTCCTCCCTCTGCGCATGACCCGCCGCCGCCACCACCGTAGCCGGGATGGCGGTCGCCGCACCTGTTCCCCGATTCCAACTCCAGATCCCAGAGCGCGTCCGACGCGGACGACGGCGGCGGCGACGTTTCCCTCTCGAGACGGGTCTCGCTCTCCGACCCCAAAACGCAGACCCTCCCGAGCAAAGCGCGCAAG
>JAZEWU010000011.1:664031-684332 GCA_036362915.1 Geotria australis | reverse complement strand
AGCGAGGAGGGTGAAGGGGAATAGGAGGGCGAACGTGGTTGAAGGCCAGAGGGGACGTACGCGTTGCAGGCAGTCATGAGGGGGCAGGTTTCCGCCGTGCAGAACTCCGAGATGGAGCTGTACTGCAGGTTCACGTGTCCAAAGAATGTCGTGACTGCACGCCAAGGCACACCACGTCCAACCGTACGGAGATGAGCTACGCTCAACTTTCACAGCTTCAGACGCATGGGTCACGGCTTCAGACGCTAATGCGTTACTTTGAGCACATATATTAAGGGAAGTATCTATACGAATGTAATGTTAATTTAAGCGTTTCAAAGCTTTGCGATAGAGCCATATAAAACACGTATAATAGTACTAAAACAGCACGTAACATTGCATTACATGACAACAAACACGCCAGAAAATTCTTAATGCAACCGACCATGTATTGGATTATATATAACAGAATTATATTAATTTCAATTTGTTGTATAGCTAATACGATTCAACAATCAAGGGGTTTTTTCTAACATTGCGTTGGATGGCAGTGCCCTCTTCCGGCTGCAGTTGTGGCCTGAACCAATTACACACACTAGAATAATGATAAAATATAATAAATACTATTTATAACGCACACATCTTAATTTAATTTCGAAGATATTCATTCGAAGAGAGAACGACTCAGAGGCAAGCAGAAACTGCTGAGATGGGAAGGGGGGAAAGGCAGCCAGGTGGTTAGCCGGCACCAACAATTGCCAGACACTGCACCCTAAAAGTTATGGTGTCATCGGCCAATTAATTCACGAGTGTTTTGTAGTTGTGGGAGGAAACCGGAACCTGGAGGAAACCCACGCGTAACAGGGTGAGAGACCACACAAACTCCTCACAGAAAGGTGCCCGAGGCAGTTTGTTTCCCGCCTCAGGCAGGACTTTCTTTCCTCTGAGGCGCAGATGTTACCACTGCGCCACCCTGCCACTCACTACAACATATACAGAGTTTTAAAAAACCGCTATCATTTTTTTTTAACAAAACTGAATACACATTTCGCGAGTGCAAGAATATTATATTAACCGATGCCTTGTTTGCCCCCCCGCAGCTCCACTCGGCACCCCTCCCGACCCCATATTCTACAATAAAGCACACGCAAGAAGTAACGAAGGTGATTTGTATATGCACTCAGCGAGAGTGGCTTAATTCCGATTAGGATTGAAGCACTAATAAGGCGATTGACTTAATGCCCGTTAGCATACTGTGCTCGTGATGGTCAACGCGATAAGTGTTTGTTCAACGGCTCCCACTTGCTGCGTCAATATCCTTCATTCTCAATTCCATCGTGTACCTTGTCATCGGATGGGACGGCAGTGTCTCCTCTGCCCGCTCTTTGCTCATTAAGAACGAGGAGCGGGTTTAAGTTTATTCCATCTAGGTGCATGTCTTCTTACGCTTATTTGTAATAAAACCACGGTCACCAACAGCTACGGAACTCTTACTAAAATGTCTACAGATGCTATGCATTTGTAAAGGGAATGAAGCGTGGGTGAGGATTTTTTGTACGTGACACATGTGGTCACAGGTGCGTTTATATGAGGCGGAAATTTTAAAAGATTGTACGTTTTTACCCCATAAAGCGGTGCATGCTGTATTCAATAAAAGCAAAATAACGGCAGAGCATCTGATACCAGAGCGATGACTGTCTTTGTTACATAGACGTTTCTAACACTGTGTTTTGAAGGAAAACTTCTTATCTTTTAGATTTCGCCAAGTTGCAAAATGTCCCTCGGAGACTTACAAAACAACGCGAGTGATTAATGTAAAATGTCACGTCCTAGCATCAAACGAAAATGTCCGGTTTATACAAAACTATTTCTTTACACGTTTTGATGCTCAGAAGAACTGAACAGATACGCTATAACGTACAACGCAGTAGCAGGCTTATATAATAAAGGAAATAATTATGCTTCCCCCGGCAGGGAAAAAAAAACGACCAGAGGGAAAACGCAAACACGCATTTAAGTCGCTGAAAGTATCTACAAATCCATGTAAACAATTTCCGCCAAAAGTGGACAGGAATTCTTGGCAGCGGTTGAAACACCGCAACTCACGGCGGAGCATGTTTGTGCCCTTATTAGGCCATTCGTTTGGATCTTTGCGTTGCCGGTGACGCAAAAGCAATTTTTGTTTCTTTTCAGCCATCTGCCATGGAATTCGATGCTGGTGCTGCAAGGACGGCAAATCCACCGTGGAGCGTGTCACAATTACCGCTTTACGCGGCCCTATGCTGCTGGGTGCAGGGTGCCGCCCATCCGTTAGCCGCAATGGAAGTGAGCGATAGGAATCGTGGGCTTTCTGCAGGAACGTATTTGCTCTGGCTCAGCCACCTACAACTCCTTCCCATCAAATGTTCTGGCTTGAGAACGTTGGTCAAACGGACAAAGAAATAGCATCAGCCCACGGGTGTTTTCTTTGCTGGAAATACGTTTGTTTTTTTATAAATCGCCGCTTTTAGTAACGACCCAAACGCCGCGTATTTATATGTGAAAAACAAATAAATCGTGGGTATTTTAAAACCACTGTGGTTTCCCCTTCCCCCCACCCCCCATTTATGTTACTTTAAAAAGGATGAAGAGAAATTAACTTGTTTTAATGAAATTTAATTCCAAAGAACCCCCGCAGGAATGATTGAGCGAGTAATTTGCCAGATTGATGAAATTTAACATGGAATGTGCCCCCCCCCGTCTCCCCGGCTCTCCCCCCACATCGCCCCCCGCACCCCCTCCCCATGGCCCCACTGTGAACGTGACGGTGTTCCAGTCACCCCTGCGTTACCTCAATACATCATTTTCTGCCCTTGCAGACATTTTACTCATCCAACTTTTTGCTTGAAAGCCGACGGGGAAAGTTTTCCTCCGGTGAGATTCGAGATAAAACGTCACACGGCTCGAGTCACGGCTTTTGGCCAACATGAGATTGCCAATGACCATTGACCAGAGAAGGTGTGTTTTGTCGACATGCCTTTGCCTATCTGCCACTCTGTTTCCGGAGTGTAAGGTTAGAGACGAGCAAACAATAAGTCTCCTTCATTATCTGTCTTTACACGTTAAAAAATAACGTTATTTTGTATAGAACCGATGCAACACTCTTGGAGCACATCATATCAGCACGATTCAGTACAAGCAAAATCTTGACAAGTTTCGACATACACTGCCTCATCAGCAGAATCAGACATCCTCGAATCAATGCTGGTGAACTGCCAGATGTTTTAGGTAAGGAGCCTCTCTCCAAGCTGTGGGTCCTGGTTCATCTCACAGTGACATGCGGCAGCTCACTAGCATCGATGCAAGCAAACCTGGCTCTGCTGATGAGACACTGTATGTCGAAACCAATTCAGAGTTTGTACTGAATCAATATTCATGAACTCAGGCACTCCCAGAAGGCTGTGTGGCCAATGGGTTGTGTAAATAGTCCTTTTAAACATTTCTGCTTTTGTAGGTGGAGAGACAGGTATATGAAGAAGACATTGTCTGCTCATCTATTTTAATAATAATAATAGTAGCATTTATAGAGCGCCTTTCACCCGAGGGTCACAAAGCGCTGCACAAGGCTGTTATTTATATTCTCCACAATTATGTGAATGGATAGTTTCTGTTTCCGTAGTGTGTGGCCCAGGTCGGGACAAACTGACTCACAGACTAATTCTGTTTGGCATTTATTTTACAAATCCTATTCTGTATTCATACATTAGATAAGTGATGTGAACGTTTAACCGGTGTCACATTAGCACAAGTGCTTGCTATCAAACATAAATACACCCCAATGGGTTTTAAATACATGGGTTTTAACTTAGACAAACCCCCAAAGCACTTTGTTGAATTTGATACAGCCAAATAATAAATAGGAGTACAACGTGAGCAGTAGCAGAGCGTCGTTGGCTGGAGCCCTGATGCTAGGAAAGAAATCCTGTACAGAGTCGCGGTGAGCCGCAGCCTATCCCAGCAGACACAGGCCGCAAGGCCGGGCGATACCCAGGATGGGATGCCAGTTCATCACAGGGCACCAGGGGAAATTTAGTCCGCAGGCCAATTAACCTATGCAGCGGCATGTCTTTGGACTGTGGGCGAAAACTGGAGCAGATGGCAAAAACCCACACAGACACAGGGAGAACTTGCAAACTCCACACAGAAAGGCACCAGAGGTGGGCATCAAACCCGGGACCTTGTTGCCGTGTGGCGCCAACGGTACTGACCGCGCCACCACCGTGCCACCCCTACAGCAGCTGCACCGCCTGCACACTCGCCAACTACATCAACCACGTGCCCCCTACCTGTTAACAACAAACTCTCGAACCCAGATGCCAACGAGCCAACCGCTAGACTACCAGCGCGAACACCACAAACCAAGAGAATCTTCCAAAGCAAGCAACCGCTTTAACTTTTCCCCCACTGGCCGGCTGCGCGGAACGAGCAGCCGCCGCGGGCTCCACGCACGTGACGCCGGGCCCCGCGTACCGTGCGTGGCGAGCCACTCGTTGAGCTCGATGGAGGGCGGCAGGGTGACGAGCGGGCGCAGCTCCGACTCGGTGATGCATGCCCGCACGTAGTCGGGCTCCAGGTAGAGGCGTCGCTCCTCGGGGGCACTCTTCTTCTCGCTCTTCCGGCCACGCCTGGCACCGGGGGTGGGCACGAGTCATCGCCACGACAAACACTCGCCCGTACAGCTCGCACGTCCTGTCGGGGCAAGTGCCGCGTGGTCTTTGGCCGAAAGCCTCTTAAATAATGCAAATTTGAATCATTGTTTAAAATACAAAGTTTTTACACTTACCGGCAATAAGAACACAGTGTTAAGATGTTTAAACACAAAAGGTTCCAACGTGCGGGTAGCCACACATACTTGTGGCATAACCATGCAAAAACAAATGAGTCATTGAATCATTGTTGTTATCAAGTGCTTGTTAGCAAGCGCCTGTGATGGCGTACGAAGGGGGTTGTGAGGCCTGCACCACGTGCTAGCCATCTTAGCCGATGTTTTACATCCTGCACCAGGTACCCGTTTAAGGTCGCGTTGACCTCGGGGCGGCTAAGATCCGGTTCAGATATTCACCATGAATGCTCGCCATGAGCGGGAATCCAACCCGGGATGCCGTATCCGGTCACGGTTGCTGCTCGTTTTCGATGGCAAGTGAGACAAATAACGCAACGTGTCCAGAGGAAAATTGCGTTGTTTCGAATTCGAACTGGTGTTGAGCAACTTAGCATCATCCACAGCAGAATTATCTCTCCAACACCGTGTGCTGTGATGAGAGTAGCCTCCTGGTTTGACCGCAACTTGGAAGTCATCACACGCACCTTTTTGCGACTTAACCCAATGTCACTACAGACCTGATAGCATTTTATCGGCAAAACATAAATGATGTCCACATTTGCATCCTGTTTTCAAGGAGGAGATGTTCGTTTGCAAGGATGCAGGTATTGTCCAAATAGTGTTATATCAAATATACGACACTCGTGTGGAGTGAAATCAAATGTGTCGTTTCGGAGAGTGAACCCATAGCGGAGTCATTTGACTCACAGCAGTGTAACGCACCAAGTCAAATCCATGCCAGAATTCTCAGCATTTCTCAATAGCCAAACATTGGTGCACATTCACGACAATTGATGGGACTTTATGTTAACAGGTAAGAACCAATGACATTTAAAGTATGTTTTTGTACTGGTCATCTTGATTGGAAAGCGATAACCAACACAACAATACCCCGAATGTAGCGGCTATTGAACCACAACAAATAAAATAGTACTTGTATTATACATGGTCTCCCAAATGGATGTGAGATCTGGACAATTACCATCACCCTAGAGAGCAAACTAAAAGCGACAGGGTATGTTTTGTAAAGGATGTTACACATTTCACATACTGACAAGGTGAGTCACGTAAATATATATTACGGGGCACAGTTCACGGACAGACCGTGTCACAAATGTGTGAGAGCAGGGTATGCAACACGGAAATGAAAATAAATAATTAGGGAAAGGCACGTTCGATCGCTCGGACAGGTAACGAGAAAACTAGAGACTGAATATAAATGTGTTTTGACTGGGAAAAGTATAGACACAAGACGCCAGCGACTTAAGTACAAAAGCAATTTGATAAATTGGATGCGACTGGGAAACTCCATCGCGAAGTTCTTGAGCAATATCACAGACCGAGCTAAATAGAAAACCATGACACACAGCGAGCGAAGGATGCTAGTGAAATAATTGGCGACACCTTGCAAAACAGTTTTATAATTCAGGCAAGAGCAGCCACATTTGTTTTTAATAATCATCCTGGTTGAGTAAAACAGAGGGGTTTCGTTTTGAAGGCAATTATCTATCGTTTTTACTTGTGGCATAAGTCAACGGTTTCACAGTGACGACAAGGACAGCCGCGGCACCATCTCAGCATCGCGGCGCGGGTCAAAAGGTCATTTCGTCCGCCACCACGATATCTAACGAGCATTTCTCCCCGACCGAGAAAGGTGGGCAAATTATTTCCATGCGAATCACAGTCCCACAACGGCTGACATGCTGTGCCCCGAGCAGAAGCCCACTTCACGCTCACACTAACGATGACGCGCTGAACCGCACGTCCGAAATCGTGTAACTGCGACGGGCCTGCGTTAGGGACGACACTGAAACGTCAACGAAACGAGCGCGCGAGACGCAGAGCCATGCAAGACGTGAGTGACATTCAGAGGAACCCGCCGAACGGGTTGATGAGCCTGCAGAGGTTGGTGGCACACCTTGCAGCAGAAAACAGGCACAAACACGCTAATACACCAGCCCGACACACCTCGGAGGCGACTGCATTCCTACTTCTTGCGCATAGTTTCTCTGGGAAAATCATATCCTTTAGAACGTGAGGCGACACGTTTGGCTGGACTGTGTGATGACGGTAAACAGGACAGGAAAGAATCTGACTGATGGATCGTGCAGCAGGTTTCTACTTTATGGAGTAAAATAATTATTATGATTTCGTGATTTAAGTTTTCATGGCTCGATGTGTATGGTTTGCTCTCCATAGCTGTTCTTTTGGGATCGCCGTGTCGGGTGTTCCTTCTCTCACGTTTCGCGACGATTCCCCTCCAACTTTGGAGGCATCATCAGGCATTCTAAATGACTGTTGTGGCTGTGTTAATACTGATGGTTGATCTTAAGAGCCGTTTTTTCGGGATACCCGTGTCGAGCGTTCCCCTCTCTCCTTCGCTACGTTTCGCCTCCAACGCTCGACACCGCTATTCCAAAAGAACAGCTTTATAGAGCAATTGTCAATTAGAATTTATGGTGCGAATGTCAATCAGCTGCTGTGTAAGGACCCCCAATGCAGTGTTGGTCATGGGGGGGGGGGGGGTTTGACCATACATCACCACACTGGTCTGTAAGGGTTAATGGAGAGTGGTGGAGGGAGAGGGGGGGCCCAGGACCATCACTCCCCACCAGGGCTCAACGTAACTTATATTTCCTACCGGGAAGGTCATATCGCAACCCCCCTTCCCAGCTGTGATCCACTGAATACTTTGCCCACTTTCTAACCGGTTCGCCGTACCGGACCGTGCAGGCTTACTTTCACCTCTGCTCACCACTGATATTAGCCGTGACAAGGAGTCAAATGCCGGTCACTGGGTCTGTAATGCATTGCCCTTGCCACTGTACCACCACCTGACTCTGCATCAACACAAACAGTACGCGTAGTCTTGAGAAGTTGGTCCAATAAAAAGTTACAATATCACGAAAACTTTCAAAAAAGTGATATGAACTCAACAACAACTCACAGAGACCCTCACAGAGACCCTCAGTTAGTGCTGAAACAGCCGGGCAAGTGGCTAAACGGTCCCCGTCTGTGTAACAAACAAATCGAAACGAGACTGTCGACTGCGATCCAGGTAGACAAGACAAGATGAGACGAGGTGACTGTCTGCCCGGATCAATACTTGACCAGGCGCCGACTAAACGTCATAGTGATTTGTAAAATACTATTAACATGATCATGGACCGATCCAAATGCAGCGCGGATTCGAACCATCATATCTTGTCCTTTCCATACCATTTCCGAAACAACTTCTATTCGCGCCATTTCAACCTACTTTAAAATAACCACACACACATACTCACAGAGACAAACAATTATGTAGCTTTTCACGGCCCAATGTATGCAAATTGCTTTCCAAAGCTGTTCTTTCGGGATAGCCGTGTCGAGCGCTCCTTCAGTACTCAGAGGATGCCTCCAACGTGGGAGGCGAAACGTCGCGAAGGAGGCAGGGGGAGCGCCTGACACGGCTACCTCAAAAGAACACCTTTGGAAAGCAACTCTCAAACAGACAAACAAACATCCTGGCCAAATTCAAATCACCGTGACGACAGTCTACCTGGACCAATCAACCCCAAAAGGCAAAGGACTCACCTAAACATCTGCCTGCAACTTTGCAACATTGATAGACGCCGTTGCGCAGTAACTCATGCGATTATTCCGTGTGGAAATTGAACCACCGCGGCGCACACATCCCCGACACTAGTGGAGCACGCTCCGGGCGGAGTAGCATTTAGCATTTAACGAGAGAGTAGCTAATTTAATAAAGAACTCCTGCAACGCGCCAGTCACACACGCGGGGGTTGTAACCGCCAGAATGTCACCTCACGAGCAGAGTACAAACCCGACTTTGCAGTCCAAAAATGTTGTTTCGCGATAGTCGTGTCGAGCGCTCCCCCTCTCCCGTCATCGTGGGAGGCGAGACGTCGCGACAAGAGAGAGGGGGAGCGCTCGACACGGCGATCCCAAAAGCGCGACTACGGAGAGCGATTCGCACAATATCGAGGCGTGAAAACCTACATCATTACAAACACGACTAAGTTGTCACGATCCCGTACCACCATCACTCCGGGGTGCTCTTCCCAAGACTTACTAACCCCTTGGATTACCTTGAGATGCTGGTACTGATCGTTGTTGTCATTATTGTACCGATGTAGGTAGGGCTGAAAGTAACTTACATTTCACATTGGTGCGATCGTATCATAACTTGCCTACCCACGTGTACTGTACCAAATGCTTTGGCCACTTTGTTACTGGTACGCCGTTCCAGATTCATACCGGCTTACTTTCACCTCTGCAGGTTTTCACGAATCGGTGTTTGTATGAGAATCGCTCATTTTAAAAAAAATCCAGCTCTTTCGGGATATCCGTATCGAGCGTTCCTCCTCTGAGACTCTCCGTAGCTGTTCAAGTCTTAAAGCAGCAATTCCCATCATCAACAGCATAACCGGCATTCGTCACGCCTGCCCTGGAGCCCCCTGCACGCACGCCGCATCTACTCCCCGTCCCCCAAACCGTGAGATTCTCACCTCAGCACCCTTCCCATGGCACGAAAAACCATCTTGCAGTGTGCGGCCGACGGCGCGGGCTGGTGAGGAGCTGTCGGGGCTGCCTTGGCGCGTGCGCGCTCTACCATGGTTAGGAGACCAACGCCCAGCGACTCTCCCCTCTCCGGCCCGTCTCACCTTCAAGACCCTAAATACCTGTCGATAAGTGCGAAGCAGAGCTGATATATACCCTTCCTTAGCTTGACAAGCGTGCCGCGTGGGTCGCCGCGTGTCCTAACCTGGCTTTCAGTGGCACGCCGAGTGAGTGAAGTGAGTGGTGGCTGTGTCCCGCACACAGTAATCATTAAGATCTCCCCTCCTCCTCCGAGCCCGCGCCTCCTCCGTTCCTCCACCCCTCTGTGTGCCCGCTCCCAGCAGCCCACCTAACCCGGCCGCCTCCTTCGCTCCGTGCCGTCCCATTGGCTCCTGGAGACCCGGGATGAACCATTCGGAGGATTTTTCTCACAAAGTCCGTTCAAAACTTTGAGCAGGGTTGAGTGATGGGCCCACTGAGCGGGGCGGTGTTGGTGAGCGGAGAATACCAAAGCATTTTTTTCCATGCAATTAGGACTTGCTTATTGAGGTCACAGACTTCTCACCCGTCTACATTTTAACGTCAATGTTTTTTTTTCCCCACTACGTCAGCGGCTTTTTAAAATGTATTTTAAGCCCACAGGACTTCTTAGAAAAATCATTTTCCACACATCATTAGTACGTACTGTATTAGAAAGCAATCATGTTTAGTTTTAGGCAAATGTAAGGTAAAACTCTGGATACATTAAGACTTCACTGTCTAACGTTTTGGCTGGAATAGAATGAGGAACTGTACACTAATTGTTTTACAAATATACGATCAGAAAAAGCAGATTAACACATCGAAAGTTGACAAGCCGACAAATAAAACACAGAATCAGCCCAATCCAATTGCTCCCTGCGTGAGTTTAGCTGGAAGGAACCGTTGAGCCATGTAGCTCTGTTCAACTGTTGTCCAGCGGGGAGGGGTAAGCAAGTTGCAACATTTCAAGGCACCGGGATAAATTTACTCAGGACAATAAACCTAGGCAGCATGTCTTTGAACTATGAGGCTGTATGCGTCTTTATGATTCTTTACAAGTTTTTGCTGTGAGCTTGAAGCTACAGTTAGTACCTTCGATGAGCCACCTTAGATCCATCCATCCATTGTCAGAAACCGCTGAATCCTGTACAGGGTCGCGGTGATCCGGAGCCTATCCCGGCAGTCAAAATTAAAAATCTCAGCCTCGCTGCAATTGTAGAAATCAGCAGGTGGTTTCAAGGGCTGCATATGCTCTTTTCTGTAATCCTCAACACGTTCCTTCAACATATTTCCATCTCACTGTTACACCTTTGCACTGCCTTTTTCTCTCAGTAACATACTGGCCCTATTTTCTGCTGAAAATAACAAACACCTATCGATCTGACATCTACCTACGAGCTGGACAACGGTTAACAGGAGCTACGCAACTTCAACGGTTCCTTGCAGCTTAAACCACGAACTGGCTTTACGAGCGGCGCTGGTTCGTGAGCGTCACGGGCTGCGTGACCGAGCAGGCGGCGGCACCGCTCGCCTCTCGAGAAGCCCAGCCTCTCGCGCGTGACGTGCCACATTTTCCGAGAGGTTAAGAATGAATGAAGCGGCCACCGCTGGTGCCAAGCGAACAATCGCGACTCTGCCGCATAAAAATGCCGCCCCCCCCTTCGTTTAAAGCGCTTACGCAATGCAAAGCTTTTTCCATGGAGTCGTTGGGTTTTGTTTCTAGCCGACTGCGCAGGCAGGCTTAGTTGTGCTGCCATTTGTTTCCGTCTCACACCCACACGGCCACCGGCAGACACCCACAACAGGTGGCCAGGAGGAAAGCATGAGTTGCAATGCCATGTCTACGTTGGTTTTCGCCGGGCACTCCGGTTTCTTCCCACAGTCCAAAGACATGCTGCCCCACAGGTTAACCGACCTGCGGACTAAATTTCCCCTGGTGCCGTGTGATGGACTGGCGTCCTATCCTAGGTATAGCCCTGCCTTGCGCCCAGTGTCTGCCGGGATAGGCTCCGGCTCACCGCGACCCTGTACAGGATTAAGCGGGTTTCTGCGAATGGATGAAACCAAAGCGAAGTTCGGCAGCGAAGGCCAGTAAATAATCTCGAGAAAATATAAACACGAACACGCAACGGTTCAGAAATATTCCAGCTGCAAAGGGGCCGCTTGGAAAAAAAAAATGTACCACCTGACCCAGTGGCTTCCCATACACAACGTAAACGCGTGAAGGATCGCCCGTAACGGAGATCGTAACTCGATAAAAACACAACATCTGCCAGCGGAACAATTCGTAGCTCTGCGTGTCCTCACGCCCAAGGAGCGCAGCTGCAGAGGTCACACGCGGTTCACTCGAGGCATCGTCGGAAAACGCGCCTTAATGACCGTCCACGCTCTATTACACACGGCGATAGTGCCGCGCGGCCAGTCTTTACCAGTTGCCAGGCTGTGCCTCCACATTCCGATTAAACCCCTGAGTGACCCTCCTGCAACTGGCATGGGAATCCCACCTGCTGAAGACTTCCCTCCTGGCTCAGATGCACCATGGATTCAGTGGAAGACACTCAACCGCCTGAGAACTAGAACGGGACGATCAAAAGATGCTTTGGTCAGATGGGGCTACAAGACCGGCCCAACCACCTGTGAATGTGGAGAAGCAGACCATACTATGGAACACTGCCTTGTCTGTGCTCTACTACCCAACCTCTGCAGCTCAAAAGACCTTGCGGAGTTCAATGAAAATGCAAGGGGCTGTGTAAGAAAATGGGAAACTGTAATTTAACATCGCGCTTCGAAGAATCGCAAAGAAGAAGAAGGTGGGCAAATTGACGGGCCAAGTCCGGTTACAATTTTCTCCGTGGCTGTTTGGGAGAGAGGCCGTGCCATCGCGGGGACTTTGGGGAAGCTTTCATCCAGCAGTGGATTTATCGTGGCTCGGTGTTGATGATGGTAGACAGATGTTAATAATGTAGGTTTTCACGCATCGATTCGTGATGGTTGCTTTTCAAAGCTGTTCTCTCCAGATAGCCGTGTCGAGCTCTCTCTATCTTTAGCAGAGGATGTTTATAATTAAATAAGAAAATACCCAGTGAACTTCCAAGCTCTGGAAGCGGGATTCCTGCGAGCACATGATGCTGATACGGGTGAGCACGGGTGGCGCAAATAAATTAAGTTTATTTTGGATAACAAGATGAGAACTCAAGGGACCAGGACAGTATAATTTTCCACGCAGTTAGCCGGCGCCAACTCGCCAGAAGCTGAGTCCTATATATTACGATGTTATATATTTATGATGTTATCGGCCAATTAATTATTAGGAGGAAACCGGGTAAACCCGGACGAAACCCACGCAGAACACAGAGAGAACACACACACACTCCACACACAAAGGCGCCCGGGGCAGGAATTTCTTTCTGCGAGGCGCAGATGTGACCACTGCGCCACCTCGCCCTACCGCTCACTTGTAACGCGTGCTCTAAAGCACACCTCGTACTGGGGGCTGGCTGGCATGGGCGCCGTGTACACACGCAGGTGTGTGGCGGTGATGAAACTCATCCAAAACGATGTCGAGTTTACGCGAGTTTGGGGAGGTGAGGAGGCGGGGTACCCGCTAACAGCTCTTTCTCTCTCTCTCTCTGTGCCTCTTGTTGAACCCGTTTCGCTGAAGGCGGAAGATTGTGTATGCATCGCTGAGCTGTAAAATGCTTGCAATATACGGCGGTGAGGCCAAGGTCGCTTTAATTATTTAAGCGAGCTTAGCCTGCGCGGCCCGGACCACATCGGCAATTAGCGCTCAGGGCGAGGCGCCGCTCGCTACCCACGTGCGCCAGGAGCTGTGCAGCCCCGTGTTTACCCCGTCTCCTGGCAACCACGTTACCGTCTGGACAACAGGTAACATCATTAAAACATGTGGTTAGTTTGACAATATAGAACAACGCATGGCGGTGCTGCTCGGCAATGCCCGAGACGAACCAATGTTAATGACGAACAAACGCTCAGGACGAACCGGCGCTGTGTCTCCCGAGTGGAGAGGTTTCCAACGCCACACCAGGTTACTCATTTGAGGCCGAGTCGACCTAAGAGAGGTCCAGAAACAGGTTCAGAAAATCGTCAAAGGTGTTGGCCGTGAGCGGGAATCGAACCGCGTTCGTAGCGCAGCGTGCTAACCGCTACACTACCGCTCCCCTAATGCCAACCCAGCCTAGAAAGACAGTGAATTGACAAGGGCTGTGAATCGTGATTCTTTTCAAGATATAATTTCTTATGTAATCAGTCTGTGACTCATGAGCAGCATTTGTTAAACACATTTGACTAATCAGCTGCCTGCTGGAAGATATCGAGCGAATTTTGACGATTTCATGTTTCAGGAAGGTGTGTTGTGACGAGGTTGTTGTTGTAATAAGGTGAAATGCTTCACTGAGCGCAGCTGTTTTCGAAAGTTCGTATCTTGCATCACAGCAGCATTCCAATCGCACAAACCTCAGAAAGAGGTTCCGAGCCTCCTCCATGAGGCTGTCCTGGATTAAAAGGACTTACTTATTATAAAAGCACAACCACCACAGTGTTCCTGCTACACGAATCTGCATAATACCACACCCTGCATGCCCCGCTCCTAGTACAATATACTACCAATGGCCACCTTTTGCTTGCACATCCACAAACGTGTTCAGGTCAAAACACCACAACACACGCACAGAGCCCCTGAAAGAGAAACCCGTGGACAGAGCGCGTCCCTTGTAGGGCCCAGTTTGGCCCCCGGAACTCGCACAGTCGCTAAGTCCCTCGGGCACGTCATTCGGGGACGTCATTCAATACTTACTTTGGAGCCCAGCGCTGGCTACCTCGGAGTACAGTTTGAGGCGTACGCTCGTGGACAAAGGTCAACTCATCCACTCCTGGCACTCCTGCCAGACCCGCCGGCGCTCGTCTTACTCACGAGCAGTCTTTAGCATGGGGCAAGCCACCAACCCAGGCAATTGCAGGGTTGGAGGGAGGGATGGCCAGTCGTTTGGTCAAAAGACGTTCAGCACGCGGGTAATTCCACAATATCAATAGTGTCGCGCTTTTTATGAGTTAGGTCACGTAATATTATAATAAGTGTCGTAAATACACATCCACCCAATTAGTAAAAGTTGTCACGTGAACAAAACGTGCCATTTATTTACTACTTCAGCACACAGGTGTGTTGGAGAGCGAACCTACACGTACACAAGAATGCGTGTTTACTGCTTGGTGCTCTCTTAAAATACGTCTATTAAAGTTAAGAGTACGATCGGAGTCCATTATTGCAAAATTCATTGGAAGCATGCGGTGCCTTTTAATGAGCGCGGGAGGGCCTCGTCATTGAATTTTTCGTGGGGCCCCATAATCACGGAGGCCACTAATGACTTTACTACAGCACGCAGATCAGCTGCGATATTTACATCGCATCCATAGCGAGTGGGTTGCCTTGTCATATCGATAACACTGCCAAGCAGAACAGCCTAAATCATCCATTTCTAAACCGCTGGTCCTGGTGAGGGTCGCGGTGGCAGGGTTATAAAAAGCAGTATACATATTATTTTTATAAATGCTTTTTATGAAGCATTTATAAAACCACTCCTTTATAAACCTTGAGGTTAGCTGGCCACCGCAGAAGCACCGGCACCAGTTTCAGTTACAATCCTCCGTTTGTCTGCCTGTTAAAACAGGGATATTTACGAAACGTGGAATTTGCATGCACCTCAGAGCATCCCCGTAACTGATGCAACAAAACTGACTTCAAAAGCCACATTATTTGGTTCGTAAAAACATATTCTGTGATGCACATTCAAGAGTCTTTCGTAATTCACCCACAGCGTCCACACTCAGCGACTCTTACTCGCTCGCTGCATTTAATTAAAATACTCAAGTTGTGTATATTTAGCAAGGCTGACATCTCATATCATTTACGATCTATTCCGCGCGATTATGCTGTTAAGGTTAGATCTGGGGTTCCGATATCAACCAGGCTGTCTTATTTGCGTTGGGAAAAAAATAGATATACTCCCACAAAAACAGAAGGTAAACTACGTATTGTTTATAAATGTTTCCAACAGATATCATCCTCAAATGTGTTCTATTCACTGCTGGACGAAGGCCTGGTCACACTTTCTTGCGTGCGTTGCTTAGTTCGAGCGTTTGTTTTATCGCAATCATCCGGCATCCAGAGCGTGCAAGAGTTAGAGATAGTAGTCAATGTTATTGAGCAACTCTTAAGACCAATTCTCATACCTACATCAATACAATTCTCATACCTACATCAATACAATTTAGACAGAATATCTCCACTGAACGTACGATTCTGTCCGTCTCGTGCACCATAGTTGTGTCTTGCAAAGCAGACCGTTAGTGCTTTACCAACTTCCTTTCTGCTGCTTTCACGCTCCCGTTGTTTATTTTTGTGGCATCTCTAATGAGAGGTGTGCTGTGCAATTTATTTTCTCCTTTTCCGAGCGGTTATACAGCATTCTTGGTATTCTATGTTGTGTTTGCATCATCTGTCTCTGTCATATCTGTTCTCTCCATCATCATCATAATCATCATGTGTCTTGTGATGCCAAACAACTTGCTATCTCCCAACGTTGAGGGCACTGTCCGCTACAATGTTTACTTATGTCCTTGATTTATATTGATGACGTCCATTTAATAATGTTGCGTCTCTATGGATGTGAATTTCAGGCTTAAAACCCACTTATATTCTTTTGTCTCCGTTTTGGGATATTTTTTTATCTTAACAGGTGGCAATAATAAGAATTGCTTTAAACAGCTGCTCTTTCTAGACAGCCGTATCGAGCGTTCCTCCACACTCTTTCCCAATGTCTTGCCTCCAACGTCGCCAGCTTTTAAATTCAGAAGCCTGATGATGCCTCCAACATAGGAGGCGAAACTTCGCGAATGAGAGAGGAAGAACCTTCGACACCACTATCTGAAAAGAGCCGCTCCTAAGAGAAATTCTCATACACCGAGCCGTGACAAGCTACATCAATAGATTGCAATAATGTGATGAAAATTATTTACAGTCCCCCGTGATGGGCACAACGCTACGTCTATGCTATGTGAATAACAGTAAGAACGTACCATAATTAAATCTCAATCTGCCAATAACATCTAACCGTTGGCTGTCAGAATGGCGATTGCAGGAAATTGCTTCTCATAATCAAAGGGGCCTTTCTTGTTTTGACAAAGCAGCTTTGAAATACGTAGCCGATTGCAAAAGCTAGGCACGAGATGCAAGGCACTTTCAACGTTTCCAACTGCGTTACCTTCTCATGGGAAATTTTACAATGATGGATTATGACTCGCATGCCAAATCACCTCTGGAAATCGTACACATGTCATCGGGTGTTTACATTTCACTTCTGAGCAAACACCACGCTTTACCAAGTCACTGTAGCCATACTGGACATAGGATTGTGTAATGATCCACAGTTTTGGAGGTGAGGGTTTGTGGATAGTGCAGATTTGTGAAAACTCCTAACCCGCTATTCTGCAAGGTCGGGGGGTCAGGCGACGCGAGAACAATTCATCAAATGGGTTTGTGAACCCACCGTTGAGCAGTAATGGACCTTGAGTGTCTGGCCTTTCTCTGCGCATTCAAATTTCCTACTGCACGGAAAACGCTCTTTAAAAATGCATTTCCCAAACAACCGAATGTAATCCCGATGGAAAACGAGTCTCCAGACAGGCTTTCCTGGCTCAATAACGTGAAACGTCGGGACGTTGGTTTGCAAACTGTGCTCTGAGCCGGGACCCTGAGTTCGAATCCCAGCCAAGAAAAGACTAGTTTTTCCTCCACTTTCCCCGCTCCTCCCCACAGCTGCCCTTCTCTAACCCGGCGTGACCAGCGTGGTAAACTCTGCTCCAACAACCCCCGTGACGAACACGGTATGGGGGGGGGAGACCTTCATCCAACGTTGCATTTAAAAATGACCGTAAATAATTTGTATGGGAACTTACACCTCTTCCATGCCATCTGGCCATCGTCGAAGATCTAGTCAATTTCTCCCAAGAGTCGCTCCCTTGATCTCACCAGCAGTGCCATGAGCAGGTAGCTGCAGGGATGTGCTTTTACATTTTTACGGTTGTTTACTAATTACTGAGTTCAGGTACGGTCATCCCTCGTTCGCGAAAATGTTCGCGGAAATGTTTTTCCGCTAAGTGTGTTTTCGTTTCTCGAATTTGTTTATCCAAAGACAAGGGTGGCTTTTAAAGGTACAGCATAGGATATTTCCGAGACTAAATTTCCGTTGTAGCGAATTTTACTTCCGTATATCGATTCATGACGGTTGCTCTCCGAAGCTGTTATTTCGGCATAGCCGTGTCGAGCGCTCTCCCTCTCTGCCTTGCGACGTTTCGCCTACCACGTTGGAAGCATCCTCGTGGGAGGCGAAACGTTCGCGACACGGCTATCCCGAAAGAACAGCTCTGAAGAGCAACCATCGCTAATTACAATTTCCGTTATGGCGAATTGCCGTATAGCGAGTCTCCGCATAACGGGCACCGACTCGACCCGCTGCATCCAGCGGTAACATCTGCGCGAGCCATCTCGGCGGGCTTGTCGGGGTCCAATCTTTACGTGCCAAACAGCGATGTCTGTCAGACGCAACCGTCACGACGCTGCAATGTAAACACATACCCAGGCCCTCGCGCCTCGAGCACTAGACACAACACAGGTACGCGAGAAGCAGGCGGCTGCATAGAAATGTCACTCGGCTGTGAATTAACGTAAAAGCCTTGCAGTCGGTTTCCCACGGCCCGACGGCTGCGTACAGCTTTTGAAGGGCTTATCAGCAATCTCTTATCGTACAGCTTTTGGCAAAACCAAGTACGATATTTGAGTTAGGGTGTTTTTTTTCCTGTATTTTTTTTGTTGGTTGGGGATCTGAGCGTTAACGCTTGTGCCATTCCAAAGCAAAGCTTATCGCGTCACGCCGCGTGCCTTGCCACCCAAGGCCGTGGTCAAGAATTCCCTCTTAGAGGCTAAAATTGCCCCCCCCCCAACCCGCCCGCCCCCCCCTAATTCCCCTGCAACTCTCAGCTCATCTGGTGGCGCCCTCAATCAACCGAGACTCTCTCGAGAGAGCTGATGATGATGGTTGACGCCGAGTAGTGAGCAGTTTCTTGCCGCGGTGTCCTCCCCGCAATGGATCGATGTTTTTATCCCCGTCTATATTTACAAGAGCGAATACGTTTATTTTCGAACGAGGCGAGAGCCGGTTCGAAATTCCCCGACTCACAGCAGAGAGCGGTGGCCATCGGAAAGCTTTAATAATTAACAAGCGGCGCTGGTGCTTTTGTTAAAATAAGGTTATTGATTTGACGGAAAACAAAACTATGAAGATGTCAAAACACAGGCGAGAGAGGATGACGGCGAGTAAACAACGCGTCAATTATGACGAACATATTTCACACACGTGCCTTCTGGACAAATGATAAACAAAGCATCGACACGGATTTTTTTTGTTTGACGCCATAATTTTACAATGCGATTTTGTTGCATCTTCTTCTGACAGCTACGTTTGATGGCACAACTAAAATAGGAAAGGGGTAAGAATGTCAACGCACGAGAGCCGCACACACATACAGAGCGAGTAACAGAAACATTATGATGGTTGCTCTTCAGAGCTGTTCTTTCGGGTTAGCCGTGTCGAGCGATCTCCATCTGTCCCTCGCGACGTTTCACATCCCACGTTGGAAGTCTGATGATGATACTTCAAACGTGAGAGGCGAATCGTTGCGAGGGGAGAGATGGAAATCGCTCAGTGACACGGCTATCCCAAAATAACAGCTCTGACGAGCAACCCTCACGAATCGAGCCGTGACAAACCTACGCAGCGCTTTGTGACCCTCGGGTGAAAGGCGCTATATAAATTGATATTATTATTAATTACATCAGCGACAGAAACATTCTGAGAAATTCCGAGCGGTGGATGTTGCGGGCAGTGCGCCGCGCGTTCCGCAGTGGCGTGTCGCAAGGCCACGAGAGAGGCCACGCGTACTCAAACCGGCAAGCAGCCACCTTGTTCTCTCGCAGCACAGCAGCATGCCGTGCACACACGAGCAGATCTTCTGCAGAAGCGAGTAGAGACCCATGTCTGAGCCGCGGCAGCAAGGGAGGCCGACAGCCAGAGCTCAGGACGCGAGCGAAGACGGCAGAGGGAAATAACAAACTGCGGAATCGCGCGTACGTCGGGCGTGCAGCGCGCACAACGGAAAGGAAATCCTCAGAGCGAGGTTACGAACAGAGCCCGCAGGCGAGAAGGAGCAGTACGAGGCGCGATGTTGGCTACTGCGGAGGCAGCCGCCAGACTGCAAGGCCAGCAACATTGAGGCGGACGGAGCGCAGTGGGGGTACAGTGCACTTGCTGGGGCGGTCATCCATCCGTGCGGCTGAGGGCACCGCGCACCGAGCACGCAACGGCACCGCGCTACGGCTCCGCGTCAATCATCGATCCCCCGCACCGCCCCCCCCCCATGTCCCCCACTTCCACCCCCCACCACAAATATAAAGATCCCCCGTATAGCCTTAACGGAGTGTAGGGTCAAGTGGTGGTCAAGTGGTGTTGGCAAGTAACACCGAAGAAGGTCAGCGCGGCACACGAAATGGTGGTTGGTGAGAGCACCACCTCATTGTGCAGCGCTTTGTGACCCTCGGGTGAAAGGCGCTATATAAAACGCTATTATTATTATTATTGCTTCTCCACTGCTGGATGAGAAGCTCCCCCTCTCCCACGCCGTTACCAGCCCTCACGCTTCACTGCCATCCATCAGACTTCCAGCAAGGTGACCTGGTCTCGTCGCTCCATCTCCCTGATGGACGTGCTCTGGGATTTTCAATAATTCACCAGCAGATTGGCACCACA
>JAZEWU010000011.1:635741-648903 GCA_036362915.1 Geotria australis | reverse complement strand
GGGGGAGTGGGGAAGAGTGGAGGTGGGTAGTGGGGGAGCTGGAGGTGGTGAGCGGGACATGGTGAGCGGGAGCGGGCAGCTGGGGTGTAATATCGTGTGAGGGGGGAGCAGTGGGCAGGTGTTCGCATTCAAACAGAGGCGCGCGTAGGTGTGTGCAGAGCGGTTTGTTGGCTTTTCCTGTTGTGCTTATCGGTGGCACCCGATTCGTGCCAACTCGACCGCGGGTTCACATCACAGATGCGTGACGCGATAAGCCGTGACGTGAACTGAGCGACAATAAAATACAGTCCAGGAAGCAGGACCGATTCCTCTGCAAATACGTACAGTTATTGACACTTATATTGAAGTCAATTACACGAGACATCTCTCACCGAGTCGCGGGGCACGTTATCAGAAGTGTCCTGCTTTGGGGATGTTGGGCCGAGAGCAGTCATGAGTGGTGTATGGCTGCATGTGAGAAGAACCCGGAGTAAACGCATGCCTCCTACGAGTGAGTGAGTGAGAGTCACCACTAGCATATCGTGGGCTACTTCACAGCCACACACCAACCGCACCTGGCAAGCCGTGTGATCGATAGTACTTGCAAGTTATCAGCCAGACCCCCGCGACCCTGTACAGGATTACGCGGGCACTCATAATGAATGAATGACGTACCAAGCAGACCCCAGCCCCAGGACAGGCGTCAGCTTACCACAACTTTGTTTCACAGCTGGTTACTTAAATTCTACTTGGCAAGATAGACAGACCGTGCCGCGGCTGCAAAACGTGTACGTGGAACGTGTATCAAATTAATTGCTCACAGAGCCTTGAACAGACATCAGAATGGACCGTAAGGAAGATGGAAACACGTTTTCATTGTCAGACATAAATATACGTCTAACGGTCACAATTGATAACGCGCGACAGTATTCGTTCAATGTCGAATCTATTCATTCATTCGAAGAGAGAACGACTACGCAANNNGGGGGGGGGGGGGGGGGGGGGGGAAGACACCCACGCGATAAGCCGGCGCCAGCATCTGCCAGACATTGCGTCTTATATACCATGACGTTATCGGCTAACTAATGAACGGATTTGCTCTGGTATATGGAAGGAACCCCACGCGGGACAGGGTGAGAACACGCAAACTCCGCGTGCAACGACCTCCCCGGGCGGGAATCAAACCGCTTCGGGCCTTTGACCTTCTCCGTGTGAGCCGGGGATGTGACCTTGACATAGCCACCGTGACCCCGCCGCCCCACAGGCGTGACTGTAGGCCGGTAACCCCGCGGCGCGTGACAGCCAAGTCCACGCGTCACGGGCGGACCTCGGCGCCAGGCGAAGGCAAGCGCGGCCCGCCAGCCCGGATAACAATCGGATTGAACACCCCGGAGGACTGGGCATTGGGGGTGTGGGGGGGAGCGTGTGACGCTGGGGGGTCTCTGGTGATGAGGAAACGACTCGAGGAGGAAGAGCGAGCGCAGCGTGTAATGCTCTACAGCCGTCAACTTTAACTAGCAGTGGGCCGCGAGCGCCACCCAGTGGTCCGTGGAGACCATACCTCAAGTGTGCTTCGAGGTGCGAAGGCTTGGGAACCCCCTGATATTCAGGGTGTTCGAGGTACGCGGAGGGCAGAAATGCGTAGCAAGCGGCGCGATTCGCGAACTAAGCACCACCACGCACAGCCATCGGACGCGAGAAACACAAAGCGACCGGCGTTATTGCAACAAGACCCCCCGTCTGACTTTCACACCAACTCCAGGGGAGCAAAGAGGGCCAGGGGGAAGACGCGCGGTACACGCAATGTGGTAGCGGCACCTGCCCCGTGCGCTCACGGCTCCGTTATAGAGCGGCGAACACCCAAATATACGCACACACACGCGCGGGGGGTATTTTGGTAACGCTCGCATCCTCGTGAACCCGCGCTGGAGGCTGTACTGTATTCCCCGTAGGAAGACCGCGTCTGAAGCGAGGCAGAAACATAATCTGCTGTTACCGAACTTAGTAACAGGCTCTTCGGCTTACGCAGCCCTAATCCGGCAGGCGAGGAGCGCTCGGCCAAAACTTACTTTCCCGCTGGTCGTGCGGAAAAATAGTCTCGTTGTGACCGTTCCAAAAAGCCGGCGGTGACGTGAGCGAGTCTGACCGCCGAGCCGCTACTCCGGTTTCCTCCCGCAGTCAAACCAGACATTCTGCCTGGGTTAATTCTCCAAAATTACCCCACCGGTGCCTTGAGATGTTGGTCACTCGATCAGTCGTCCCCGCCGGGCAACCGTTTAAAAAGCGAGCGACACAGTTCTCAACGCTTCTTGCCGGCTGAGATAAATTAAACAAATCTGACAATTAACGGCAGAAGCGCAGGATGGTCGTTACAATAAATCGTGCGACACGCGGGACACGCAGCGAGAGCCGGCGACTCGACTCGCTCCGGCGGCGCTACTCTTTACGCGCCGCGGGCACTCGGCGCGTCCGTCCCTTTAACTCCGTCAAAGTGTCGCGGTGACGCGCGGCAGCAGCAGAGGCATCCCGGCGAGAGTCACACACACATACCCCATGAGCCAGTCCATGCTGCGAGCCGGACACGGTGCACGACGCGGGGGCTGGGCGGCTCCGGTCTTTCCTCCTTCAGCGTCCCTCGTCTCGCATCTCGAGGACGAGGCCAAGGGCCGGTGCTCTCCCACCTCTCCCCCCCACCACCACCACCTCTCCCCCCCACCACCACCACCACCACCTCTCCCCCTCGCTCCTCCGCCTCTCTCGGAGCCGCGAAGCCCCGGGGTGTGGAGCGGCAAGCCCGCGGCTACCCGGCTCCGCGTGGTCCACACCCGGATATCCGGACGTTGCAAAACACAGCCCCTCAGCTGTGTGTGTGTGTATGTCTTGGTGTGTGTGTGTATGTGTGTGTGCTTGACCCTACAGTCTGTTAAGGCTATACGGAGGATCTTTGTCTTTGCATGAGGAGCGGTGGTGCCGCGGTTAGCGCGCTGCGCTACGAACCCGACGACTTGAGTTCAGTTGACGGTCAGGGCAAACAGCAGTGATGATTTATGAACCGGTACTGGGCCTCTCCCCTAGGTCGACTCAGCCTCTAATGAGTACCTGCTGCGATGCGTAAGCATCAGCAATAAAGAGACAAAGACGGCCGGGCGTGCTGCTAGCCACCCAACCACTTCGTGTGCGGTGCTGGCCTTTATAGGTGCTACTCGCTCACAGCACTTGACCCGAGTATCTGCTGAGGCTATACGGGGGGGGGATTTTTGTCTGTGTGCGCCTCGCTCTCTCTATTAGCCGTGCGTCATTGTGCCACCGCCTTCAATAGCATCGAGCCACTGGGCAAGGCTTCGATTAAAATGTGGAGAGCGAGAAAAAAAACCCCACACCGCACCATGAATCATCAACTGTCCGGTCACGGAAATGCAATTGTTTCTCGTCCCGACAGATCTATCGTTGCTTCTGAGTAATAATAAACACGCAGCGCTTCGGACATGCAGCATTGTACATGCTGAGAAAGCATCATTCACGTGCAGTCATTAGATTACCGAAGTATTAGCATTATGATGCCCGTTTAAAATACATATAGCTGTTGTTTCGGGATAGCCGTGTCGAGTGTTGCTTCTCTCTCCTTCAGGACGTTACGCCTCCCACGTTGTAAGGCACCGTCCGGCATTTCTGAATGTTGTTGACGTTGTAAACACAGCCACAACCAGTCATTCAGAACGCCTGATGATGCCTCCAATGTCGGAGGCGAAACGTTGCGAAGTAGAGAGCAGGAACACTCGACACGGCTATCCCGAAAGAACAGCTATGGAGAGTAATTCTCATACATCGAGCCGCGAAAACTTACATCGGTACAAAACTGCATGTAGTCTATGCGAATGTAGCGCGCAGCGGGATTCCAGACATTGCAATGATGCAGTGAGCCTCGCGGTAGGGTCATTTATATATAGGCACGTCGTAATTAGGGTAGTAAGAGGCAATTACGTTGTGATAATTGAGCGATTTCGTCGATGAGATAGATCGCCGTTGTTTCCTGGCCACTATTCTAAATCGATGCGAACTCCAAACCAGAGCCTTGTGCCACGTGCTGTAAATGTGTTAAATTCGTTGCAATACCTTGTGATTGTATATATTGTCGGCAAATTCACGCGTTTGCTGTATCGCAGGAATCCCGCTTCCAGAGCTTGCAAGTGTTAGATATAGTAGCCACTGTTATTTTTAGGAGCCAGTGTTAGAGATAAGCGCCAGTGTTAGAGGCAGATGCGAGCGTTAGAGACAGGAGCCGGTGTGCAAGCTCACATAATATTTCCTGCTGTAACAATAATAAACATCTATATAAATGGATTTCAACGCACCGCGTACGACACGTGGCCTCATTCTACACACGGCCCATGCTCCTACACAGCAGTATTGTTGACATGCCGTCCTCTTCGCGGCCCTTGTGCAGCGCTTTGTGACCCTCGGGTGAAAGGCGCTATATAAAATGCTATTATTATTTACGGTTAATCACATCAATCTCTTGGGAACAGTCGGTGGTGCGCTGGGGGCAGGACGATCGTCAAGCACAGTAACGGAGCGGCAGTCAAGGAAGAGAACGCGGACGAGAGTACGCCCACTCGGGAGATGGAGCGATTAAATCAGCTGATGTAGCTGGTACAAAGTGACGACTGGTTTGTGGGAGGGGGCCGTTCATCCAGCAGTGGATTGACCGTGACTGACGACGCTGACGATGACGATGATGCGCTAAGGGCTGACAGGCAGCGCGCGTGAGCCGCATGGCGATGCGAGCGATGGTGCGTCGTGGCGCCGTGAGCGCCGCGTCGCGACGCTGTGTTGAGCCCGTGTCCGGCGACAGCTGCCGTGATCTGGCTCGACCAGCTACCCCTGGCGGCCGAGAGCTGCACCGGCGGCGAGTGGCCGCCAGGGGCCGCTGAGTCCCCACGACTGGAGAGTGCGAGCGCGAACTTTCCCGGATGACCGTGTCGAGTTGTGAGCCTGCTCTGAGAATTGCTCTCCAAAGCTGTTCTTTTGAGAGAGCCGTCTTGAGCGCTCCCTCCCTCTCGCTTACGCGGCGTTTCGCCTCCGATGATAAAACATCTATCTATCTGTCCAACGTGGGTGGCGAGGGGGGTTGCTCGAGACCGCTATCCCGAAAAAAACAGCCTTTGCAAACCGATTCTCACGCATCGAGCCGTTAAAACCTGCATCTGTTCCTGCTCTCTGCTCTCTCCTCCGCGACGTTTGGCCTCCCACGTTGGCTTTAGAAGCCATCGGACTTCAGAAGCCTGACGACGATGTCTCCATACTGGACACGGCTATCCCGAAAGAGCAGCTTATAGAGAACGATTCTCAGACATCGAGCCATGAAAACCTATCCTCAGGCTGTTGCGACTGCAGAGCCAGTTGGACGGCTGCGGATGACACACGGGGGCCGAGGCCACGCGACCACGTGGCTTATTTATCGTGGATTATTATGACAGGCGGAACAAAGGAAACGTAAACAGTTCAAGACCCCTAATGGAAAGCGCACGTCTCTACCTGAAGCTACCCGTGACGGTTAAGCGGTAGAAGCCGCGGCGCAGTGGTTGGCGCGCGTTGACTTCAACGTTGCGAACCCGGCGAATTGAGTTTTGAATTCTAGCCACGTTAGTCGGCGACTGATATCTGAACCGCTCAAGGCCTCTCTCTGCACCTTCCCCTCCGTTCACCAACCCGCACTCACCAGAGTGGTGAAGTATGGTTAAACGCCCCCCCCCCTCCCATACATGACGTGGCATTCATTCGGCGAGCGGATTCACAACAGGTTGTCTTAAAAACTGTTTACATACAAAGCCAAAGTTGCGAATTAACCCAAACGGGTAAACACTGGCGCCTCCAGGATGTGGGGCATTTTCCATTCGTTAGTGTAGCTGTGTGCACCGTTCAGGCTGAGTTGCAAGCGGTAAGCCACTTATATGTAGCGTCTGCTAACTTCAAATGTCGGTCTTTATTTAACCTGGAAGGAACCGCTGAGCTATGTCTCTGACCACGCGCTTCAAAGGTCACAAGTTCGAACGACACGTAATGAGACGCGCAAGCACACGGGCAGCCCTTTGATCGATTCACTGCTGGATGAGTCACCCCAGTATACCATGGGGGTTGTTTGACCATACTTCACCTCGCTGGTCAGTGCGGGTTGATTGTGCTCGCGTGCAGGTCAGACAGTCAAATTATTACAGAGCGTTACCGGTAGTTGGAGCGTTTGTTTTTAACGCGGGAAACCCGCATCCAGAGCTTGCAAACTCACTGGGATTTTTCTACTGTAATAATAAACATCTATCTAACACCACGCCCGACCGCCTTTGCCTCTCAGCAGTGTGGTGAGCAATTGTCAAACAACCTCCACGACCGACACTGCGCATGGGGGTCGGCCTTCATCTAGCAGTGGATTGACAAAGGCTGTAAATGAATGCCGAACCCTGGCTTCATGAGGAATTTCTGGAGTGTTTCCAACGCAAACACACACACACACACGCGCGCGCACACACGTGCTGTGTTTATCTGGTTAACGAGCCACACTCGTGGGAAAAAAAGGTGGCCAAGCAAGCGGGATTGATCGGTGACTTTCAAATAAGCACAGGTGCAAATTAACCTGATCTCCTCCGTCAGGTGACCTCGAACGCCAAGTGACCTGACCCAGACGCCGACAGTAGCGCCGCGCGCAGCGTAATGGCCTCACCCGTGAGATGCGAGGACTTGGCAGCACAAATTGTGCGGTCTGTTTCTTTTACTTTACAACTCAATGTGGATTTATAGAGCGTCTGAATGCGACCGCACGTCAAGACGCTGCACAGAAACAGTCGGCATTGTTGTTTTTTATCGAGGCAGAAGAAACAATGTGGAAAAATGTCAGAGGTCCGCGGGCGTAAATCTGTGCAATTTCAAATTAATGCTTCGAAATGCAAACACAGTCTTGCAATGATCGGCCTCAACTAGCCCAGCAAACTGTAGCGGCTAGAGTTCCCGTCTACAGGCTGGTCCAGATGTCTTGTGACCCCCCATTTAATTGACCACATTACATTATTTTCATTTGTTCAGTCAGTCAGTCAGTTTTTATACAAGCTGCACGGAACCGCTGAGCTATGTAGTTATTTTTTACAGTTGTCCAGCGGGGAGGAGTAAGCAAGTTGCAACATCTCACGGCACCGGGGGCAATTTAGTCCGCAGGCCAATTAACCTATGCAGGAGCATGGCTTTGGACTGTGGGAGGAAACCGGAGTGCCCGGCGAAACACACACGGACACGGGGAGAACATGCAAACTCCACACAGAAAAGCACCCGAGCCGGGATTCGAACCAGGTGTCTTCTTGTTGTGCGGCGGCAGCGCTACGCACCGCGCCACCTTGCCGCCCCACTTAACAATGTTACATACTATTTATGTTAAAATAATAATATAATTTATAGAGCGCCTTTCACCCGAGGGTCACAAAGCGCTGCACAGGGCTGCGGAGAGAACGGCACGCCAACAACGACAGAGAATGGAACATTTTTGGGGGGGTTTTTTTGTTTATCCGAGCTGTGGAGAGAACGGCATGTCAAAATGAATGAAGTTACCTATCGCTTTAAATATATATTTGCAAATAGCCAAACACAATGTGGGAAATGTTTCCCTACTCACATATTTATAGGAAGGGGGGCGCCAAATAAAAAGTTGGCTCGGGACGACTGAACCCCTAGATCCGGCCTCGCCTCGTTCACCCCCAGTGCCCCTGTGCGCGCTCCGTCAACCTTTGCCCGGGCATCACCGCGAGTGACACAAGCGCCAACGCGCGTGAGAGTGACGAGAGTGTGACACCCAAGACGGTCGCGTGTGCGTTCGAGTTTGGAATGTTATTCCTATCACGTACACATGTATCTGTTACAGCTGCTGTCACGATCATACCGTCATTGCAAGTCTACAGCCCGCATTTATTCACCAAAAAAAAAGTACCTGGTCTCTGAAATATTTTATTTTCACGACGTGTCCTGCTCGAGGATTTCTGCCACATTCTGTCATCGATGAGTGTTTTGTGCGTGCGGGAGGAAACCGGAGCTCGCGGGGAGGAACACACACGCAACGAGAGGGGATAATACTGACAAAAAAAAGATACGCGCGAATTGATTCAAGAATCCATTCACTGCGTGCGATGAGTTATAGTCGATCCCTGCAGCCACTAGAGGCCGCTGCATTCACAAGTGGTGAAACAATGTTACGTTTGTGTCGAATTGTTAACCTGGATCGCATCTGCCCATCGATCCACCCAGGGGTTGAATGCTTCCCCCGCTACCCGGCACAGAAACACTCAAGTGCGCAATACTGCCGCTCTGAAGAATAATGACGCAGCCAATAGGAGTGGGAAGGCAGCAACCACACGGTTAGCCGGCGCCAACATTTTACCATACACTGCATCCTAGATGTTACGATTTTATTATTTTCGAGTCTCGACGGTTGGTAGTAAAGACGAATTATGACCGCTCCAGCTACGGCACGATAACATCGGCTGGCCGCGTTGCCGCAAGGCAGCCACACTTGTTATTATCTGGGTCTCAGTCTGCGTTTGGGTTTCTAGCGGCTGGTTGTGTTTTGTTTACAAACTGTGATAAGGGTATTTTCGACTTACGACCGTATCGCTGTTGCTCAACGCCTACTTCAGCCAAACGACAGGAGACGAGGACGCGGCTATCATCTCGTGGTCGGGGTGAGGCCTCCACGCTGGGGTGAGGCCTCCATGCTGGCGTTCGGGGCCCTCGACTGTCATCAGCGCAGTGTCACCAGCGCAGCGACCCGGGGCAGTATTTCTCCACCAGCGCCGCGTAGTAGGGTTTCAGCTCCTCCACGTTGGGCAGATCCTCGCTCTTCGTGTACAGGTCAAATTTGCTGCAACATTGAATTAGAAAAAAATATACAAGCGTTAATGTATACGTTGCGGAGCGGTACAGTGGCGTAGTAATGCCGCTTCACAGCAAGACGGTCCCGGGTTCGATTGCCGGCTCGGGTGCCTTTCTGTGTGGCGTTTGCACGTTCTCCCCCTGTCCGGTTTACTGCCACACTCCAAAGACACACTGCTGCTGCTGCTGCCGCTGCCTCGGTTAATTGCCCTGCTGACTAAATTTTCCCCGGTGCAATGTGAGGTACCGGTGTCGCATTCTGGGTATAACCCTACCTTGCGCCCTGTGTCTGCCGCGACAGACTCCGGCTCACCGCGACCATGTTCAGGATTATTGAGTGAGTACTCATAACGGTGACATTCGTTGCATTTTAAAGATTCTGCGGAGTCTGGTCAAACAACCCCAATGACGCACACGGCACGCGGAGGTCTCATCCGGCAGAGGTTTCACGAACGAGTCTGGAGTGCACGTGGCCAGCACATGACAGCATCGTGATGGGGGAGGAGCAGGAGGAGGAGGGGGGGTTGTATGTTTACATGTTTTATAAATCGAGTTGGCTATCATCTATTATTGTTGACTCATGCCCATTAACACTGCTCCCGGGGGTCCTGCAAGCTCTCAACACTGGTGCTGACTTCGCCTTACGTTGAATGAAACTTTATGCTGAATCCGCGTATTCTACGCTAAATAAAAAATAATAAAGTGCTGGGGGGAGGGGTGTGGGGTGGAGCCTCACATTCACTTATAACGTAGTTATTTATCATTCAACGAGCATGTGTCTCGCGTCCGACAGCTCGGGACTCGCAGCCTATGGATATATATATCTATCGACGAGATGAGTAATTTGTTTATGTACGAGGTGAGTCATTTCACGCTGGGATGAATTTGCAACCGAGGCGTGGGAAGCCTCGGGAGGCCTGTGCGGTCGCGACACGGCCGTTGGGTTCCGTGAGTGGCGTTGTTCTCTCGCAGCAGAGCAACGCGGCCGGTGATGGAAACGTCAAATCTTCTTAACGCGCACGGCGAACCATCGCAAACCTTCCTCCCCCCCCCACCACTCAGTACAACCCTCACGTCACCTATTTCTCCTCTTTGCTCACCTAAATCTGCCAAAGTTTGCTAGGGCGGCACGTGAGTAGCGCTGCCGCCTCACAGCAAGAAGGACCCGGGTTCGATTCACGGCTCGGGTGCCTTTTTGTGTGGAGCTTGCACGTTCTCTCCGTGTTCGTGTGGGTTTTCGCCGGGTACACCGGTTTGCTACCCATAGTCCAGGTTAATTGTGACTAAATTGTTCCCGGTGCCCTGAGATGTTGTAACTCTCGGGACGGCTATCTTGAAAGAGCAGCCATTGACAGCAATTCGGAAACTGCTCTCGTTATTTGGCTGGAGCTGCGACTGTGTCGGAGCTGCCCAGTGAGGGGCGATCTCGCCGAGTGAGGGGTCGCGGGACTCACTTGAACTCCCGCACCCAGGGCAGCATCGCCCTGTCCTTCTCGTTGCACAGGTGGTCGTAGTCACCGCCCGTGTGCCAAGGATAGAACGAGTGGTAGCGCACGATGTAAAAGCCCTGAGGAGCACGGACAAAAGACAAAGGTCCCCCGTGTTAGCCTTTAACAGACTTGGGGCAAGTGCTGTTGGTACGGTTACCACGTGTCGCGTTTCTTTTTTATTAATCCAGGATCGTCCTCCTTTTAGAGGCAGCTGTCCTGGGAAAATCTGTAGGTTTTGACGGAGCAAGTCAGTCAAAGTCTGGGTGTTTGCCAGTTACACAGGACACACGCACGGTCTGTTCTCCCCATTCACGATATGTCCCGGGATTTTGTGCCTCCGAGGTGGCAACCCTAGCGGTTAGCGAGGATTCATGAAGGCCGGCACGGAACACGGTAACACGCCATCCTGTATCCAGCTATCCTCGGTACGTCCCACTCAAGAGAACCTCCTGTTCCTGACTTCACACGCAGCGCTTTCTTGCCGTGTTCTGTTCTGTAAGAGACCTAGCGGGGGTCAAGGTAGAAGCGTTCACGTCGCGATCCCTGTCAGGTAATACTTGGTATTGCCTGCGAATTCTACCAAACACTTCGAAGCCAAGCTGAAAGACAACGATGTCCAGAAGCTGACCATCGTGCTTCGAAGAATCGCAAAGAAGAAGAAGAAGAGACCTAGCGTTTTCGGAGCGCATTTGCGCTCAAACGCCAGACACTCATATTTCCAGTTGCTGCTTTCTTAACAAGCGCGGCTCTGAAGCGTACCCGCATAAACAGTAACGCAGACCTCACTCCTACGCACAGTGCAGCGGTGAATGATTTCACCGTCGATCAGAAACACCTGCCTTGAGAGCTGAGAAAATAAAAGTTAAAAAAAAACAGACTCCGAGCAAAACGAGTCGCGCCGCGACCTCGTTAGAAACTCACCTCGTCAGGAATGGTGCACTCGTTAAACTTCAACACGCGGTACATGTACTCTGCGGGAAACAAATAGCGGGCGGATTTGTGTTCTCGCGAGTAAACAAACAGAAGTTTGTATCTAAGTAAAAATATAGTGCGTCAATCAAAGTTCAGAGCGCCGCTTTTCCTGGTAAGGGTCGCGGTGGCATCATGCGGTGTAGGGCGACCAGGCCTTCCGCTGCATAGAGACAGATTCCAGCTCCTCCTGGGGGATTCCCAGGCATTCCCAGTTTAGAGAAACACAGTCCCGACAGCGTGTCCTGGGTCGGCCTCGATATCTCATTTAATTAATCAGGCTCTGGGTCTTATGGACCAACATTTTTCCAGTAACATTTGTTTACTCAGCCTGATACACAAACGCTGCTTGTCTCGAATTAAACAATGCTTTCAATAGCATTTCGTTGTTTTCCCAGCAGCTCCGTATGGCTGTAACTGCTCTTTCTACGTGGGTGCTGCTTTAGGTGTGTGCCTAAATCATTTGTTGTGGTATTTCTCTTGAATGGAGAAGGTCCAAGCGTGCGATGAGAATAAAACAAACCCTGGCTGATAGATATATAATCAGCCTACTTTCTATACTGCCTCTTACGAGCAACTCTTGAAGTACAGGTACAAGGCCATTCCGCGCAATTAAATGCAGCTGGATGCTTAATTAAACGTGTGTGCAAGCTATTTCATCTAATCATTTATGTTTTCATGCGACAGAACAAATAACAGGACATGTTCTTCACACGCATTGGAGACTGAATATTAAGCAGACCTCATAGCAACACAATTCTGATATAAGCAACACACGATTGTAATTTCTGATACAAGCACGCTACTCCGGATATATAAGGACAGCTGGCCTGACTCCCAGCTTGTGAGATAACAGTGAATGTGTGCCATACGTGTCTTACCATCGTGGCCCCACGACATTGAGACTTTGTCCAGGCCGCAGTTGGGCTCGTATACGCCGTACAGAGTACTGCAAAGGGGTCAGGAAGCCAGCAGCCTCAGTTGAGGAATTTCAGTGTACGCCGTTAATGAAATTAAGCCGGCTGCTTCATTTACTCTTCATGATTAATAGTTTGAAGTGGCGCCTGGTCCTGGGGTTAATTGTTAAACATGTGGAGCACTCCGTACAACATAAGCCGAGCATTAGGGTAGACGGCACGCTAAATTAGTCCCTTCATATAATAATCTGCTATTTGTCGCTCTCTTTGAATAATTCGTAGAGCAAGGGTTTCGCCTCCCGGTAGCCACACTGTTTCTCCGCTGAATCGAGCTTAATTAGCGGCGAACTAGAGACCGCGACATGACACCTAGCGTCTCCTCCTCATTAAATCCGGAGACGCTTAATTGAAAAAGTTTATAACACCATTAGGCTGTTAAGCTTCACGCTCTCGCCTCATTATTCCCAGTAGCGACTCCGTCTTTAAGTAGGCCCCCGTGTGCCAGGGATGTATGACGACGCAGCGTAAAGTATAACCGGCGCCTTGCTGCGTCTGTTTGTGCTGCCACTTTATAATAATATTGATAGATGCTATTTATAATGCGTGGCAAATATTAACTAATAATAATCTACCTTTTCACCTTTTCACCGACTCACGACAAACCAACTGAGCAGGGCTCCGCGCCTCCGAATCAACGGGTGCAACGCGCCCGGAGAAAATGCGCGCGTTACAAAACTAGATTATTATTATTATTAAATTTCCAAGGTATTAATTCGGGGCGGCACGGTGGCGCAGTGGGTGTCACTGCCGACTCACAGCAAGAAGTTCCCGGGTTCGAATCTCAGCTCGGGTGCCTTTCTGTGTGGAGTTTGCATGTTCTCCCCGTGTCTGCGTGGGTTTTTG
>JAZEWU010000011.1:532168-632735 GCA_036362915.1 Geotria australis | reverse complement strand
ACCAGTCTATAGCAATGCCAGTGATACCAACCCAGTTTCTAAGGCGGTCTAGTAGAATGGCATGATCAACTGTGTCAATAGCGGCACTAAGGTCTCATAGAACTAAAATAGAGGAATTACCAGCATCAGCATTTCTGAGGTCATTTGTCACTTTAAGTAAAGCCGTTTCAGTGCTATGCTTTGTGCGGAAGCCAGACTGGAATTTTTCAAAAAGGTTATTTCTATGTCCATCCATCGATCCATTTTTAGAAACCGCTTAATCCTGTACAGGGTTGCGGTGAGCCGGAGCCTATCCCGGCAGACACAGGGCGCAAGGCAAGGCTACACCTAGGATGGGACGCCAGTCCATCACTGGGCATCGAGGGAAATTTAGTCCTCAGACCAATTAACCTATGCAGCAGCATGTCTTTGGACGGTTTTAGTTTTCGTCAAAACATACTAATTTCCTTGGCTCACCCAAATGGCCATTGCAGTAAGCAGCCTACCTCACTTAAACAAGTACTCAGCCCAATATCGCAAATAACCCAGACAGGACATGTTACTTTTAAATACAGAACCTTCAGGTCTCATTGACATTTTCACGACGATAGAGCTTTGATACCGTAGCGTGATTCGGTAGATCATCTGCCCGTGGTCTCGAAGCACAACTTTCCTGCATCGTCAATGTCTAACCGCGGTTAGTTGTGTTAGCCGGTGGGTTCACGCTAACACAGTGGCGATGGGAACCCGGTGAGACAATGCTGCTTGAACTGTCTGGACCTTGGTTGACAACGCAGCACTGCTATCACAGGGACGCGCGGCGCACTGCAACTGGTGACCGCCCGGGCGTCACCTTTTTGTGAACCAGCTCCACTGTCTGCTGGGTGTGCATTTCTTTATAGGTCCTCTTGATGCGTTCTTGGAGTGGCCCATTCTGAAAGGTGGGGGAACGCACGCAGCGATGAATGAATGGGCGTCACAGTTGTGAGCGACTTGGTTGTGCCGGCAGACAGACAGAATCTCTTCACGACGTGACTGACAGGTCGTTGACACCAGCAAGAAGTCGCTTTATCAAAGGAGCCCAGCAGTGGATTGCAAAAGGGGTTGAACGTTAACTTAGATCAAATTATCTTTGGAAGTACTATATGGCATGAATACATACATTTACAACAGTGGTGCCCTGTAGCCTCGTTTCCGAGCATTTTTAAACTCAATATTTTCACGACCTTACCTCAAAGTTTCTGAATTGAGACTTGTCGGCTTTGCTACATTTGTCACCGATTTCTGGCCGATAAACATGTGAAGGATCAATGAAGTCCTGCAACGAAAACACACGTGTTCCAAGTAAAACATGCATGGGCAACTGCCATGAATTAGCCACTGGGCCACATGCACAGGGCTAACCAGCACACAGCCACTGTTTTCAATCACATAGACTTGTGTCATAAGGCAGTGGCCTTATGTACCAATGGTTCTTTTGCAAACCGTTCATGCGCTGGATGATGCGTGTAGACACTGGATGCAGTGTGTGCTATACAGGGTACAGTATATGCTAATGCAAGCCTTCAACCTACAACGGTAATCGGAACTGCACAGATGAGACGGAACAAATGAAATAACAACAAAAAAAACGAGACAAAAAAGATGAGATTGTTTTAACTGAAACGTCAACCTTGAATGGTAGCAACCCATCGAACGACTATCATCGCTTGCACAGTAATATTTTTAACACCCAGCGGGCAGGCAATTCGGCTAATTCTAAATTCATGATCAGCCATGATCAAGCCACTGTTGGATAAACACTTCCCCAAAACGCCACCGTCCTTCCAAGTCTCGCGACACAATAACTCATGCCACACTTGCAACTCTAAATGATCAAACCCACAGCCAGGTGTGCGGGTGTGAGGTAGATTGCTACATCTCGGAACGGTTGTGTTGTCGACTTCGGGAGGCATTCCTCCAGCGCTGGATTGACCATGGCTGAAGATGATGAAAGCCAGATATCACCTGTGTCTGTAATGAGCATCCCTTGAGATCGACAGGTCACAATGCCAGCATTTGCAAGATACAATCGTTGTCGTCCCCATCTTTGCAGAGGACCGCTGACTTCAAGAATGATCTCAATATCGAAGTGTTGGACTTACCTTGGCCCGCATTGTCGCGTCGTGCCAGGTGGATGCTTCAGACAGCTCTGGAGGGATGTCCTAGATTCACAACCCCGGTTAAATAGCCGCGATATCGCTGATCATCCGATTGTTTGGTTTAAAATTAACGCGTTTCGACTTCTCTCTTATTAACGGGAAAAATGTTACTTGGTCATCTATGACATGGGTGGGGGGGGGCAGCTGATGACACTCGAGACGAGACCAGTTGGCCGTGACGCTCGGTTGAGCACATTTTCTGAAAGGGTGTTACAGAACCTCGAACGAAGATTGTGTCACCTTTGGCCATGGGCACGACGCGCTGCAACTCATCATCTGGATGTTCAGATTATGGTTAGAAAACATTGTTATGCATCAACAAGGGGGTCGCAAGCTTTCCACGTTTTCGGAGTTAATATGGATGTTCCATCTTTTGGCTTAATTTGCGACAGTGAAAAGTGCTGACGTGTCCTTGTATACACACAAGACCGTGACTCTGAGTCCTTTCTTATATAAGTGCATTCGTGAATGCTAAATACTCAGGCTTAGAGGCGTTAACACGGATGTTACAACATTTTAGCAATTTGTGATGATGAAAAGTGCTGACATTACACTAGACTGTACTGTTATACAAACCTTTATAGAATCATTTCCTATATAAGTGACTTTGTGGATGCACATTGCAGTGTAGTCCACTGAAAACCAGGACAGTCATTTTTAGATTTTTTATTTGTTCTTCATGAACACATAACATTAGCTTAAAAAACCCCATTTAACTGCACCATATATACTGTACTTTTAGTAACAAAGGGGAACGTAAAGACCTCTATCACAACTATGTACACTTTAATTACATGAAAATTAAACAACTCAGGTAGCATACGACCAGTTATAAACACAAGACTTTCTACACAGAAGCTGACACCCCGCACACAATTACTGTAAGGTCTGAAAATCTGCGACTGCCGCAATGGTTATAAAGCAGCAAATATAGATGGCTCTATATAGAACTCCACTCCCAACCACGGGTTATGACACTAATAACGTTATCAAAGGAAGACCAAGGCAACATTAATAAAATGTTCAACATTGTAAAATAAGTCTTAAATATACAAAACAAAAAAAGTACACTTTTATACATGCACATTATTTCCTGTACAAAACGTGTAACTGCTAATAAGTAAATACTGACCCTCGAGCGGCGCTATGCTTTTGGCTATTCCACACACTGAGAACATTCATTCGTAAATGGTGGCAGGGGGACAGAGTGCGCACAAGTAGTGAGAATTCCGCCGGTCGCCGGAACGTTCATGATGCTGGGCGAAGTTCATTACATCAGACAGTCTTGCACGTGGACATCATCCTCTACACACTCAACACAGGCTTCACGGGGACATCGGCACGATCTTATCGGTGCAGCGATGAGGCGCGTAGTTCATTTACACCGGCGGTAGCAACCTGTTCCCTCTTCTATTCATCACCTACGTCAACAAGTGGCCAGTCGAGGCAAGTGAAAGCTCTATCTGGACAATGTTCCGACATACATTCATCAGACCCGGCGCCTGCTTGTGAATCTAACGGGTGAACACCCAATCGTTCCCCCGTGTTCGACTGGCACCTCGTCCCTGTTCGATGTGCAGGAATGGATTACGGAGGCCCTTTAAATCTCCCAAGCCAGGTGCGAACGCGGGTAGCTGCAGAGGCGGAGCGTCAGAGGTGGGACTGGCATTCCACTTGTGCCCGAGTGTTGGAACCCACCCAGCGTACCGCCTTTGTACTGTAGCATTTTTGATTGGTCATTTAATGGCTGACTTTCGGCAGCGACATCACTCTGCGAGCACGTTTTCATGCATGTGCACCAACCATTTCACAACCACGAGTTTTACGGCCAAATTCCACCCCCAGTGGCCGGTTTGGCCCCAAGACCACAGTGCAGGATCCGTAACGCATTATATAAAGCAGTGCTTCTGAGCTGTTTGATGGAGGAATGTTGGCCATGTGGCCGACGGCCACAACACTCAAGTGTCACCTCTATAGTGAGGTGTTCATCACACACTACACAACCCAGACCCGCCACCCAGCGACAAGCTTTCCACTAGAACCAACTGACGGTTGTGCAGAACGCATAATCATCACAAATCACATGCGAATGAAGAACACCAATAAAAACAATGCTGGACCGCGCTCCGGGGACTGTTAACTGCCGTCTTAGACTGTACCAAGCTCTCACTACAGGTGGGTTGTGGTTTATCCAATAGGTGACTCTCGTCACGAGAGTCTATCCCCACCGGGCTAACCCTACTATATGGATCCAAATGCAAAGGGACAGGATGGATAACAACGCATAACCCCCGCTGTCAGAGCAGTATGCTTTTCGCCCCTCTTGAAAACGTGCATGATATAAAGCATGCTTACCAAAGTTCTTTCACGAAATAGGGTGGTAAGGCTTCACTTCTCACGTTTCTCAACATTGCACGTGCCATAGTGTAAATCAGACTCTTTGGTGGGGCTATGGAAATGTTACGTAAAGGTTCTCACATTGAGAACACTGGCTCACATTATGTTTCTTTGTCCAATGGATGTTGGGTGGAAAGGTAAACAATAGCGTGCAGGACTTTAACCTGTAGTTGTTTGATAGGCCGATTACACGAAACCAGTGGCTTTCAATGGCACATAACTGAACCATGGTGAGCATCCACTTCATACAATGTGTTCACCGATGAACACTTTAGCCGTGACATTCACAAAGAGTTTAAAAAGGTGGAGTAAAAATCCAAATAAAAAAATACGTATCCGATCGACACCTAGTATGATTGTAACTCTCTTCCCTACACTGGCCAGATTTCAGCAAAAAATAACATTTCCATTACACAACGCAAATACACACATCCCAAAATCCATCTGTATCTAAATGAAGACGGACACTTCGGATAAAACAGCCAGGGGGTTAAAACTCGCCACCTTTTTAAAAAAGTTGACTAAGTGACATGAATGTAAGTGTGCATTTCTCAAATATGCTCGCCGTACGATGGCAAAGTCGAATATATACTCAGTGCAGGTGACTCCAGTGCTGGACGGTTGATCATTGGCTACATTTACAGGTTATCATGCAAACATGAATGTAACTGCCTTGTCTCTAGCGATCGATTGTGGCAAAACCAAGAGGAATCAGATCTTTCAAGACGCAAGCAAGTAGGTTCGTGTTGGCGTGATTTCGTGTGCACATGGTTAATGCAGCCATCATTCCGTCGAGATGGTCCTACAGTTTACACACAGTCGGGGTCAGAGGGTGGGTCGCGGAAAGGAGGAAATCTGGGTTCTACGCATCCGAGATGCAGCCCTGGATCTTGTCAATCCACTGCTGAGCCAGCTGTGCATCAGGCGCGTAGAAGTTGTAAACACGTTTCGTGGTTTTAAGCTGCAAAACACAACGGCGAGAATTACGCAAGGGCCTTCGTCATTGGTCCACGTGTCAAGCAAGAATTCACAGCTGTGCACGACACAACAAAGATACTCCAACCCATACGGAGCCATTTTAAAACCAAGATAAGCAACAGTGTGCAAAATAACAAATGTCATGTGTGTAATTGATTACGAAGTGGTGAATGCAAAACAAGTCACACTGCCAGATTACGTGTCAATACCTAACAACACCAATTAGGAAGAGATTGTTTTGCAACCTTTATCAGTGACCCATAAAGATGTTAGCCACACGCAGGGTAGATGATTGCTGGCCAAGAAAGTGGCGGTGGCTTGCTTACGTCAAAGAAGGCCTTCTCATCCACATTCTTGGGAGCTCCGAGACTGGGCGTCCCCACTGCCACGCTCTCCACCTCCGCCAGGTCGATGAAGCCCTTGCAGGTCATGTCCTCATGCGAGTCGTAGTAGCGCAGCTGTGGCGAAGAACGGAAAGCGTGGGAGGAAACCGCCCAGTGTACGTCGTTTAGGTCAACGACAAGACGATGTGGAGTGCAGCGTGGCAGAGCAGACAACTGTGTTTGCACTGTGAACTGCTATGTCATGAACTTGGTATACGTTTGTTTAAATGTTCAAAATCACTCGTAGGGGCTGAAAGCCATAGAGGATTATATTCCCTGCACTTTTTCCACTCTGCTTTCCGCTGAGGAATGTGCTTAAATTATTCATTCATCTGAGTGGTAGTGGTGACACTTATCCAATAAAATTGAGCACAATGACGTACATGCCGGTTTTACAGACTAAGCATCTCCACATTCTGAATGTTCTGTTCAAACTCACAATACACCTAAGACATGCGTCTAAGTGTACAAGACCTGCATCACTGGGCACCATTTACCTTCATTGTGAATAAACATTTGACCGTTCCACCGTAGCAAAACATGACAAGCACAGCTCAACAACGCCGCGCGTAATCCCGCATGAAGACTGTTGCTGACGTCTTACGCAAACTCATCATGAACTGGAAGTCAATGTCTACATGCTCACGCACATGCTTACATCTTGTAGTTATTTAATATGCCAAGACATCCAATGTGCATGACGTGAACGTATCCGGATTTCGTGGAAACATTCTTTTGGACGTGTGCATACGCATGTACAAATGCGTGCAAGTACAGGTAATGCAGTTTAAAAGATTACCTGATGCTTGGTTTTGTCCAGAACAAACAACCTCTGTTTCCATCCCTTAAGCAAGGCTCCTCGTTTAAAGAGAAAGCCTTCAAAAGACCTGAAACGACACAACACAAACAGGATCATGGTGGCTGTGGCAGCCTGTTATGAGAGGCCAATAAATATTTATCCGATATATGCCTACAATTGATGGTGCGGGGTTTGGCATAAAGCTTCCGTATTAACACGTATGTTTGTTTTTTAAACAGCAAGGCGTTATAATCTGTTACTATGTCACCATAAAGCTCAACTTCTGGAAAACAAACGTGTCAAATGAGCAACAGCTGGGGTGAATGATTGATTGCGTGGGCACCCCACGCCGCTACCAACCTGTTTTCGGTGTCGTTCGAAGGGAACATAGTGTAGTAGGCCGACGACATCTGCGGGACGTTCCGCCGGCCCAGCGTGCTCGAGGCGGGGGCAACGACCGACGTGCGGTCGGCCTCCGGGAGGAACGGCGCTCCCTCCCGCGCCGGTAAGAACCCGGCCGTTGAGCGAGGGCGCCCGGCCATGCCCGCTGGCAGCGGCACGCGTCTCTTCTGCGGGTGGCGAGGGGCACGACGCGCCCGGCAACAGACGAACGCGTCAGCATCGGCACCACCAATGGTGTGAGTCCCTTATGCCCACACCCCCGCCAGCCGGTCAACTCAGCAGGATCGATGGGTACAGCGCTGTTAGTTGATCGGCAAATGGTGGGGTAAAGTGTGGGTACCCCCATCTCTTTCAAGGTGTCTGGAGGGACTCTGGAGTTCTCTCTAGCAGAGGCCTTTTTGCCAGCAGTGAGTGGTATAAGAAATAATTTTCACCACCACAGCCAACCATGACAATTAGAATAGCTCACAAAAACAGTAACCATTCTTTCCGTTTTTATTTGATTAACATGTATGCTTGCTGAAACCACAATTTAATTTCCACATATATAACAAACACGTCAAAAGTATAACTCTTCAGCTGATGTGCCGTGTTAAAACAAGAACAGCAGGCTACGAATTATAAACTTCTCACCTCAATATGTCAGCATGGAAGGTTGTAAAACAGCAGAAATAAACATATTTGATTGTCACTAATGATTTGTGCATTGTACCAGCTGAGGTTTGGTCTTTGGCGCAACTTTGACTTTGTCCCACGTGTCCTTCCAGCGCTCGCTGCTTGGCTTGAGTTCAGCCTCCAAGTGCTCTATCTCCTGTATCCACACACACGTTTCCGAAGATTTACCGCGACCATAAGTTAAGGGATTTCACAATGAAAATTAATTAGACTCCCACAGTAGTGGGCTCGTTCGTGCAATAAAAATGTCAAATACGTGCAGTGCTGCTATACACTTGTGGTGCCAAAAAAGCCACTGTGTCAGCTGTGCAAACCAAAGTTCTACTTTGCAATGATCTTTTAAAGTACCAGGGGAAGGAACGCTGACATGTCAGCATTCTTCGCAAGTGGCGCCGTCGGTGGTCATGAACGCTGACAGAAGTGAAATAAGCGCTCGTACGCAGCAATAACGCTGCAACATGAACACCACCACAAGGTTGGTTGGCCTATGGAAACATGCCCCCATTTAAAATACAACGCGTTCACACGCTGCGATTAACGCTGCCCGAGCACCACTCTTCTACCGATCGGCGCTCGGGCCCGCCGCTCGGGCCCGGCGCTCGCCCCTCCACCCTGCAGACCTTACCAGCAGCAGCTGCGTGATGGCGTCCGGTTGCAGCTTGGCCAGATTGCTGTAGCAGGGCCACACGGTCTTGCGCTTGGACTGCGGCACGGTCCCGTCCGGCTGCTCCACCTCGGCGGGCACGTCGCAGCGCCCGTTGATCAGCTCCCAGTCGAAGGAGGGCCCCTCCCCGAGGCTCTCCTCCACGTAGTAGTCCCACACGCGGAGGCAGGCCAACATGCTGAACGGCTGCAGCACCTGTAGGGGCCGCGCACGAGTGAACCCGTCTCGTCCCCACACACAAGCGGCGGTTTATAGACTCTCAGCTGCCAAACGTGGCTTTGGTGTTTTCACCCGCGACAGGTGAAGCAAAGGCAATAAACATTTTGACTACTTTTACGTCAATTAGCCTAAACACAGTTAAAAAATGGTGTTATCAGTATTTGAAACGTATGTTGCTGTAAATATTTACAAATTTTGGCTTCGCAGCTCAACAGCAGAACGTTCGTGTAAAAATACTGAGCCAACATCCCTGAAATCGTGGGAATAGGACCTCTGTGCCAACTCAAGGTAAAAAGGGTTATTATGCATATTATGTAACTGATGACCAAAACACTATGAAAATGTCCAATCTCAGAGAATAATCAGGATTCAGTCCTGTTTAATACTTGGATGGGCGGTTGGCTGAATATACCAGGTGTTGTCGCATTGGCCTGTTACGTGGTCAAGAGTTGGCAGGATATTTGTACAGCGCTATTAACATTTGCCCCTTGTATCCAAGCCAAACTCTCAATAACGGAACTGGACTAACATCCAAAAACAGGCTCATGCTGAATAAAAGTTTTGAGACTCAGTGAGGCTTTCCTGGGTAACAGATGATGTTATTACTATTGTATGCATGGTATTGGTGTTATATCCAATAAGCGCACACCAAAAAGACCCGTTTCCAAGATGAGATAAACGTGTGTAATTTTTTCCGCCGATCAGTACTGGGTCAGCCACTGATTCAACTACACAGCGTGGCAGTAGAGCTCAGCATGTACTGAGGGTGTAGACCTATTGACAGGCATCCAGGATAAATCTTGTGGTCTTGTGATGTCTTCCATGAACATTCGTGGACAATGACTGCTGTCTGTTAAGTGTTCCAGGTCAGATTAAAAATATTCCCCTATGCTCGCCGTTGGCAACACCATAATAACTGGTAATAAACGAGCAATGATTTAGTATGAAGTGTGGCACTCAAGACACCCAAGGGGAGCGGGTGTGGGTCACCTCTTCGCCGTCAGCGGGCATGTACATGTAGTTGTAGAAGACGGGGCTCGTTTTGTGGATGCGCTCCACGTAATCCCAGAGGGAACGTGCTGGCTTGGAGCTCAACTTCTCGCCTTTTTCCTCGTACATCATCCCTGTCAGCACAGACACAGCTTACAGCCCGGGCCAACGGAAACACGCAGAAGTGGCCTGCACTTCGCTAGGCACACTTCTGCGGTTTTTTTTTATTTTATATGCGGCACCAAAGGGCAATTCGGAACAGTTCAATATGTTTAGAGTTTTCATTGTTGTTTTTTGTCAACGATAAAGTTTGGTTCGCAAAACGCTCCTGCGTATTTCTATGCGGCCCTACTCAAAGCACATCTGTACAAACACATCACAGACACGCGGCTCTGCAAATGCTCAAAAAACAATGACGTGAGCCCTTAACATCTTTTTGTGATATTTATTATTTGGATAGTCCAAATTACCAATACGGGTCTTAAAAAGAAGAAGGGGCCCATTTTCTAAGTGTTTATACAAAAGCCAGTATTTAAAAAATGCAAGACCAATTTTGCCTTGTAGAAAAGTTATCCTTACAATTTCCAGAAATAGTCATACATTCATGGGCGGCACGGCGGCGCGGTGAGTAGCGCTGCCGCCTCACAGCAAGAAGATCCCCGGGATCGTACCCCGGTTCGGGGGCCTTTCTGTGTGGGGATTGCATATTCAACCCGTGGCCGCGTGGGTTTTCACTGGGCACTCCGGTTTCCTCCCACAGTTCAAAGACACACTGCTGCATAAGTTAATTGGCCTGCTGACTAAATTGCCTCTGGTGCCCTGTGATGGACTGGCGTCCCATCCTGGGTACCGCGCTGGCTCACCGCAACCCTGTACAGGATTAAACGGTTTCTGACAATGAATGAGTCATACATTCATTTGGGTGCGTCTCAAAGACGAATACTGACCCATTTCTATCCTCTCATAGTCCGAGTCGAGCAGGAATGTTCGGAAACGGTTGGAGACATAGTGGTATGCCAAGAATTTCAGGTAGTATTGGTTGAACTCGAACTCTGTAGGAAACTGGTTGTGTACCTTTATCGAAACACAGAAAGGTCGAAAAAACCATTAGAATTGTTAAAACGTTCACAATGTTTACACAACCGTGGCAGCATTAATGAGAAAAGTGTGTTATTCTATGTGTATAAGACGAAGAGCAAAGGATGAATGAACTAAAGCTGAAACTGCCAGTGACAGTTTCACAAAGCCGCAGATGATTTGGTTTAACACAAATAGAAATAAACGTTTTCACTTAAACCAATCTGGTCACTAGAGATTTTAAAAAGTAACCGATTTTAAACATTTCATTAAAAATTTGGTAAATACCAAACGTGGGAGGCGAAACGTCGCGAGGGAGAGTGGGAGAGCATCGACACAGCTATCCCGAAAGAACAGCTTTGAAGAGCAACCATCAAATACGAAGAATAAAAAATAATATCGTGTTATTCTTAGTTATTGCTCACTATTTTAAAAGTACAAATATTTTTCGGAACGTTTGGTCGTATTATGTGGTAATGGGAATCCTTGCACTCCTAATAGAATGGCTTGCCAGCAGGAAGGCGCAATTATCAGGGCCATGTGTAAAGCTCATGATTATTTATTTTAAATCCCAAAGAAGCTAAGTGAGAGACTAAAAAACGTTGTAGGAAAACACAAAACTACATTGTTACCTCATCCAAACACATTCACCCAGAACAAATGAGAGGCAAAACATTCCCACGGACAAATTACAATGTATTTGCTGAATGTGACAAAGATGTCTATTTTTAAAAATGATTATTTTCTCATTTCTGTACAATTGTCAGTTTCAATACCATCGTTCACGACGGTGATGTTTACCAGCTTGTGCCATTCATGCAACTTCACTTAATAGCAAAATATTGACAACTGACAGCAACACATGACAGATTAGGTAATGTTTCAGAAATTTCAGATCACACAAAAACCGCATATTAACGCTGCAGATCAGTAAGCTGAGAGGTATTATCAGCTACCCAAAACAACTATGGCAGATGTTAAAGGTCGCATTCTTCTTCTTTGCGATTCTTCTAAGCACGATGGTCAGCCTCTGGGCATCGTTGTCTTCCAGCTCGGCCTCGAAGTGTTTGGTAGAATTCGCAGGCAATACCAAGTATTACGTGACAGGGATTGCGACGTGAATGCTTCTACCTTGACCCCCAAAGGTCGCATGTCTACCAGGCACAACAGCTGTAGGATTTGGCAAAGAGTATAAAGCGTTGGCGGGGTGTGCCGCGGCATCAACGCCTTTGACCGCTGTACGATATTGACCTTGAAAATAAACAGTACTAATCCAAACGCTCAAAAGGAATAATCGATGAACCGCTCAATACTGACGTAGGTGAATGATCACAGACACGCAATGTGGGGAGAAGGCTGACCTGGTGCACACAGTCAAGGAACTGCAGGAAGAGTGGCGCAAGGCCGCTGCCTTGGCTTGCCAGCGTCTGGTTACCACGGTGACTGAAGCGGTGGCCAAAAGAGATCCACTCCTTTTCCACAAGCAGTCGGAAACCATCCAGTGTGCGATAGAACGGGTCCGACAGCAGCTGCACCATAGACACCAGCTGCGGATAATGCACAGTCAAGGCTTTAGTTGAGCCCCTAAGTTAACTACGATGAGAAAATGTTTCTTCAAAACAATGTATATCGCAACGAGGTTTGACCCTTCGAAAAAGTTCAGCCTACTTGAAGAGATAAAGGTGAACCGAGGAGACAGATGTTCCCTTTGCCAGCGTTCATTCGCTCTGTACATTTAAGGAGTGTTTATCTTTATAAAAATGATTAAATATAACAATTTATCATATTTTATCACAATCGTGTCCAGTTCAGCTGGATCTCATCCAGAACGCATCAATTAAATGAAATAAATATGGTTACATTTACTGCAGAGAAACATAAAGGCAAATGATTTATTTTGTTTTTGCATTGATGTGTGATAACACTGTGTGGATGCTCGTTCAAGAACTACATCTGGCTTTGTTTCAAGACATATTACCCATTATTCATCGTTGAGCAGATAGACACCTGCGCATAATGGCCTTTTAAAAGTAGCGCCTCACTGCTTGTGACATCTGCCAGCAAGTGACCGATGTGCTATCTAATATCGCTCTAGGCAGAATGTGTGCAAGAGTTTATAACGGTAAGGTCAAGCCACCGGACCACCCATCCGCCAAATGAGAACAGAACACATTACGAAACAAGTCTAGCGATACCTCAAACTGATAAAACTTAGCAAGCACAATGTTATTGACTCAATCCCACCCTGCCTGGGCGGTAGGATAACATCTGCACCTCACAGAAAGAAGGTCCTGCCCCAGGCGGTTAGATTCCCGCCTCAGGCACCTTTCTATGCGGAGTTTGTGTCTTCTCTGCCTGTTCTGCGTGGGTTTCCTCCGGGATCTCCGGTTTCCTTCCACAACTAAAAAACACTCATTAATTAATTGGCCGATACCATCATAATATATAGGGTGCAGTGTCTGGTGGGTTGGCACTGGCTGGCAGCATATGGCTGGCTCCCCCCACCTCTCTGCGGTTTCCTACAGCACCTTGGGACCTCTGGGCGAAAGGCTCTCCTATATAAATCGAATGTATTATTATCAAGTTAGCGTGATAACACACGTTACCTGCGTGGTGATGTCCCATCCTTCCTCGAGGCTCGCCATGACGGAGGAGCCTCCATCTAAGAGCTCAACCACAAGCTCTGCCAATTGCAGCAGCCTTTGGATCTGAAGAGGAAAAGCACACAGCGTAGTCAGCACAGAGTTATATTGTACGTTACAGGCTGCCATAATAAAAACAAACGTACTGAGCCAGCAACACAAATCACAACTGAAAGGGAAAGCATCATGTATTCGGGTATACAGTAAACTCTCGATTATATGGGCTCCGAGGGATGGGGGGGGGCCAGATAGAACAAAAACACAGAAAATACAAAACGTATGTAAATTGATTGCCTATCAAGAATGGGGTGAAGAGCTAGATGTATACTGTCTCGTCCATATCATTGTTTCCTTTTTGGGTGCTGAATTACGATGCGGGGAAGCCGGTAATTATAGAACCTGCAAGTCTGTTCAAAAGGTGTGAATAACTGTGCCCCCTATTTTCTATTTTTGCAAGCACGGTTAATCTTCAGCCTGGATAATACACCCGTGGATTACACAAACAGTGAACTTTTTTTTAGCATACTTGCAAAAGTTGAAGTACAAGCATACCTGTTGCAACCATTCGGACTCCTCCAATGATTTGTAGAAGGTCATGTCTGCAGAAGGAGAGGTGCTGGGCACACACGCTCGCAAAAGCTTCTTGAAGCTGGCCTTTACTGCGCGGACATCAGGGTATTCCACCAGCAGAACCTCACAGCCGTGCACCCCTTCAAACTTAATGCCCTGCCACGCAGACGAGCCACCATCGTGAGAAATCGATACGTTATTAACACGGGATGGAAAAACGTAAGCACTCCTAACCCGAGTCACAGGCGATTTGAAATGGGAAACTTCCGTGCAAGTGGGAATTTCAAATGACCCGGTCAAACATGGTGCACATTATTTCTTCTCCTTGAGACTTGTTTTGATTATGAAAATTAAATAGAGATATGTTGCAGAGCTGTTCACCGTCCTAAGCATTGCCAGCATCTGGGGATTAAGTGATCATTACTCTCCGAATGCATCAAATGGCACCTACATATAAAGCCAGGGCTTATTTTCTCACTGAATATTGCCTGGGTTGCTGGTAGACTGGAGTAGGCACATAACGAGTAGCCAGACACATTCATTACAAAAGGTTTATTGGATGTGGTGTGCCAGGTGAGGAAACATTTTCCAGGTTATCTACCCACAAAGACCTAGTTAAAATTAATCCCTTTATAAAACCCGTTGTCAATCTCCTGTCGGTGCGGGTTGGTGAAGACGAGATTCATCGAAGTGGGAGCGTATTAGCAGAGTACAACAATTGCCTTTAGAAACTACCCTCTGCTGCCGACTACATAGTAGCCATAAGGCAGATAAATCCACAATAAAAAAAATCTGGACTTTCTGACCGCATTTTGACCAACGGCTCACCTTTCCTTGCGACTTATCGGCTAGAATGTAGAGCACAGCGGCTTGACAGCGGGCAAAGTCTCGCTCAGTGGGAACACCGTTGTGGTTTGGAGATTGCAGCGGTTCTTTGCCTGCAAGCCGGGCCCCAATGTCCCCCGAGGCGACTGGTCCACCAAACCTCCCGCTGCCTCGCAGGGTCGCCCACTTGCCTGCAACGAGTCACAAACGCTGCCATTTCTGCGCAGCCCTTTTCCCCTGGGCGTGACGAGGCACACACGTGCATAAATAGTTGAGGTGAGCTATGAGCGATGTGTTCAATACATGACAGCTGGATTTGTGATCACAACCAGCTTTTGGGGTTACCGTTTAAAAATATTGCAAACCCCTGCTGAATTTGACACAGTTCACATGCAAATGATATATCAACTCGTGACAAAGCACGGAGACATTGCACGCAAAATCCCGATCTTGTATTTGTATTGTCTCCAGCGTAGTAAAATCCAGTTAGCTGTCATGGCTTGTTAAATGGTTCGGCAATGAAAAACAGCAAACCCTGCGGAGCGTTGCACTCGCACACACAATCACACAGAATCACAGAGAGAGGACATTGACAAAACAGCTATTAACCACAAAGAATGCAGAGGGAAATAATAAAAGCAGGCATGGGACGGAGGGATGTTGGGGAGGGCAAATCATTCTAAAAAATGGTTATCCAGGGGGTGAAAATGCATCGTAGCGTGACGGTCAGCAAGGCGAGGGGGTTAGAGCCATGGGTGGCGGTGGCGGTGGTAGCGGCGGCGGCTGCTGCTGCTGCTGCTGCAGCGGCTACACATGGGACCGAGTGGCGATTACCTTCACGGAGGCGCCTCCCCTTCACAGCCCCTTTGGGCGTGCTCACAGTGAACAGCTTATCTCTGTAGCCGAGCACTGCGGGGAGCGCGCAGCGGCCACAAGGGGGAGAGGCGACAACACAGCAGTCAGAATCACGCGCACAAACACGCAGGAACAACGGGACCTTGCTTTGGCTTGGGCTTGTGATTTCTTGTAGCTTTTTTCCTCCCCCCCCCCTGAACGTATGGCCAAAAGCTGACATATTTTACTATTTGAAAACATCAGATTTACTTTGGTTGGAAGTGCTGCGCCAAGATAAGCTCTCTTTGGCATTTTTATTCAGTTTATAGTTATAATGCAGGCCAGTGGGTTTTTAAAACAAGGGAAATATATCCACTACAAATCAAAATATGTTTATTATGTTATGTTTGCCCAAAAAAAGAAAATACTGATAGTTTTTTTTCAGATATTCTAGCAACTAGACCAAGCACAAAGCAAGGCCAAAAGATCCCAACACTGCAAAGCTCAAAGTGTAAGATGCAAACGTGTTGCATTCTCAGAATAAAGAACCCAGCACCAAAAAACCAAGTTCCACCACCAACAAAGACGACAGATCACATGTGAAGAAAACCTGATTGCAAAGATTTTTCAAACCCACAAGAACAAAGAAGTAAAAACGGGTGTTTTCCGAATGCCGGAGACCAGCAATTGACACGAAATATTCAAAAGCATTGATATTAGTGGGTGTCAATTAAAGCAAGCCAAGCAACGTAAGACTGTAAGCACATTTATTGGAAGGCCGGCGAGAAATTTGCTTGGCTGATGTCATATCCGCCTTGATAAATCGTCGGGACATGGGGGTCATTTTCTTTCCCCGAGTGTGGGACCTGCTGTGTGAGTCACTCACCGCCTCGCGTGAAACTACTAGAAAGCGCAAGATCCATATTGGTTCCTGTCGCCTGTTTCATTAGCGTCGACAGCCTGTTCTGCCTGTGCTTGTCATAAGCAGATTCTGTAAAGAGGTCACCCGCATACATACACACACACCGGTGTGGTGAGGGGCCCGCATCAATGACATCAAACTAAGCCTGTTAATATTGAAGCTGGCCCTGATGCCCTACCTCATTCAACGTTAAAGGTTTCCTCTGGAGAGAGGCACTTAATTTCCTTTGGACGTGCTCAAGTCCACGAACTCAACATTACGTAGAAGACATGGGTACAGAGATGACACGTGACATTAAGTCACTAATTAAGGTCACTCATGCAAAGGACGGGTTACAACCAAAGGCGTGCACTTTCTAAGCATGCACGATAATCAATGTAAGTTCAATGGCCCATTTTAAGTGTTTCCTAGTATATTATGTTAATTGCTAAGTGCAGGTAAAGGGTGTCAGCGCATGCATATATCTCATTTTTAAAAGTCCCTTGAAATAAGCTATCGGTCATTACAACTGGTCCGTCAGCTTTGTGAGTGATGTTCGAATCTGAAAGAGATTAAAAGTTGGTTAATAAGTTAGCAGATAGCTCAAAGAGGGCCTTATAGCGGCTCTTGAAGTGGTAATAATTTCCTGTATTAGTGAAGCGAAGGTTGCTCAGCGTGAGGACAGGACGTGCACACGCCGTGCAGAGTGTGTGGCTCCTGCCGCCTCACCGGACTCGAGAGCCAGGTAGGTGGACGAGTTCATGCTGAGCCGGTTTCGGTCCGACTGGTGGGGCATGGCGTGTATGATGGCCTGGAGGTACTTTTCCTGCTCCACGCTGCTCGACGATTCCGACGAGGAGGCACCTTCCGGGAAAAAGCGCAAGGAAACAAGGTAACGTTTCGACGTTTAGTTTAATAATTGTGTTTATTCGTACAGCGCCTTTCACACATAGGTTGCAAGGTGCTGCAGGAAAGAGAGGTGAGTGAGGAGGCAGCCACGCGGTCAGCCGGCCCCAGCCCATCGCACACTTCGTCCTATATGTTACAATGTTATCGGCCAATTAATTAAAGAGTGTTTTTTTAGTTGTGGGAGGAAACCGGAGAACCCGGAGGAAACCCACACAGAACAAGGGAAGAACTAACGCCACACAGAAAGGTGCCCAAGGTGGGAATCAAACTGCCATTCATGGAGTATGTCTACAATGGACCCACTGTCCAGTGGCAAACAACAATGTACAAATTACAAATGTGTCGTGTATATTTCCGCTGCATAGATATAAACACACGAACACAGGGTATGTATTACACTGTATATATGTAGTTGCATATAGGATGTTTAAAACATTTTGCTCTATTCTCCACATGATAAGATGTACTTTTTTACCCCTTTCATGCCAAGTTGGGGGTGCGGCTTATAATCCGGTAGGTATTTGTGTGTGACCAGATTTGTTTAACCTTATTGGTACCAGGCATATGTTTGGAGTACGTCTAACTTTTAGGAGCATCTTAAATCCAGAGAATACGTTACGAACAAGAACCAGGGTGGTGATAGTGTGACCCCTATGATTAAAAGGTTTATGTACATACACACACGGGTAAATATCACTGTATATACATGCATATAGAATTATCCAAAAAACAAGACCCTAATAGGTCATGACAAGTAAATGTTAGGGTTATTTTGAAGCCCGACTCTTACATGGTAATCCCGTAACAGGATTTTTGACATTAAAGGCTACTTAAAAATAAAAATAACGTTACAAGTACAAGTCTGTTAACACTTTTAATATCCTGTACCCAACCTCCGACTGCCCTTCCACACACTGTATACATTGTAAAGTATATGAAAACAATTTAATCCTGTGGGAAACAACATCCCAGAGGAATTAAAATGAAAAACGAACGACAGGCTAAATATATGCAGGCTTTAAGAGCAACAGGCGGCAATTTTCTCAAGGGTTTATTATGAAAGAGTTTAACGCGAAGGTAGGATGCAGGTGTACACTTTTCGTGTTATTTTGACCGCGTGGTCATGTTATTTTGTACAGCTGCCAAAAAACGGAGACCAAACGTGCCTATTAAAAATCAGTAACAATTACAACAACAACAAAAAGACCACTCAACTGCCCATGTTTTCCATCACATTTACAGCCACCCCTGGACCAGCAATGGCCTTCACGCACCAGAGGCATGCTGGCCCTGGCCCTTGAAAAGGCCGACCACGCTCTTGCCGTGTGGGCCGCCCGAACGCAGCAGCACCGCCTTGGTCTGCGAGTGGCGCCAGCAGATGACGGGAAAGCGGTTCTGACGGTAGCAGCGCGAAATCTTCTGCAGCGTGGAGTCCTGCACGTTCTGCGGCACGATCAGCAGCCCCGGGTAGCTATACCGGCAACACAAACAACAGGTCAGCGTGCCGACTATCCTCACAACATGGAGGCCTGTTTATGAACGGCGGAGATGAGAATTAAGCGAAGGTGGAAGCAATTCAAAAGGGGCGTTTACGTGTAAAGAAATGTATACCGCTGCTTCGAGCCGTTTGTAACTGACAATGGAGCACGTGTAAGAATTGTTTTTGAGCCAGCACCGCTGAAATTCTGGGTGGTTGTCGAATGTAGCGATTTGATGGTCCCAGCATGTTTATACCATTGACTGTACAAAAAAACCCATCACATTAAATTAGCTTTTTTTAGTTAATTTGGATACATTTCAGCTCTGAGAATTAAAGAAGTGATTTACTGCCATACAAAAAACATTTCTCCATAGCAGGGCAAGTATAAAAGTGCACCTGCTAGTGTGTGGATAACAAAAGGCTTTTGAAGGAACTTCAGAAATACATTACATATCCTGTTCTGTGAGCCATTCTCTAACGCATGACAAGAGGCGAACATGGCATAAAAAATTTGGAAATGCAAAAACAAATTATATAAAGCTGCCTTTTCGTGAAAATAATGATTGACTGCAGCACACGCCTACAACAAACAACAAGGTGTGAAAAATTGTAAAGTGAAATCCAGTGTGATAAGGAACCCTGATTTATAAATGGGCTAATATTAGCAGTATCTGTGCACTGAACCGGCTATAAGCAGCACCACCTGGAAATAGCAGCATTCTTTACTGCAGAGCCTGCAGTGAAGGGCGGGCGGGTGCAAGTGGTATTGCGGGTCCTCACCTGCGGCAGGTGCCGTACATGCGGTTGACGGTGGAGATGCGGTATATCTCGGATTTGGACCTCGTGAGGCTGCTGCTCAGCGTGCCGAGCCCCAGCCGCTGGTAGTCCTTGCAGCAGGCGCGTTCCAGCGCGTGATCCACGGTCAACTTCTCCGGGGACTTCATGGTGGATGATGTTGTCGCGGTGTTTGTTAAAGTTTTGTCTCCCTCGTCTGAAACTTCAATTAATCACATTGGAATGTTAAGTATAAACTACAGCACCATGGAATGCTTCAAGTTGAGGTTATATTTGTTTACGAAAGATCACAGCATCATATATTAAACATACATCCAGACAGTGCAATAATAGTGAAAAATGTCAGCTGGCACTAATATCACTTACTAGAAATCTCATCCTCCTCTTCGCTGCCGTACATAGACTGCCGGTCAGCCCAATTTGGAGGAGTGAACTTCTTCCGAGACACGTACTGCCTTCCGATCGTCTTCATCCCTGCTTTCTTGGCACTTTTAACCAGAGTCCTACACACAGGGGAAAAAACAAAACATAATCCTCATCTATATAAAGCATCGGCCATCACATTTTTTTCCCGAAAATCTGTATGTGACATGTGCAAGTGGAGCATACACTACTGCAGATTATGTTGCCTATGTTCGCCATTCTCAACCGGTGGGTCGCGACCCATTAGTGGGCCACGAGCACCACCTAGAGGTCCGTGGAGACCAGACCCAAGTGGTCCAAATGGGCCTTGAAGTGTAAACGGTTGAGAACCCCTGGCTCATGGCATATGCGCGATAAGGGAGTTGAGATGAGCGTCGTCTCTCACCTGAGAGAGGTGTTGGCCTCCTTCTGCTTCTCCTCGATGTGGATGGGCTGCAGCTGCGAGGTGGCGAAGGCGAAGGTATAGTAGACCGTCTGCGGATAGCGTAGCTTGTGGATGTGCTTGCGGAACGCCTCCACAGTCTCCGAGCTCACCTCCACGTCAAAAGCCACCTTCAGCAGCTGCAAACGATGCGTATGTCATTACGAAACAATCCGGTGCACCGCGCTGAACTCTCGTGCAGTGCCGGGATGTCGCAATGGGTATCTAGACTGTTCAAGTCTGGACGGTGAACAATGACGTGCATTATGCGCATCACAATGTGGACTCCGAGGCATACGTGAAGGGTGCGTGTGTGGTGTATGTGCTGTGTATGCGTTGTGTTCTCTATATGGGTGTATGGGTGAGCCTTGGTGTGGTTGCGTGTGTGTGTGTGGTGAACGATATGTAATTGTGCAATAATTTAAATTTCACATGTGATACAGTTGTTTTTGGTCTGCTGTATGGTTGTTTCATTGCGGTACATCATTTATTTTGCCTTTGTCATGTATGTGGCTCGGGTCAGTCTTGCAAATCAGTCTATCTTGTTCTCTTCAGTTCTCACCCGGTTAAACATCATAAACTTGAAAACTGATATAAAGCAGGGCTCTGTGTATACTTGCACACCCCCTTGATGTGGTTTCCCTGGTGAGGTGCACATACAACTTGCGATGGGTCTTGCACAGGGTGCACACATGCCTGGAAGGTGCAGGACCGAAGCTGTAGGCCCTCCTGCACGTACTGCTCGATCTGCGACGTCACGGTGATCTTCTTCTCTTTGGTGAGCGCCGCCACTGGGAAGCTGCGCACTACCGGTTGCTCTCCAACTGCCGAGCGCACCGTCACGAATCCAGACACACACCGCACACGTGGTCAGCTCACGTGAACGAGCGGGTAAAGAGATGGCAAGACACGCAACTACACATACTGTTGGCCGGTCACTGTCAATCACATATGTTTAGTGTTGCAACGAATATTCACGTCACTCTCACAATTGGCCGAGTGCAGCTGTTTGCTTTAGTTTTTGTATTTGGCTGAATTGCTGCAAGATGATAAAAAAAAGAACGTAAAGGCGAATCGGTTTTGAGCACCGCAGGCCGCTGTAGTCATGTGACCACGTGACAAACAAAGCTCGCGGTTGGGAGTGGGGCAGGAACGGAGCAGAGAGAGGAGCGCAGGGTGAGAAAGACAGACTCAGAGACAGAGGGGAAAGAGACAGCAGGAGACAGATTGGGAGATGGAGCAAGGGACACAAAGGGAAATAGACACAGAGAGGGAGCCACGGGGGACAGGGACAGCCAGGCTTGGCAGTTAATTATTTGGCATTGCATTTGAAGTCGGATGATCGGCTAATTAAGTATTCGATTTTTCAAAGAAAGGTGCTATTCCGTGTGACCCTCCTGATTTTATCCTACAATGACAGTCATACCTGGCATAAAAATTGCTTTGAATTAATCACGGAGGATGTCTCATAAGTGTTCGTCTGCTTCGGAAAATACAACTACAGTATTTTAGCCGTTGTGGTAAGATAGCTGCGGCAATGACACTACGGTATTTCGGATTTGTCATCCAAAACCAGGTTTTCACAGAAACCGGCGCATGATAAATTACTCGTGGCACTAATTGGCCACAATTACGTGAGCATATGCTTGCTCTGAAGACTCCATACAGGCCAAGGCAACCGTCCAATCACAACACAACGTCAAACATTCGCAAGAGACTTCGATAATACTTGAATGCCAAATTAACTATATGCACTTAGCACAGGAAAGCTACGGACACTAATTATTAAAAATACACGTAATGCACGTTATTAGGAATTAGCGAGGGAAATATTGCTTAACAGTTTCAACACTGTGGGTGCACAGCCCCGAGTTATACGTGTCGCAAGGTTCAATGTGTTTGCCTTGGCTCCATATGTTCTGGCACAAATCTGGCCAATTTGCTCCCTGTTTTGGAATGCCCATCTGCTCGCCGTAACTATACAGAAAACCTTTCAATGACCGAGGCACAGCAACTGCTTGCCAGTCATTTCTTGGCCATGCATTTGATAGCATAAAGGTCAGTCACAGTTAAAAGATTTTCAGAGTAAAGGCCATCAGAGTGGTCTCTGCGCACAGTAACACAATTACCAAAACATGAGCACCCATTTTTTTAAAGAAAAGCCCTAATGAGTGCTTTTCCTAGAAAATTACTCAGGTAAGGGTGCATTGAAAATGAGAAGCAATTTCTACGTACAGAAATATGTTCATTAACAAATGGCATTCTAAATACGATTTGAGTGATTTCCCTGGGACAAATGATATTTTGATAGCAGTTACAGAAATAAATCAACAAGACATGATCCACTTGACAGTTATTTTTACTTCTAAATGTATAGCCTAAAAATGTAAGTGTGCCTTAATGTGTATAAAACTGAAATCTGTATCCAATAGAAACATGGATATAACTTAACAGCAACACATACTATATTTCCACTAAAACGAAGAAGTAAAACAGACGTATTTTTAAAGGCTGTAAAAACGATTCCATTAATTCTACAATACGTTAAAATGCCATGTACTGCATGTGGCACCGTTGTGGATGAAATTTCATCGACCGTTAAAAATCGAAAAAAAAATACCGTTCCATTTCCACGTCAAACCTGGGGTGGAAAAAACAAAACCATGGTATAGTGAAACCAGAATTAAAAGTGAGATGCCGTGGCTATGAAAATGGGCCTTCTGGTGAGGGTCCATTTGTGAAAATCTTACCAAGGGGGTCTACCGGCATGCCTCTGAAAATGATGCGGTAATTGGTGAGAAAGATGGCCCCCTCCGCTGGCAGAATGGGAGGGCCCCCCGTGGGGCCCCCAGACACCTCCTCTCGGCCGTCCATGAGAAGGTAGACTCGCAACCCATCAACGATGAAGCTCTCCCCGTGCAGCAGGGCAGGCTTCATGATTTTGGGCTGTAAAAAAAAAAACAAGAATGGTTTGGTGGTAAAACTGTTTACCGGAGGAGTGGGGAGTTGATTTCGCCAGTTTCCACGTCAGACAGAATGCAACGCACCTAAATGAATGACCATTTTTTCCAAGTAAGGCATGACAGATTTGATGGGAGCCCTCACAAAGCCGGAGCTGAATAATGTTTTCCATAATATACGGGGGTGATATTTACGACCGGCACACCTCCAGGGCCTAGTATAAAAGTGCAAATGGGCAAAATCGGGTCAGTTGCGGTAGCTTAAGAATGTGCCAAGAGCTTTTGATAAATACATAAAGTGATATACTGATGTAGGTTTTCACGGCTCGATGCTCTTAAGAAAGGAGAAATGCTCAACAGGGCTATCCCAAATGAGCAGCTCTTCAGAGCAGTTCTCTCACAATGTGATACTTATCAGTCACAACCATAAAAATTCAGTTCCATTATCATCACGATGAGCCATGGTGAATCGACAGTGCGATAAAGGTGTTCCAAGATAACTGTCATGCCTCATGGTTTTGTTATTCTATCATGTTTCTGCATGAGCTAATATTATTTCTACATCACTGGTGGTTTCATTTCGGACGTGTTTTTCCTTTTGTCTCCAGGTGTAAAACCCAGCATGCCTCTTCCCATGCGTTATACTTCTCAGCTTGTGTTGCATTGTATTCTATGTACTGTATTGTGAATGGTGGTGGTTACTTTCTTTAGGTGTGACATCTGCAAAATCCACCTCCTCCCATGCAAAATAATTTGCTTCCTAGGTTCTGTGACATTTTGGTACAGATATGTGCATATAACTCCTCCACTTACTTTATTATTTTCTCTATCCTGGGCTACAGCTTCATCTTGGTCTCTAATGGCAATGACGTATGATTTACAAATCATAAACTTCCTTTTTGCTGCTTTCATGATCCCCACACTCATCATCACTTTCACCCACTTCTGCAGTGTTCTCGAATTTATTTTCTAATAATTTCCTAATGATTTGACGGAGTTACGTATAAGTTATGTTTTCTTAGTTTTACCATCCCATTTTGTACTGCTCCTTCCTAAATATTTTGCATTTTGTAGTTTCATAAAGCTTTGTCTTGCCCCCCCTTTCAGTACAATGTCCATAACAATGCAAGTGACTTCCTCACTTGAGAATTTTGTTTCTTTGGCGATTTTAATCTAATACAACGTGAAGAAATGAAAACCATTCAACTTCGTGCACAAATCTCACCTTCTCAATAGGCGGCAGCCTCCTGCTCTCTCGATGAACGGACTCCAGAGTCTCAATATGAATTGCCACAGTCCCTGCAAATGCAGCAGCACACTAAGCACACTGCTACGCAAGCATTCATATACACAATGGAATGATATTCATTTACAGGATAGAACTTTATCAATACAATGCTGAATGGCCTCCCCATTTCTTGTTGGTCATGGGAGCTGTTTGACCATACTTCACCGCACTTGTCATCAATGCAGGTTGGCGAAGGGGGCGATCCCGGGCTGTTCAGATATTACTCACCACTGACTTCCGCCATAGCTGGGAATCGAACCTAGATATCTGGGTTCATATTGCAGTGCATTAACTACTGTACTAATACTGCTTCACCCTTACAATGGGAGTACAAGTACAGCCCTTTGTCAATACACTGCTGGACCGATTAGTCACCACGCTGTACGAATCATGGGGGTTGTTTGATCATACCTCACCATGCTGGTCATTGCCGACTGATGACAACGGTCAGCATAGGTGCAAGCTGACAACACCTCTTAGCACATTCTGAGCTTCAAGAGAAGGAGGTGCATTGGGGCGATTTGGTCACGATGGTGACAGGAGTGGTAATGCTTCATGGCCGGGCGGGCCCTCACCGGGTATCATGCTGTTGAGGGCGCGTATGTGCTCCGTGGTGACCTTGCTCTCCGTGCACACTTTATCCACGAAGCGCGTGATGAACCGCACCACCGAATTGGCGACGTCGGTGCCTTCAGAGTCTTCAAAGCCACTCTCCGTGTCATAGCTCCCCGCCACGCTGCCAGCGATACTGGTGAGATTGAAATGAAAGTGGTGGGGGGGGAGGGTTGGAAAATTAGCCCAACCAAGCTATACATCACCAGTTTGCAAATACTCTTCTAAAGCAACGTTACGTCAAGAATGCACTCAGAAAATCTACATTTTATAACAGAGACAACAGATGTGGTCATACCAAGGCAAATTTCCAAACTAGTTGGATCGGCGACTACCATCTGGAAATTATGTCACATATCCAAAAAGCCAAACAATATGACATCTGATGAATGTATTTTGGTTTTTGGTATTTTTTTCCCATTGGTATTTTCGTAAACACTGTATTGATTGGCCATACATCAAGCTGTAAAGGGTTGTTTCTTGAAATTACAGCACAGGGATGTTTCGGACTCTGTTGCATCAAGTCTGGGTACGTATTTTTTTTACGTTAACACAGCCAGATGATTTCTAACTCCAAACATAGCGTATTGGCACCAAAATCCCAACTCGCACAATCTCCAGAGTCTGGTTAGATTCAAATACCACATTTGATCAATATGAATACTTATTGGGAACTTTACCTATTGGTAAGGAAACTATTGGAGACGCTTTCCCCATCGCCCAGGCCTGGCTTGAGAAGTAGCCGGTTCTTGCTGGAGTCAAGAGGCACCAACAGGTAGACCATTCGGTTAGCGTAGTGGATGGCCTGGCTGTACACGATGCCCTCCTCGCTGGATATCAGCTCTTGCCGCTTCTCTTCCTCCAGCGTCGGCCACAGCCGCAACTGCTCTGCCGCTATCTCCATGGGCGTTTTGTCAGGAACCCCTGATGCCTAATACACCATGAATCAAGGAAAAAACGACGCACACAGAATGACCATTTGTTAAAAAAATAAATCAATAGTTATGGTGTCTGTAGACCGTGCAAGGTGTTTTTTTTTCTTTTCTCTAAATTTAACCTCAACTTAAAATATTAAAGGACATATAAAATAAATTTCCATTTGAAAACATAAATCAAGAAATACAGTAGGCTTACATATTACTTTTGTATGTATTTAGTAAAACTGGCTTGTTTGACTCAGAAACAGGAAATATCAATGACAGCCGAGGCAGGCCAAGATCTGGGGAGTAAGAGATTTATTAAAAAGCGACATTCCCGCTTTTTAACCATCATCACTCATTGTTGTGCTGCAATGCAAGCAGTGGTTTATCCCTCTGCACCAGAGGGTAGGCCAACCCTATGGAAAAGCAAGATAGCGCAGCACAGAGGGACGTAAACATGAAAGTGCAACGCGTCTACCGGGAATTAAGGAATGATAGCATTGAGAAGGAGGACAGATTTCTAAGCACGTAACCATCTGCCTTGTGTCAAAGTGCCGAGCCAAAATATAAGGCGTTGGGCTGGAAATTAAGACTTTTACATAAAAGAATGGAATAGTAAGTATAGCATTCGTGCAATGAAAACAGAAAAGAATTAAGACAACTTGCATTAAGCACGTACAGATAGTAAATGTGCAAAAGAAAGGGGCTCTCTGCCAGCGTCTACTAGATGTGTGTATGAAGTGCAATAATGTGGAGACGAGGGGCTGCACAGTGTGTAGCTACTACTTCTACTGGCATTGAAAACAGAGAGATGATGTGAACACTACAAATACATCAAGTCTCATTTCATGTTAGGGACAGGCAAGAACAAAGAGCTGACTGGTGAATGAAGACACAAATAATTTGAGCAATTTTAATTTCTCTTAACAATGCCGGCAGATTTGTAGGCCCTTGTCAAGTTGATTCATTAACTTTGCATAAGTCAGTTTTATTTGGCAAAACAAAATCTGGTGCTCGCCAAAATAAACTGTATTTGCGCAATTCAGGATTTCCTTCATTTTAATCCGCGTAATTTTTTATTTCATTTCAGCCTCAGGTCACAATCATGGGCATTGATAAAAGGTTTACGTGAAATGTCTAGTGTGAAGCTTCTCTCACTCACCTGCCGATGCGCGGGACTGCCGTCATTAATGGAGAGGTACAGAGACTGGATGTGCTTCTGCACATCATCATAAAAGGTGGCCTCCCAGAACTGTTGGCTGGTCCAAACGGGATGGTCCTGGACACACGTGTAGGCGAACTGCGTAACGCCTTGACAGAGTTTCTGATGGAAATAAAGAAAAAGCCCCGCGCATATGCAAACGTGAGTAAGAGTTGGTCCCAAAGAAAACACTACACTAATGCACCTCAGCTTGTCCCCGAAGCTTGTCCAATATTTTAATGCGCACAATAAAATAAACCCAACATTCTTTTGAAAAGAATGTACGATATACACGAGTATGTTAATAATTAGTAAAGTAAATTATTTGCACAAATTATACATTTCATTGCCAGCAGATGGCAGGCTAGGATGAAACAAAAAAATAGGTTTCCTTTTTCCATTTTCCAATGTTGTGAAAGCCAAACAGGTGAATTGTTCTTGAGGATGCAGCATTGTACTTGTTTGTTCCTCAAGTGGAAAATGTACGATGGGAACACTTCCAAACTAAGACCTTACTATCAAAATAACCACAACCAATCCATCAACCTGCTGCACTACCATGACCTTCCTGGCACATTTTTACCATACATTATACGGCCTCAATGCCAACATTCATATTTTGAATTTAATCATTTGTCATTAGGAAAAATGACCAGAGTCAAGTTATTCTCCATAAACACATCACGGACATTGCAACATCAACCACGGTGCTGATATTGGCTTGTGTTTCTCCTGTTTGGTTAACCATGCTCAATTAAGACTGCCTGTATGTCAACAGCATTTAGCCTTGGTTTTTTTTTTCACTTTGAACGTCATTAATTTCCACTGGTTGAGAATGCAGTCCTGTGCATTATAGTAAAAAAGTAAAAAAATCTCTACGTAACAGTGAAACCATGAAGAAGCCAACAAGTATTGTTTGATGCATTGGCGTGTCAAGGCCGCAGCGCACAGCTGGCTGGAATGTTACACGCGCTTTGTTCCGCTAAGATGCTGTGACGCACACCCACACAACCTAATGAACCTGGGATATTCTTTTCAGTACAAATCGGATAAGTATGCTGGAACAACACATTTGTCACGATACCTTGGCCACCGCAAACAAGGTTCATTGAGACAATGAGGTCTAAAAAACTCTTGCAGAAAATGTATTCCACAACTATTATATTGATGCTCAGTCTGGGAGAAGAGAATGTATTTTCCATATACTAGAATACACCGCATCTGTGGTCTCTGCACAACAGTCTTGTTGTCCCCCACTGCTTGCACTTGTGACAACCCAAACTAAATGCATTATGTGCAAAGTTTTTTTTAGTTAGTGATAAGATTTATTTAATGACAATCAACACGCGCTGTCGTTAAATGTGGCATAAAAAAATCAACACCATGCCATTTTAAATCAAGAATGTGTAACTGTTTTTATCACCAGGCCAATACATATTTATACTCCTTTTTCTTAAGCTGGCTAAATGGACTATGTTGACTGCACTACAGTGGTATCGGGTTGGGAATGCACTCCATAAACTCTGACATCACACTGTAAAGAAGTGTGAAAAGTTGTCCTTGATCAAAAACTGTCGTTCTTACCACAACTCAACTCAATAGGACCTCACACCTCCATCTGCACACAATCTCCTGTATTATTATGCTGCTGCGACCCATATCCATGCCTTCATTACATCCCAACTCGACTATTGTAACTCCCTTCTCTACAAGCCTGGCCTGCTATGATGCATCAAAAGGCTCAACACCACCATTACCCCCAAACTCTAAATGAAACACAAATCCTATTTCAAGATATATTATCTGCACCCATGGATGTGTCTACATCACCCAAACACCACTCAGATAGCCTGACTAACTCTCGATGCAAACGCTGGTTCAATTTCATTATCATACTCTTGGTCTTCAAGATGTTCAATTGACTCGTCCCTGACTACATTTCTCCTTTCATCTCACTCTACCCCCTCCCATGCACTCTCAGCTCCAGGAATGCCCACCATTCTCCTCTGGAGGGCATTCCTGAAGTAAAGGGAGTATGGAACTCCCTTTACTGCTTGTCAACTCAAGACCACAATTCAAGTCCAGGCTTGGGACTTTCACTTTTTCCACTGCCTAAATGGCCCTCTAAATAAAACAAGTATTCCCACTATTCTGTACAGTATGTTAAGATGAGGTCACATTTTGATGGTATTTTAGTGCAAATGTTATTGTCGTACAAGTACAAGATTAGAATTGTATTACAATGTATTCGTTTAAGTAGGTGACTAATGTTATACAATATATTTTTTGTAAGACAGACGTGGCTAAACATAGCGGACTTTTATCGAACCAAATTATAGGTTTGCCATTCAAATGAAAACTTTGACAACTGGACACATTGCAAATTATAAAGTCTCCAGCAATACTTAACAGGGCAGCTCTGGGAATTGAACCAGGGTTAACTGCCGACGAAACCATTCGGTGACCCGTGCAAAGGATTCAGAAGTTGTTTGACGATCAACAAAATGATGCAAGAGAGGCTCTGGATTAGTAAATATTTGGGAAATTGCATCAGCTGCCAGTGTGATATTCATGCAAAGGCAGTTTTTATTTGCAAACAGACAAAAACATGTTCTGTGATGCATTTCCTCCATTTTTGTCTAAGAAGAGTGTAAACTGGAACATCCTGTTGACGTGTGAAGCGTGGCATGAGAACCGCACGCGGCCTACCCGACAGAAGGTGGTCACCAGAGGTAACAGTGCCGAGGCCACGCTGTATTCGTCCAAGGTTGAGCAGTCCTGCAAGATAACACAGGCACACTTAGCGCCTACTGCGTAACGCAAGCCAATTACAAAACGGACAGAGACAGGAAGACAGATTGGCAGAACCGGCAGAATCAAGAAACTGCGCACTACGATAAGTGCTCATTGCGTGAGTAAACTACGTAAATGCCACGCGTCCAGTTTTAATACCGCAATTAAAGAACAAACAAAAAAACGGAACGAGCGTCCAACCAAAAAACGTGGAAGAGAAGAATAACAAGCAGCAAAATCCTGGCTTCGCAAACATCGCCGGGCTGTGTTAAAATTCCTGTGGAGATTTTTGGCAGAGGACGTGGTTGGCAGAGGCGGCCATATGCCGTGCGGGCAGACACGTACCTGCAGAGCCGAGTTCATCATGCGGATGACGTACTCGAACTGCTGGTGGTCCAGCACGGCACGGTTTTGCTGAGCATACATGCCGAGCTCTTGCATGAGGCAGTGGCGAGCCGCTCGGCCCTTGAGGGCACGTAGCACAGCTGGCAGCGTCTAACACACAGAACACACGGGGATCAACGGGAGAAGCCCGGCAAATCAGCGCTGGGTTTATCTTCACATAGCCGAGCCTGTGCACTACTGTGTTACTGTATACTTTATGAGTATGGTTAGGGTTTCATCCTCGCACAATTTGGTGCTGTGAGTTCGTTGTGTTGCCTTGCGATTTTATATGTTGTTTTATATCAGACTGACAACATATTTCAATGCTAAATGTATAAGTGTAATGTGCTATTTGGAAGCATATCAAGGTAAGGATTTATTTGTATACCTGATTATGTGACTCTGAGAGTAACAGTATTTAATGAAAGTGTAATGAACATCACCACAATCATACATATTTCTATTTACTCCAGCTTTAGCAGTTTTAAACATATAAACACACACAAAATAACATTAGTATTAGAAGAAACACACATTGTATCAACTTGTGCACAATGCACTCCTCCGACTAAAGGATATCAGAGGATGGTTGCAATGTATTGCTTCGACTTGTGGAATCCATTGAGCAATACAATGTTTTTCAATAATAAAATGGCAATTGTAAGGAATACATGTACATTGTACTGCACTACAACTTCCAGTTCCAAAGAGAAATGTGTATAAAGCACAATGATTCTACATTTGTCACGAATTTGGACAAGTTAAAGCTTATGTTTATAAACTCTGATTCATTGTTGCTACTGTTGGAACGTCAAAAGCATGAAGAGCATGAAATAGAATTTCAGACATCTTAACATTTCACAAAATTAAGCAACATCAACCACATTTTCTGATAGACATTGCCTGATGTGTTAAAAAAAACACATCCAACATATGAAATAGATTACTGTGTTCTTCAGCCAGTTCCACCGAAATGTTGGGCATGTTTGGGGTACTGGGGGGAGTCTGGGCGTTTTGTAAGTGTACACACAGTGCACCATAGCAATATCAATGTTTATCACATTTTTACATGCTGTGAGCGTGGCACTATCTGGCCAAAAACAACTGCATGTCTGCCTTTCTAGCAAAACAAATTAACGTCAACACACAGCAGCAAAGTGGGGAAAACACAAACCACATACTGCCGGTGACTTATGATAAACGAGTGTTGATAAAACGTTACGGACACATTTCCGCATGTCTCACCATGTAGTTGCCTAATCCTAGTCTGCCCTCCTCACCCGAACAAACAGTTGTGATTTAAGCGGATGAAGGTGCTGCATTAACTGATAATGATATGATACAGCAGTCTTAAACACATTTGAAACTAGATATCTACACAAAGCACCTTCCGTGTACTATTTAAAGGTGACCTCGTACTCTATTACAACGAATCGCACTAGAATAACCGCAAAGTCATTAAAAGCCAGCACAAAATGTACTGCACAAATGCAGAATGCCTGCTAGCAGAGCGAAGCGAAAACAGCAGAAAATACTGTACTGATGTAGGTTTTCACGGCTCAATTCGTTTTGGTTGCTCTTCAGAGCTGTTCTTTCAGCATAGCCGTGTCAAGCGCTCTCCCTCTCCCTCACGACGTTTCGCCTCCCACGTTGGAATGCCTGATGATGCTTCCAAAGTGGGAGGCGAAACGTTGCGAGGGAAAGAGAGGAAGCGCGCTCGACACGACTATCCCGAAAGAACAGCTCTGAAAATCAACCATCAACAAAAAATTGTCACAAACACATACTAGCATACGAGTTCTGGTGTTATATAATTTTTAAACAGTTTACCATGTACATTTGTTCGTTTATCTTATCTCAAATGACATTTGAACTCAGGCTGCCGCCAAGACTGCATTGCTAATTAGATGATGCATTACAGCTGTACATCCTGCAAAACCGCAATAAACATATCAGCATTTCTAAACATACAATAGTCGGCTTTGGAATGCTAACAATTTTATATAACACAAATTGAATATGCAGTAGAAATCATGGTTGCTGCCGCTGCTGTTGATGAACCATATTATTACAAACATTATAAGCACCTTTTTGGCGTCGAGGAGTTTGTTTTCAAAGATGAAAGTGACACAGTTTCTAACCACCTCCAGGCGCCGAGCACTGTTGGCCAGTGCGTGGGTAGCAGGCCCATAGTCCATGGAGACTGAAATACAAAGTCAAAGGTTTATGATTAAGACAGGGATAAAATATGGGGAAATTCGTTACATTCCATCTTAAGAGATTCATGGTTTATTTTTTTCCCAGTGTATCCATGCCGGATATGGCCAATAAGTGTGGTGTTTGTTTGCTCCATTAACCGCAGTAGTAATGTAGTCTTATAGGTTCATATGTGAGTCTACAAGAATGGAAATGTGTGTATGTGTGAGTCTGTAGTGGGCATCAGCTCGTGATATGATCCACATGACCTAAGTTCGATTCCTGCACATGCACACCACTGAATCAGAACTCGGTCAGCCCTAGGCTTACTTGGCCTACAATGAGTATCTGTTATAATGATGGTTGCTTTTCAAGGAGGATATTTTGGGATAGCCATGTCGAGCGCTCCCCCTCTCTCCTTCGCGACGTTTTACCTCCAACATCGCAAAGGGGACAGAGCGCTCGACAGAACTATCCCAAACGAACAGCTTTGAAAAGCAACCATCATAAATCCAGCCATGAAATCAGTTTTAAAGTGTTAAAATTGGCAAAGGTGAGACAAAATCAACATCTATGATTCCGACAACAACATTTGCTTGTGTGACACGCTAGTCTTAACAGGTACTTACCAAGAACACACACTTCAACAGCATACACGGGTAAATGTCTATACGCAAACTGTTTACATGAAAAGTGCGAGACTCATGCCAACGACGCAACTAAACTGTTAACAGCCACAAAAACCAAACTCTTGTTAATGATATCCTTGCTACGGGTTAACGGTGCATAACTTAAACGAGATGAACCTTGAACTTAGATGCAATTACACTAGCTCCAGACCATCCAGTAAATATTAATCTACCTCAGATTAAAAGTGACATGTGTTGAATACCACAAAGACAAATAGGGGGAGTATACTGGCCTATCATGACATTTCACAATACAAAGAACAGCTGTAAGTGATATAACACACATAATACACATAGTAAAAGGAGTAAATTGTAAATACATTCTATTACAACTTTAATTTGCACTTCTTATGAGAAGTTAAAAATAAATATAAATGTACCTGTGTCACTCTGCAGAATAACAGGATAGCACGACAAAAAATAACAATAGCACGCTATTGCCTTTGCATTCAACACGGCTATGGCATAAGAGACCAATATCATAATGCACAAATACAACTGACACTTTCCAATTCGCGTTCGATGCCAATGACATAACTGCCATTCCTACGACCAACAATAATGTTAAGAAAAAGGCTCGAGGGGAAAAACTGAAAAAAAACTAAAGGCGGCAGGCAGGATTGTTATAAACATGGGGTTTAATATGCAGCACTATTGTGGGATAACCCAAAACAGGCCAGTTTAGAGGAAACTAAGCCACACGATCACATCTACACACAATGGAGACATGCTATGGCCGTCTGCACGTGTGATTCTCCAAACACGACTGGGCGTTAAGAAAATATGCCCCGCCGTGGCTGGTGCCAATGATGAGTAGCCAGTGGCGTTCCGCCAAAACACCCTCATCTCCATGATCTCCTCCATTACACTACATACCAAATGCAACCCTCTCCACTGCACCAAGGACCACTTACAGATTGCCAAGGCAATAATAGCTGTTAAAGCTGCAGGATAAAGCTAAGGCAGTTTCTGGCACTTCCACAAGCCTTCAGTATACACTGTGGAATGTTACTTTTTCTGAGATATACATCTTACAGTCATTTGGCAATCCACTGATGAACGAAGGCCTCTCTATCTATGTCGTGTGGGTAAATGATAGTTTTTTGTAATCATACTTCACCATGCTGGACAATGAAGGATGGTGAAAGAAGTTGGGGGGTAGACTTAAGATTATTAAAACCTCGGGAAATTGTTGCAATTTTTGTCCCTTTGCGATCATTTGTTCACATCACTGGATTCACTGCAAGGGTTTTAATTAATGTGCTTTTGATTTATATCCAAATGAAACATAAATTCTGGATAGAATTTACACCAATAGGTAAAATAATCACAAGATATGTTATAAATCACACATGATTAAGTTCCTCGAGGTTTCTCTGACCATGTAAAGGCTGGCAGTGCTTTGCCAAACACTGAGATGCCTGGCATGCTCCTCAACATCAGGATAAGTTCAGGCCAAAAAGCAATAGTTATTTCTGTTACCATGTTACTCTTGGCACACTCGCAAACAAGTTCATTTCAGTGGCTAATATATGCCAAAAAACCCAAATCAAATCCAATGCACCTTGCTGAAATCACAGTTTTATATATGCCCAGACACTGGAGCACACAGCCATGCAGGCATGGCAAATATTTTTGGTGGCACAATATTGGCGTCAAAGTGTATATGCCATTCAAATACAGAGCAGGCACCACTCAACGCAACTCGCCAAATCCCTCTATATTATTTCCATGATTCTGACAGCTGACGTCACGTTTGGACGCAACGTTCCTTCATATGCTGGCACGGGGTCCACTGTAGTCTAGTGGCCACTTAAAGCATCTGCACTCAATCTGTGCAGAGACTCAGGGACACAAGGGCTATACCATGCGCAGACATCCCATCACAGCTTTGAGGCGCGAGGGCCACGGTGGATGGAAAGGAACGGTTCACTGTGAGACACACTGCAGAAACATCTCTGGTGGAAACTCCACTGCCAAGTTTCGCTAATTAATCTATCCCTGCAACACGGAATGGGCGCTGCTTGAGATAATGTCGATGCTGGAGCACAACATGTTGTACCTGTACCAAAGCACACCATAAAACAGTTCAAGCAATTAAATAAACAAGCTCCAAAACGACTGTCAGCTGACCAGCGGCGCATGTCCAGATTTTTCCATCAGGCCCACGCCATGCGCACTCACCAATGGCGTCTCCGGCTGGGACGTTGCACAGTTTCTCTGGCCGCACAACAATCTGTGTTCCAGCCAGCCGAGCCAGCCCTTCCTCCATCAGTTTCTCCACCACGTGTTCCGCTATGACCGGGTAGGGCTTCTCCTGTGGCGTGGACAGTGCGCTGTCTGACGGCCGGTACACACGCTGCACGGGAGTCATTGCGCTGGGGCTCTCCTGCGAGTGAGGGAAACGCACAGACATGACTACAACTCCTGCACAGATAAGAATAGCGTGTGCACGGTATGTATACCGACGTGTGCGTGAGAATTACACGACGGACACACGTTTAAATTAATTATAAATAAAACCGATAGACAGCATGTGTTAGAGCACGAGACCTCAACCTTTTGCACCTCAATGCCCAGCTGCCTCACTGGGGTATGGTCTCCAGGGACGACTGGGTAGGTGGTGCTCACGGCACACTGATGGATCGTGACACACCGGTTGAGAATGTCGGTGATAGGGTACTGTATAAGATGAATATAAGTATACCCCTTGGGAGTAAGGCAGTTGTACTTATATCAGAAGCAATGTGCTTGCATTAGAAATTCCTTCATCCCATTTGTATTGCTTACAATCGAACCGTGCTGGTATTGGGTGTGCTTATGTCCAGATTCCACTCGATTTAAACTGTACAGAATGTATAGCAATTTCAGGTAATAACATGCAAGCACCTAATTTGATGTTTAAAAAGTGGCCAAACTAGAAATAGCATTTGCTGAATAAGTAAAGTCCTCATTGATAATGATTAAAGCTATAAGACCATATGCAAAGAGATAAATCAGTGTTCGTGGGAAATTTTCATGATTGGCCAAGATAAGATATGCAAACACGTTAGTATATTTAACGGTTCAATATTAAATTAGCAAACTTTCAGACTGAGAAATCACATTTAAAAATCAATATTAAGTCACTGTACTCCCCAGAAGAGAAAAAAACGCTTGGACTATACATCAGAGTAACGGTTGTAATTGCTGCCAACAAGTATCAGAAAACACTGCGGAGGCGTTTGGAAAAGGGATTTCCAATTTCCTTAATGTCAAGAATCACACTTCTGCAAAAAGCATTGCTGCAGAAAGGAGTTTCAGTATGTACTATTCAAAGAAGCTTACTGCTACCTCGGCAATAAAAACTGCTGTTTGAAACCATATATAAAGAGTTAACGTAACAGTCAAATGACGTGACTGTGCACTGTAACATAGCGTAACAAGGCTTTACATTGTACCTATCAGTTTGTAAAACCGTAATTCACACATGATCAAACAAAACAGGTTCACTGCAATAATAGGTGGAATGAGGCCATTTCATAAAAGATATTTACGATGAATGTTCCACACATGGTGCAAGTCAGAATGCAAACGTAATTGTATAACTGTCCTTATTTCATGTGTAGTCTTCATACAAGTGGAAAAAAAATAGAAGACCAGACTGGTGCTAATCTGCAAACAGTTTGGGGGTTAATTTAAATTAAGTTGCACAATAATGGATAGAATCTCATGTGTAGGTTTTTACAGCTCTATGTAAGAGAACTGCTCTCAAGAGCTGTTCTTTCGGGATAGCCGTCTTGAGCATCTTTATCTGTAGTACATGTTTGTGTTCTTGTGATGTGGGTGGTGGCAGTTTAATTAGTGATGTTAATGTTTGCTAGTTTCGAAGTGTATAATTTTTTTACACGTTCTTGCATTCCACATTAAAAAAAATGTTGATGCAGTTCTTTGTTGCAAAATGCAAGACAAAATAAAAGAACTACATCAATATTTTTCAGAATGAGACATACGAAAGTTAAGATCACTAATTAAGCTGCCAACACAAATATCAAAAGAACACACAGGTGTACGACTGGTATAATAACACAGATTTTAGATAAACCATGCATTAGCATGGGAGGCAAAACGTCGCAATGGACAGAGGAGGAACGCTGGACATGGCTATCCCGAAAGAACAGCTCTTGAGAGTAATTCTCACAACCTCATGCTTCACCAGAATTGTCACTTAAACGCAAAATTAACAAAACATACTACCCAGTGTTCGTGCCACCAGTGAAGCCTGGATGCGTCGTTTGCTTTAAAGCTAATTACACCAATTCGTGAGGTTCTAAAATATTGATAACTGATATAAAAATGTCACTTAGTAGTATGCTATGGGTGCAATTCCCAGTGTTTAAAACTAAGAGGAATCTTAGAAAACTATTTTCACGTAAGTAAAGTAATTCATGGTTCTAGCTGCACTAAATAATAAATATGAACAGTTCTCAGCAGATTGGCACGTGGTGCCAAGAGGAATTGCTAGCTTTTGGGAATTATCAAGGCTATGCAGGTGACAACACTGACATCCAAGAGATTGTGAAAGCATATGCGACAGTATTACGTTGTCATATAGTTTCTTGGCAAGCTGGCGGATGTTCTTGTGGACCAGCTCTTGATTTCCTTCTTCACTCTTCACCCACTCCACACTTGAAGCTGCCAGCTGGACAGAATACATCATTATTATTGTTAATTGTTGAACGCCCTGACAAGTGCTGTGGGGGAAGACGCAAAACAAAAGTAAAACAGCTCCCAAGCTATGGATACGTAACTAGGCTTTGTATCAAGGGCTGTCCAACATCAGTTTGAAGCTTTGTTTATAAGAAAAGACTTTAAAAACAGTCAAGTGCATCTTTATGGCAAGTGAGTACCAACATTGTGACATCACCCCACTCAGGGTTGATATTGACGTCAATGTAGTGACGTCACTCGGACAATACGACAGCTCACTTGAAAGCCATTTCCAAGTATTTTTTTATCATAAATTACGCGTGTCCGCTAACCTAATACCAACACCCTATGTGTGTATGTACAAGATAAGAGACATTTGTTTTTTTACAATTGGGGAAAGCCGTCGTGTAGCAGTGGATTGGTTATGGGTGGTGACGATAATGATGAGGACACGCTGATGATTAACAGATTACGCTACCTCGTCAAAGAGGTCACATGTGCGGTAAGGAGGCCCTCTCTCGGAGACAAAGCCTGCGAATGCCATGCTGTCCAGGAGTTTGGGAATGAAGTCGTTTTCCACGAGGCCTCGCTGTCCCAGGAAAGCAGCCTGCACATCACAAAGTCACACAAACCTTTAAAACATCACCAGGCTCGTAGGAAGCTATTAAAGGACCCTTTTCACATTGTCAACTGTCCAAATTAATTTCCAGCAATTAACCTGAAGATGAATTGAACAATAACAAGGGGCCTCCCAAGTGCAATTGAAGTTAACGTGGCACTTTGCTGTTAACACGCTGGCAGGAAATTTTATTTTTCAACAAATGCCACTTTACGAATAATCAGTGCTAATGTCTTCACAATTTTGACACAGAACCGTAAAATAAAGGTACAGTGAAAGCCACGGAGAAGGCATTTTTACATTTGGGGGCAAGGTTTAAGGGCCCTCCCCCCACTGTCACACTGGGACAGCCCATGGCATTTCCCTGTCTGGATTCCTGAGCACTCACTGCAAGTGCTTGGGATTTCCTGCCCTGACCTTCCTGCCCCAGACCTCTCACCGGCACCGGCCCACCTTGGCTAATAAATACCACAGGGGGAAAATTAATACCAAAACCCTATGACTTTCACATTTTTACAAACCGCAGCCGGTGATATTCAGAAAGTAAAGATATTATTTGAGGGTTTTTTTGTTCTTAGACAAGCTTACATTGATTACCTAGCAATCTCCAGTAAATTCAGCTGATTCAGTGCAAATTGCTGAAAGTTTAAATACCAACGTCATGGCTCACATTACATCAATTAATCTATGACTCTCTTAACTTACAACATATCTGAAATGGTGTCCAGACATCTTTAAATCTTAATCTTCTTCCATGTATGGTATACAAAAGCAGTTTGTTTTTACACAAGGGACCTTTTAAAAAAATGAGTTATTATCCTTGGTGGACTCCTCATCAATACAGCTTGGCACGCTGGCCCTAGTGATCTCTCTAAATGCGCCTACAAAGCCATCTTATGGGACTCAGATGCAAACTTCACTAAAGCCCCAGAAGAATTGAGGAATGTGTAGGGGAAAGGTTCTGAAGGAAACTCAAAACTTTTTACAACCAAGGCTCCTGCTTCACTCAACTCAATTATCCTCATCATTCTCTAAATACCAGTTTAATTTTTTTTCTCTGTATGCAAAAAGATGTTCCTGTTATCCCTCCAGGCGCATGTTGCCGAGTTTTTTTTACCACTTGTAATGACTGATCCTTCAGCCTGGAGCCTTGTTTCATCTCTAACACATATAAATCTATCCTCTAAACACACAACTGAGCTGTATTTCTCTCATATGCTATTTTCACATAAGGCTACTATAAATGTATCCTTCTTGCCAGAAACAAATTCCAGTTATTTTTAATCGATGAGGGAAATACTTTGTCATCCACTTCTAAAATAAATATTTCAAAAAATCTGACAGTTTGAAATAGAAAAAACAAATAATAAAGTATTAAGAAAACAAATTCGCTACAAGATGTAAAAGTGCTTCTGCTGATAATGAACTTAAGCAAAACAATGCATACACGTGATCACTAAAATAAAAAATGTACTAAATGCATACTAAGTTTCCTTTAAAAACACTCCAAGAAGTTTAAACGAACATTTTTTTCCAAAGCACAAGCAAAACCCCATGATTATGGTTTTGTTGTATGAGACTAAAGAAGCCTAAACCCAATCACAGTGGAATCCGATCATGCTACTTTGAGGTTCAATCCCGTGGAATAATAAATAACGAGTAGGAGGTTTTGTGCGTGGGCTGGCCAAGCAGCGTGCTTGTCGAGTTGAGGTTCACTGGCTAGGCGGGCAGGCACACTGGCAAGAGTAAGAGGGAGGGGGGGGACAGAGTCATGAGGAGGGGAGGACCTTGTGGAAGCGAATCACAGGCTCAGAGTGGATGCGGATTAGCTGCAGACACGAGCGGTAGCCCTGGAGGAGCTGGGCAAACAGCCGCAGCACGGCAGCTCGCACCTCCTTGTCCTGAGTGCACAGAGGTCAAAATCATTAACAAAGATAAGACGGGCTTTTTGAACTTTGTCGAAAACTACATTCCAGCCATCAGTAATAGCTTCAATCTGGCAATGTTTTCAAAGTATAGCATAAGCCTAGGCTTCAAAGGTATCTTAATCTGCAGTGGAATGTCTTTCCAATGTTCCTATAAAAATGTAGCGGATCAATCTGAAACAGGAGTTCTGTGACTAAGCCCAAAGAAAACATATTTTATTTTTGGATTTAAAACAGGAAGATTAGACCTAAGTATTGGAAAAACATGGAACAAAAAAAGTGAATGGGTATTATGAACTGGTTATTTATTCAAATAATGTACATTTGCTAGCTGAGAAATGTGATCGCTTGCCTGCATTTCGGGCTTGATGACGGTAGGCGACGTCGGTGAAAAAGCCATGTCTGCCACCTCCAAGTCTGGGTAGAGAACCTTAAAAAGGTCAAAAAACCCATAAAAAACAAATTAAGCACCTTTGCTGCAATTTTTACGACATCATTAACATTTATACATTAAACCTGCTGCATTTAGCAATTCCTAAGAGCTACTTTATTGAGAGCACTAAGGCAATTGGCATCCGCATACCATAGAAAGGGACGTCTGGATGTGCTGTAGATACGGTTCAGGCAGAGACGAGACTTGCACACACTCGGGTATCATGACGGTCCCACCATCAAGGTCAGCGATGATAACGTCCAACTGTAAGGGTCAGAGTTCAGACGTTAGATATCCAGTAGTGTAAATGCATATTGACGCATTGTTCACACAGTTCGAAATTACATTTAAGGTGCCAGAACAAAGCTGACATGCTTAAAACCGAGATGACATGATTGGTAATGGACAAGGTGAGGTCTTCAACATACCAGCTCCTGGAATTCGCTGCGGAAGGTGGAGTGCACACCAATTATGAAGGGCGTCGGGGTGCTCAGGACCTCCAGGAGGCTTCCTGGCAGGATCGGGATGTACGTGTAGCTGTAATGGAGAAGGTGAAACAGCTCAACAGGACATATCCTTTGGTGACTCATCTCACGCCAAATTTAACAACATCAATCTTGGTGGAAATGCAGTTATGAGCTCCACTCTTCTCAACTAAGAATGCTTGTAACCGGATAGTAAACGATTAAGTGCATTCTAAAGTCTAAATAAGTCAGCTGTAAGAATGACCAGCAAAATGGCCATGTTGTGCATATAAATACCATCGTGACGACAACATGGGTTCTGTTTAAAAGTATACAAACACCCAAGTATTAACCATTACATTAACCATAGCGCTCACAAGCCATGTTCGTTTTGAAATATAACTTTACAGAAGGGTGCTGCAAGTTCCAAGGCTGAATGACATGGAGAATGTTTGTTCAAAATTAAATAGTAAACACAGGACTAAACAAGTCAGCATGGTATAGAATGCTAGCTTTGATCGATACGACCTTGGCCCTCGACAGACTGCATAACTGCACATGGCAGATACAGAAAAGAACAGTTGCTAAATAGTAAGAGTAATTTATATCGCTGACGTTATAGAAAAATGTTAAGCACCTTTCGCAGTAAGCCAAGCATCCTGTTCATGCTCAAGTAGTTAAAGGTCCACATTCTCAGGCCCACTGAGGTCTGATTAATTTGCCATGGATGCAGCAAGCGCATCGTCACATGCCGTGTATTTTTCATTTCACTACAACAGTTAACTGCTGGCAAACACCGATAGCAGCTGCTCAATGCTCAATCATACAAAATATCTTCGTAAAATATAAAGGGGTTACTGGGGTGATGCATATAACGTATTGTTAGCCAAACTATTTTTCACCGATGAGTTCAAACATGCGTGAGTTACATAACTAAATTAATGTACTATCAGGTGTATTTAAATTTAACTTAAGCAAACTACACCAATTCCAATCGTGTTTTACATGACGGTGGCTGTTATTATCTGAATTCCGCTACACTTGAACTACAGGCAGGTAAATCAATGAGCAGGATTTTGTATATGTATGCTACATTATCCATAGTGTAGTTACAGCGCTTTGTGACCCTCGGGTGAAAGGCGCTATATAAATGCTATTATTATTATTATAAATGCTATTATTATCATCTGTCTTGATGTTATTGACATGCCGTACTCTCCACAGCCTTGTGCAGCGCTTTGTGACCCACGGGTGAAAGGCGCTATATAAATGCTATTGGTATTGGTATTAGTATGCTATATTAGTATGATCAAAGGGCATAACAACCAATGCGATAATATTTTGAATTTAATTTCACATTTACTGTACTTATTTAGAGTAAGAATTTTACGTTAAAATTATTGTCAGAAGTTTAACATTGCCAAGTGAATGTTTGGCCAATATATTTTTTTATATAACTAAAGCGAAATACGTTACAACGTATGATTACGTGTCCAAGTTTTCATACTTTACAAACCCTATTCAAAACTACATTTTTAAAAATACTTCATTATAAAAACAAAATAATATATTTTCCTTCAATTTGTTTTGTTTAAAAAAAACTACACACACGCATAAAGACCCACAAACCACAAAAAAAAATATGTGTATATGTGCAAATTCATCTCGAGCACTTAAACGCAATACCAACGACCGGTATGTGTGCAAACAATGGCGTTTCATGGATCTTGCTTCCAATAACAGTGGAATCCACTTGTTTTGCATTACGGTTTATTTAATGATCTCGTGTATATTACCCATTTTGCTTATGGCATGGAAGAAGCTGGCGTTTAGGCATGTAACCATGGTGGCCCAACCTGTTTAGTGTCAACTCTGTTTATGGCACACATTTTTGAGATCCCTTGGGGATAAAGTGAGGTGGGTCTTGCTAACGTACACGGCTAGCTAAAGCATGTTCAGGCATTGTTAAAGAATAGAGCTAACTACTGGATTTGTGAAACACTCTGCATTATTTACATGCGATAAAAACAAGCAACTATATTAAAGGCTATGTTTTTTTTCAAAATGTTTTCTTCACATTCAAATGGATTATGAATGTCTATGCTACTTTTCAACTGGCAATCACAAACGTGTGACTGTTTACATATAAATCAGCACTGAGTTACAGAAGTATTTGCTTTATTGAGGGTATCCGAATAATGTATGTATAGCCACACAGGGCTTAGTTTGTGAGCACTTGAATAACTGCATCAAGCTCCGCTGTCTGTTTATAAAGGATATGCACAATAGCATATGACATTCACTAGTCCTTTCCAGAATCTAAAAGTACATGTGTGGTCGTAGAGAAACGTTTTCCCAACCCAACGTGCAAAAGATTGATAGAGTCAGACAAGGCGACGTGCTCTCCAAAGTTATTCAGAGTGGCATTACAAGATGTTTTACAAAAATTCTATGGGAGAAAAATGTATGGATACAAATGGAAACAAATATTAACCTTCTAGGATTTGCAGCTTTTTTCGTTTAGCGCTTTGTCTACTTCTACCTCTTTTCTGCATGTTATTGGATCTTAGATATGAATAAATAGCCTTTCACCTGTTGTGCTTTGAAAGCATTACTGTTAACTGGGCAAAATATCTAAATTACGTTTTTAATCCTAAAACTGTATGTTTAATTTCTAGAGACAAAAACTCCTATTCCTTCGTAATCACAGACCACTCTCAGTTTATGATCAAAACGTTTCATTTTTTTTACCGCGTTAAGTTCTCTGCTTCTCATCTCACCTTATTGGGTCCAGCTATGCCCCAAATTGTTTCCCCGGTTCTACTTCCAGTTTTAACACGCCTGTTTTTGTAACCTATACAATATGAACCCACCTGTATTTGAGCGGGAAGGTTAGGGCAACGAGCGCACGGCATGCCTCAGTCAGTCGCTGGTAACTGCTCGAGTGGAAGAGAATCTTGTGTTCCGTGAGCAGGGCACAAAACAGGTGCAGCACGTTGTTAATCCCTGTTGTGGGAAACATCAGCAAAGAGAACAACAACTAGAATTAACAAAGTGACACAAACAAATTTCATGGGACTTTTGTTTGACGCCAAGTCTAAAGGAATATTTGAGGTAATTTAGTACGATGAAAATAGGTTTTAATCATCATGTGACCAACATATTTCATCCAGCATCGGCCAGTGTTGGTGTAATCCCGTTGAATAGCTTGCTCTAGACAACTGGTTTACACATATGTTTATTATATACCGCAAGCTAGAAAGATTTAGACAAAGTGCTTTTATTATGGCACCCACGCGCGTTTAATAGCTCGGAACTACAACCATAGTAGAGACATAGTGCTTTAATTATTACACCCACAACAATAAACGCATGAAAGGGAACAATGCACAGCTTAGCTTGGCTTAAGCTCCACTGTTTGCAAGCTAAACAAATGACGTCACCTTGCAATATTAATGAAATTATACTGTAATTATCATGAATAGAATGACAAAGTACCATCCACTTAAAACAACAAAAACATACGCCAATGGATTCAGGTCTTGTAGTTGAAAATGATGATGCGCTCCACCAATTTAATAAAAAAAACAGTGCTTTTAATGTTTACATTGTGAGTCAAGTGATAATGCCTTTGGCCCAAAAGCAGCGCTTTATTTATTTCAATATATTACGTGTGTGAGATTGGCACAGGGATAAGGAATAGAAGTTTATATTGGCAAGTGTGGTCGTGTGGAAAACATTATATGGTAACTGCCTATACCTGAGTCTCAGAGGCACATACTATTGGCTTCCAAACATAAAATGAACACTCAAATGCATCACAATTTAAAGAGACAGCAAATCTTCCAGCAAGTCAGATAAATGAAAAGCAATATATTTTCAGCAATCCTGATTGAAAAACGTGATTAATTTGAATAACTGTGACACTTATACCATTGAAGTAAGATCAAACCCAATACGACATCACTGTTTGAAAATGTTCAGTCACTTAAAATGTTGATTGAAACACTTGGTTTGTAACCAGCATGAACCAAGCTTATGATATTGCATGGAAAACACCTCCAGTTAAAAAATAATATTGCTTTGGAAAACCTAGGATCGTTGGCACCAAAAAAGGGGTCCCGCAGGGACACTCACGTTGGGAACACCACACCGTTATAGAAGTCTCAACACTATGACCTTTCTGCACAGCCTGCCGTACGCGTACCGTCTGCCATTGAGCCAAAGACCTGACGCATGTTTTTAAAACCGGGGCTTCCTGCGCGATTGTGCCGCACTGTTTGGTTACGACATCCTGCCTCGGGTATTTACATCAAACGGTCGGTAAACAGGAAGTGACATTCTGCACGAGGAAGCCCGCTTCCTCCAGCCCAGACGGCAAGAGGCCCCTGCTTATGAATCAGACGCTCTCCAGCAGAGATAGTGTTACTGGCGAGACGGTGCGTACGTGCCACATGTCCTACATCCACGTATTACCTTACGCAAATATGTCCATCGGTATTTAACCTGGGTCGCAACATGTGGTCTGCGTAATTTTCGGATTTTTTCTCTGTATATTTTTTTAAATGAGTAATGCTATAAAGTCATTATCACCTACTCATACAGGCCACAAGCCACAAATTGCTATGTCCATGCTTTTCTGCTCAGCATTTTACTATTGCAAAAATTACAATGGTGACTATGAGCACCAGCATAAAAAATATATTTCACAGAATGAAAGCCAAAGGCATCCAATCATAAGGAATTTTGGCTCTGCTAAAATGGTCATATGGCAACATGAAATCAGCCGTGGCAAAAATCAAATTGCCGAGCTCTGGATTTATGCCTACGAGTTTTAGCTCTGCGATGAAATAATAACAGATGGCATTGTTTTTACTACTGGCATCATTTTAAAAGTTTCACTCGTACAGTTTTAACTTATTAAAACATCCAACGCAATACAGTGCACAATTATTTTTCAAGCCGCTTATTTATTTTATCTAGAGAAATAATTTTGATTCAAAATATATAAAAGACCACCTTAGTATTAGAGCAGAATATCAACAGCAAATCATTCGTGTTGCAAAGCCTCACAAATCCCAAACATTGACATGATCGGGTCAATGGGTTTCTGTGTGAATTCACACTTATTAATGTGCCAACAGAAAATATCTGGCAATCACTCAAGAATCCACGGCTGGCTCACAACTATAAATGATAATTCATTTATCTAAACTTCTAACCTAACTTCACAAATTTTCACTGTCTGTGCACCTGTGTATTTTTCACAAGAAGTTCGCTATCAGTTATACATTTCTTCTTAACAATAACAAACAATGGCTTTCAAAAGTGAAGGACATCCAACCAGCAAGCAGACATAACTGGAGGATTGTCACTTTGATGGAGGGCTTGAATTAAAGATTATGGGCCCCAAGAGAAGTAGGCACTATCTTCAGTATCACATAACCACCCCACTGCACTAGAGTTAGAGGCATCACTTGCAGAAATTACTCTTAATCTGAGTAATGTACATTCAAAAATGCAGTATAATAACAAATGTGGTTTTGATATGTTTACCACATATATAAATCCACAATTTAGGTCACCACTGAATGTACGGTGAACTCTGTTTTACCCTGAAATGTCAGACTCATTATACTATTACATATGAATCGCGTAATGTCCGGGAAACGAACAGGCATGCTGAAACAAAAAATAACCTGTTATGTGCCCTCACGTGAAATACAGTTCTATTCCTGTTATTATTTTGCAAGAGGTTGCTTTGGTATGGTTCGGGCACTGTTAAGGGCACCTTGAAATCACACCCACATTAAAGTCTTGCGATGCCTGTCTCGCCTCAAGGAAGCTGAGGGAGCCCAAAGTTGTATAAAATTATTTCGTCCCACAAGAACCAATTCATCAGGCCCTGGAAGGATGGCCACAGAACCTCAGGCCCATTCCATTGCCTGGGAAGCTTGACATTTGCGAAAGCAAGGCGGGGAATAGAAGCACACGCGGCTTGGTCACTGCCAAGGAAAGCGATTAGTTTGGAAAGAGTGGAGGGAGGCCGTATTTTTTACCCGATTGTCCTATTGGTGACATTTATATTGGAAGGATGTTATTAAGAGGTGAAAGAGTTTTTGCTTTAAAATGTTGTGGTGGGTTTTTTTCATGAATATGTATTAATGGCATAAGGCAACCATTTACTAAGAATGCACAACCGAGAATCATGGAACGTTGGAGTTCACATGTGTACTCAAGAATTTGAAATGCCCATTCACCCAAAATGCTGATGCGGCGTACAAGAATCCACGTGTAAATGTCATTCCCTTTTAACCATTTTAATCCAATATTATCTTGGAGGTCTCATATATTTGAATATCGTTATACAAATATATACTTTTAGTTCCTAAAGGGAAAGCCAAAAAGTCCGTGTGTAACTTTGGGAACATTCTATGTTCATTTGAAAATTTGTTTGAGTGAAAATCAAGTCATTTTAGCTTATGATTTCAGCAGGTTTTGTTTAAGAATTGATGATATACCAGAATGTGAAAAAGAACAGTTTCTTATATAAGCATGGTACATCCAAGGCTCACTCTGGTTGTGTTTGCATTTAAAGGACTAGAATTATTTTATTGGAGAGGATGGAAAACAGATGACAGTTTCTCTTCACAGCAATGGGATGTGGTCTAGGGGTTAAAAAAATCACCGCACACCAACCAGCGATTCAAATAGTGAGATGCAAGGTCACGATTTGATTCAAAAACTAATTATATTTTGAATGAGCCGGCAAATAATAGCACCTCTGTTGACTGCAGGGGTAGCGTGAACCTATTACATATAACATATCATCATCACTAACGAATATATATCATCAGCCATGATTAAACCACTGTGAAATAAAAGTCTCCCCAAGCCATCGCAATTGTCCACTGTCACGCAAAGCCATCAACCACCTATATTCTTATCCAATTACCAGATCTCCTCAGCGTACATCCTCTCAGTGTGGTCTCCCGATCCTCACCAATGTAAGCAACACGAATTCAATACAACCAAATAATGCCCTCTCTTCTGTAGAGCTGGTTGGAAGCAGTCAATGACTGCTGCATGTTTGTTGAGATGATAGTAATAGCGAGGGGGTCAAGGTAGAATCGTTCACGTCGCGATCCCTGTCAGGTAATACTTAGTATTGCCTGCGAATTCTACCAAACACTTCGAGGCCGAGCTGAAAGACAACGATGTCCAGAAGCTGACCATCGTGCTTCGAAGAATCGCAAAGAAGACGTAATAGCGAGAAGGGCAGCTTTTGTAGACGTTCAATCTGATCTCAATCTATTTTCCAGATGATAGTGTCATTTTTGTTATAAAGTCACTACTCTGTAGATTTACATTCAGCACATAAAACCAAAACATTTCTAAGACATATTTTTGAAGGAACATCTTGGTTCTTATTTTTCTACGTTATGCATCACTGCATTTAACTACATTGGCCTATAGTAACGTTTAACCCTGCCACAATTTCTACTGGTTAAGATTTACATTGATTCTAATCTGCTTGGCTAACGGGAGCTGCGGAACACTTCCACCAAACCATTGTGTCTCACCACGCCAAGCATTTCCTCTGCTCGGACAAAAATGCCGTTCTATGATAAATATTATATAACCAAGAGACAAGTGGGTCAGTGCGGGGTAAACGCATTGGGGCAGGACGGAGACGGGAATAAAGTTACATCCCAAGAGGAGCATTTTTTAACTTTATCAGATTCTTCTCGTTTAACTGATGAACATGTCACTATACTTCCGAGGGGGGAAAAAAGACATCGCTGAATAACAGTAACACAGTATTTACGTTAACTCTTCTTCGTTGTCTGGTGATATGCGCCCCCCCACATGCAAAATCAATCGCATTGATTTAGTACGGTGCAATCTACCCAGTTGTCCCTATAATCATCATACCTGTAATAACAAACACATACAGCTCCCATATTTTCCTCACCAGCGGTAAGTGTACAGGGTAAAAATAGCGGATGCACCATTGGTTCAACGGCCGTGTTTTAGACATCAAGGGGCCGTGATGCATAACAGTGGATGCTATGAAACCAAACTGTTGTTTGATCAACTTCCGGCTTTCAGCAAACTGCTCCTGCTGAACAAACATGTCCAGCTTTCACAGGCTTGTTACAATTGTTCAGTCAGCCCTATTTTATAAACATGCACTTAAATTATCCCTTTTATGGGAATCAATATATCTTTGCATGTTTATCCACTTGCCAGATTTCCACCAGATAAGTTTAATGTACACCGTAAATCCATGTTCACACCGCACTAATTTAGTTATAACTTAGTCTTTCCTACATGCACAGCATGGGAAAGCTCATAAAATGTTATCACATTATTTTATATGACTCGATTTTCAGTTTTCACCCCATCACTCTGAAAACAGCAATGCGCCACTGTGATATTAGGTCATTTTTATTTCCCAAGTTTTAGCAAGGTTAAGAAAACTTTCCAGGCACCTAATGACTAACCGTGATGTTTATAAGACTTGCCAGTACACCAGAGCGACCTGCTCCATCCTGCCGTCTATCAGGCTGTTTTTAAAGAAAACGTGTATGTCTTTGAAACCCATATTTTTTACTTTTAGATGTAGAATCATACATTCTACAAAACAAGATCCTCTAAAATGACAAACAGCTCATATTTAATATTTAAATAGAACCCCTTCAGCCTACAATTGATTTCCATTGGTGAACAATGCATGACATATTTTTTACACTTGCACAACTTCAATCAAAAAGAGATATATATGCAGCAATCATTTGGCATGCATTTAGGTACAATTTACAGCCATGCTTATTTGCTTACATACGATACAATTTAGAGCCCCTTGTCAATTAAGATGTTTACCATACTTCACCACGCTGATCAGTATGCATTGGTAAAGATGGCAGGTAAGTGGACAGGAGTGATTCAGATATTGATTGACATGGCTAGGAATCACACTCGTGTTGCTGTATTCATAACGCTGTGTGCTTAACTACTGACCTGCCACTCCACCCATTTATTTAATACAAACGTCTAAGTGGTATCGTGGTAATCTCCTGCTTACAACCCTTAGGCAATGGTGAAAATTCTGCATTCCTATGGCATAAGACAACTACCACTGAACTTACCACCAATTGGTTGCTCGCTGTAACCACTACGCTACCCAGCAGGAATATATACAACACACGTGATTTTAATTCAATGTGATACATACCATGAATGCAAGCTACCCAGAGGGCTTGATTTAAGATTATTATTGTTATTCCATACCAACTGATCGCATTGCAGGGATATGAACGTGAATGAGCTATAAAATGTACAAAATGTTTCATTGTTAATGTATAAGCATCCAAAAAAATACGCTTCCACTAAAGGTGGTGTAGAAAATACAGTATCTTAAATGCTTTCTACGGCAACAACATAAAGAGTGTGAAAATTGTTTTCACTTTCAAACCACTTTCATCATAAACATCTTTATCACCCGCAGACAACTGTGTTATTCTAGGTACCATCATCCCAGGTTGTTAAACGTTCCAAAAATGTTCCACTGCTGTGTCGAGGGAATATCTAACTCACCAAAAAAAAACATTCGGGGGAGAGAAAGAAAGCGCCCCCCGCGTCAGCGGCGCAACGCCGGGACGGTCCGGCGCCTCCACGCGCCCGAAAACAGCCACGCGATTTTGGCACGTCGAGCTTCCTGCACACAGGGAGCCCTCCGCTCTCCGCAAGAGGGAGTTCAGCCCAACCTCGGGAGAGGGGGCTCCGAAAGGGGATCGTTTACACGTCCGCTTTACGCAGTGGTGGATTTAATACGGGCTAGACCCCATCACCGACAGGGATGTAGTCGGAGGCCTTCATCCGTCAGTGGGTTGATACAGGGCTATTAAACTAGTTCGCTTAAGACAGATTGCGGAAGAGAAATCAGGGCAATAATGCATATTCACGTGTGTTTTGGGAGTCGACCGTATGCGCAGCGGTTAGCACGCTGCGCTCTAAACATGGTGACTTGAGTATGATTTCCGGCTAAGGCCAATAGGAGTGGTAGGTGATATCTCAACCTATACTGAGCAGCATAGTGAAGTAAAACCCCCACGACATGCTGTGACAAGGCTTTCATTCATCCAGCAATATATTGACAAAAACCTGAAGGTTCTGAATTTGTGCTAGATGTGAATCATTGTAAAGTGCTACGCTTCAATAACCATTTTCAATCAACCTGTCTATGCACTATAATCTGAATTTGCGTGGTTATCTATGTTAACGATAGGTTTCTAAATAAATTGTGAAACCCATTATAACCTTAATAAACATACGTGTTAAGGAAAACATTTTACTCATGGGTACTAAAAGGTTATTTTAAACAGCTCAGGTGTATATAAAACAGCTAATAACAACAGTTAAGTAGTAATAGAGCAACCTGTAGTTTAAGAAATGACTCAGGCAGTAAGTCTATGAGACGTTAGGTCATGAGCTCTTTTGGAAACAAATCCGTTTGAATGTTTTTAATAGCAAAGCTCACTGAAGACCTGAGTAACCAAAATGTAGCAAGGCACGTTTTAAACATCACATTCAATGAGCCTGATTAGTATCACATGTATCCACCCAGCAGTTGTGAAACACTGTGACACAAATCCTAGTCTCTTGGGAAAAGGGCTGCGGAGTTTACGGAGAATGACGTCACTGACATGGATAGCCAGCTGTCACCACGTCTTATCCTTGGAGGATAGTGACAATGAACATTTTTCTGCCTTTTGTTCAATTCTGCCTGCCCACACACATTCCTATCAGAGGTAAAATTATCTTCAAAGCTAAGCTACTCGAAGATTAATGATGCTACACATAATGCATTCTGATATGTCATTAGTGAACAATTAAATGTTACACTACCAGTTCAAACTGTTACACCCGACATTTGAAGAAACGATGTTTATACCACACCCTTCCTTTATAATATTTAAATCATTCAGATCCGTGTCAAGCATTATTTGAGGGAAGACATTTATACCAACCATAATAAATCGAGCAGTAAAAAACAACATCATGATATCTGTATTAAGTCATTAAATGAATGTATTCCATTCACAGCTAGCAGAGCACCACCCCGTGTGAGCGAACAACCCTGGAAAATGGCATCACAGTACTTCTGAAGACATTTCAAAACATACCTTTATCTATAATGTTGATTGTTTAATTTGGATTGGCGTTGTTTCCCCTTCGTGTTTGTCTCTCTGTCTTCCTGTCTCTGTGGCCCTATGTCTCTCCCTGTCGCTCACCCTCCCTCCCTGTCTCCCTCCATGTTTGTCTTTAAGGAATTGACGACCATCTTAGGGGACGCTGGCAGATTTTTACCGCTCTTAAGATTGCCAGTTTCACGACCTTTTCAGTGAATTCGACGCAGCCTTAATAATTTATTTTTTGTTGCTTTGGTTTTATATTGGTTATTTTTTCTTTCGTTATTGACATGCCGTTCTCTGTGCGGCCCTTGTGCAGCGCTTTGTGACCCTCGGGTGAAAGGCGCTATATAAATTGAAATTATTATTATTATACACCAGCAGCATGTCTTTAATATCCTGTAAAGACTTCTAAATTCATGTCAATCAAACAAAAAAATGTAAGTCTTGGAAGTGGAAAAAAACGAGTTAAGTGAAAGAGTGTAATGGATGGGCGTCTTTGGGCATATGTTGGTGAATGGAGAGACACCGTTAACTCAGTATATTGAGATCCTAGTTTAATCTTTGGCCAGCTGCCTGTATTCAAACACGAGATGAGAAGAGTGCCAGGCTGAGTGCTCTGACCCCTGTGCCACCCAGACACCACGCCATCTCAGCATGAATCGCTGTTAATGATTCTGCGCGTTAACGCGAAATTCTAATTTACCGTACTGCGACACACGTTTGAGTTTCGACGTGGTTTGGATACAAACGTATGCAGACAATTAGGTTACACAGACATAAATAGATAATAACCATAATATACATTCCTTCCGTTAGCTATCTAACAATCATGCTCACATCACCCCAGAAAGATATACACATCCACAGAATGAATACCATGCTTGTGATGTAACTACAAAGGTATGTGCAATAGTGTGATGAGTCTTACCAAGCTGCCTGAACAGCAAGACGACACTGGATCCAGTGACAGGAATCTCACTGTTCAGGGCTGGTTGAATCACCTGCCTGTCGCCAGCACCGAGCGAAAACGCCTTCTGTTAACACAACAAACATGAAGACGTTCGTTATTTTGAACTTGTAAACTCTACTGATTTCCCAAATATGCTTTGGCTTAATAAAGGTAGAAAAAAACAACCAGAGGAAATCATAACATTTGACTTTAGGCCAAATATGAGTAGTAAATGTACTCATGTCCTACTCATGATAAATATTTCCCAAAGAAAGTACAACTCAGAACATTTTTTTCAAAATAATAAATGCCAAGAACATTTGTTTAGGATTGCTAGCATTCGTTAGCAGTTAGTAGTCATTGCTTGCTAATAAACCAAGTAGTGCAATCAAATGTTAAGTGTTTACTGCTGCCACAAATGCAACATCATGCATTGCAAAATACTGTTAGAGATGTTACTTTTATGTCAGAGTGAGCATTTGGCAGTGCTTATCCCCTGTTTACAGTAATGACCCAGTAGATACAATTCCACATTCCTACGACAGGGCAACTACATCCACAGAACAAACGCTGTTAAAGAGGCAGCTTGAAAATCAATGTTGTCGGTACCGAATTATGATTTGTCCCGACTCACCGTGACTTTTAAGTAAATTTCCATATAATTATGTAACTAAAATACGTGTGAAAATATATGGTAATACTCATACCCCATATTCCACATTATCTCCTTCTGGCTGCTCAGCAACAATGAGGGAGAAAAACAGAAAATTAGAAATAGAAAGAGTTTGCAAGTGAAGGAGGAGTATTAAAAATTCATATAAACAAGGCCATAAAATAAAAAAAGCAGTTGTGTACTTCAACCATTGGGAAAAGCACGTGGATGATGATGATGGTAGTGACGACTGTGGTGGTGAAGATGAGGAGCGATACTTTAAACCATAAAACACCGATATATTTTATTCCAAGGAATCAATTCTAATTATTCCATTGAAAACATGTCTTGGAATAACCTCCCGAGTTAGAGGCCTATTTAATGTTTCTATTTGACACAGGCAAAGCAACCAAAAACACAAACGTTTAAACTAATGTAAGGCATTTGGAAAACAAAAAACAAAAATATTATGCCAAACAGCATGGAAAGTATACCTCAATTTCAGTCTGCCAAGTGCGAAAGCCAATTATATTTCCAAATACAGGCATCCGCCGCAACACCACGCTCCAAAAACAGCTTTGTTTATTGACTACTTATCAAAGAAACATTAACACTCTCTTTCACTGTATACGGCTAGTGCAACGCTTAGGCATAAAAATACATTGGGTGCATTGTATTAGACTTGCACCAAAACTGACAAGTGCACAGGCACTGGGATTGGACTAATGGCTTTCTGAATCAATTGCATGTACAGCAAGTAATCAATGGTGCTTGAAAAGCTAACCTTTCGCTTTATTAATGCCCTTTAGAACAAGAGTGGCCACAGAGGAGCAAGGGAGTACATCTGGCAGTAACCGTGCATGGCTTAAGTACAAGTGGTATTTATCCGGCACTAAAAAGCTGGAATCAGCCACTGGTCTCCTATAATCAAATAAGACAGACGTGCGCAAAACAAACAGGAGCAGACGTGCACACGGGCAAACGGTTCTGTCGGCGGACTTAAGCATTACCTAGTCTCTTGGTAATGTTGAGCTAACACAAATAAAATAAAAGTTACAATTTAATTGTTTACTCCCCACAGCGGTGCTGCTGGCATTGACTTTCAGTGTATGCGGCCACCCTCTCAATCACTGACTGCAGCAAAGTGCTGTACTGTAATACATTTGCTTTCTCCAGTTGGCCAGTTGGCAATGTTTTAATATATCACCAGTGTCTAGGACGCATTGCCTTATTCTCATAAACGTTGATTCAAACAAACAAAAAATTACTGTCCAGGTTCAATGTTTTAAATATATGTGTATACAATGTTTTAAAATCAACAAACAAATAAGCAATGTAGTGGAGAAAATGAGATGCTCTACAATTAAATAAATGACTGGAAAGGGTCTGGAGTTTGCAGTAAATCACACAATGATGCAACACCAGATGAAGGTTACATTTGAGTGACCAGGTGGAAATAGCCATGTGTACTGGCAAACGTTTTTTGAAGAAAAAAAATGTCACGCATGCAACAACCACGTGTAGCAACAAGGTAAGTCCGTTCAAAGCCAGAGATAAGCACAATTAGTCCTTGCTGCTACCAACGATACAAGCCGTAAATAAACTCAAATCCATCCGAGGGTGTTTTCCGATACTGGCGAATGTTTTAAAATGTATCGAATATTCAACTCTCCATTGAAATGTTGTCAGATGTTACAAGATTTTAAAAATCACCATTTTTTTTACAATTTATATCATCAATGGGGGGAGGAGGGGGAGAGCAGTGGCAGTGTTTTGAACCCGTAGACCTGAGCTAGATTCCCAGCCATGCCTATAATAATCAGGTAATCACTGGCAGTGATATCTGAACCAATCAGGGGCTTCCACCATCCATCCATCCCCCACCCCTCCCCTATCTTGACCAATTCGAACTGACCATACGGAACGGAGGAGGCCTTCATCAATCAGTGGTTTAACAAAGCGCTTAAATGTGTTGTTATATCCATTCATAAAAGTGATTACGTGTTTTGTTAATTCTGAGTAAGAGGATGGGGTTTTTCTGGTTTTAAATCCACCAAAAATGTTAAGTTCCCAAGAAACAAATACAATGTAGCCACCTGTTGCCAGTTCATCCCCAAAACAAGTATACAAGCTTTTTGCAAAACAACGGAAGTGTAATGTGCGAGGTTTAAGCACGTGAGCGTGTGCATGGGGCACAAATAGTTTCCCAAACAATACAATGCTCACAGGACACCAAGGGACTACGCAGGAAAACCGTTTTTCCAAAAATTCACGTCAAACTTGACATTTTTACAAAAAACAAAAACGCTTTATCATTCCTGTAAATACAGCCACTGAATTTCTCAAATATTGTAACTTATTATGCAATTATTATCACTTGTATTGTGATACCAATGTTTCACGACAAAAGCAGTGAAAGTTATACGAGGAAAAATGTGTTATTACATTCGGGTCCCTATCAAACAGATGTTATAAACAAACACTATTTGAACTGAGCTGTTTAACACACTGGAAAATGCATGGGTGTATATATAGTCTGATTAAACAGAACCAACTAATGTTTATATATTTACTACAACGCTAATGGAGGAAATTAATAAAAAAATAAAATAAAACCATATTTTGATTTTTTCACACACATGCACAATTTAAAATTGTAAATCATTTATGAGGCGCTATTTGCGGCATTAAAGTGCGGCATTAAAGTACCGGCAATATATATTTCATTAATAAATATCCGTAATCCCTCTAACCGATAGTGTGATTGCATTTAACAGCTCAAGGTAATCTTAATTTTTCCTAAGGAGAACTTCAAAAGTGCAAAGAGGCATTTGGGTATTGTTTTGTTTAGAAACTCGCAGCTGGAAGCCTGGCGTTTCCAAGGACCCACAGGGCCAGCCAAGCAGCATGCGATCGGCTGCACAAGGCCAGCGAGGATTAGGCAGCTCGGCACGAAAGCAATGCCCCATACTCCACTTGCACTGAACCCCTACACTGATATATTGTGTTTTGCTAACACACCAAAAGAAAAAACCAAGCAGGAAATGGTCATCATACCAGGCCTGGTTCAAACTAACAAACGCTCAAAGATTATTCTGAACTTTTGCTTAGCGTTTTTTTTTTGTCATATAATACAAACTTGATAATACGTGATTCTAAAACATGACATGCTCAAGAATTTGTTACATAATGACTAGTGTGTAAATAATGATGAAAAAGAACACAAACAAAAATAGCAGAAATGAAATGTCAAGTTTGTTGTGTAGATTGAGTATACCATATTGTTATTGAACCTCGTAATTGTTCTGAAATAGCTTAGTTACTGAGTAATTATCTCAAATACACCTTGCTCTGGCACAAGATGTACAGCACAGGAGGCCCGATATAACTACTAAATTATGATAAATATAACATATTTACAGGAAAAAAAAACTACAGCTGATGCTGTACACAAAAATATATTTAGAAACCACAAAACAGGCATTGAAGGAATAAAATTGTTTACTCTGAGGAATGACAAAACTGAGAACAGCAATGGCCTCATATAAACTCCAGCGAAGAAAAATGGAAAGGTTGACAGGGAGCAAAGGCTGTTAAATCCCACATACATGTACTTTATTCACGGGTAAGTCAGAACATGTGTTGCCGTGCACTCTTATGGGTCCAGTAAATCATGAACGTTAAATGCAGGGAACAGCACGGGGCTTGACAGACGAGCCGCAGTGTAGCAGATATTCGCATCGACATAATTAAGGAAGCGCGCACGGCTGTCTAACAAACGGACGAACCAACGGTTACACTACTGGTCCACGCTACCGGTCCTCAGATGCAGCCGGCGCATACCGGTCGGTGGGTGTTGCTGCGTTACCTAATGTCGCAGGTAAAAGTGGGCGCGACAAAAATGTGAGGAGAGTGAGTCATGGTCACATGGCAGCTTCTCACGGCAGGTGCATTGTTAGGCAGCTGGGGGGCATGGCTGTCGTGATTTATAGACGCATTTCTCACCTGGGTGGGAGACCACATCCCCAGGTGGGGCTTCTATTAAATTACGTGTGCGCCAAGAAGGCCGGCTCAGGAACCCGTGCACTCGCGCACGTGCACGCTAAAAAAAACCTTGCAAACTGACAGCACGGTTGCAGCATGTGACGTGATAAAGGTATGAAGAAAACAAACAAAAACCTGGCGGACAATGCCTGTATTAACCACGGGTATCTAAATACGGTTACAACGTACCAACCGAAATACTGACCAAGAACAAGTCGGGTCGGTTTAAGCCGTTGTTAAACCTGGGTAAGAAAGTGCATGCTTTAAAACTTCGTTTATAGAGGACACGGTCTGAAGTGAACGATGGTTACCTGCGCTCCTCCAGATGTAGGTATCATGCACGTGAGCAGGTTTCCCACCACGGTCTCCAAGGTAACTTTGAGGTTATCCACGTGGATCGCATAAATCAGACCTAGACTTTGCTGGATTCACACACATCCAAGTGACATTAGTAACATCACCATGGCACTCAAAGGGCATACATACATACATATGTACATGCATTCATTTTACACTTGAAACAAGGAATATAATAACGTTTGGCATTTCAAACTGTTGAATCTTTTTTCAATTACTTCAAACACTATATTTATTATAAAACATACAAAACTAACAAAGAAATCATACGGAACAAAAACAAGTTTTAGCTAGTAAATACGTGGTACTCAATGTTTTGACAATGTTCGTAAGGACATCCTATCCAGACTAGAGAAGGAATGCAGAAAGCATTTCTTGTTTTTTTTAAACCCCATGAAGTACCATTAGACTACAGCAATTAATGACAGAATTGGCTTTCATTGCTCGTGTAGTGACAAAGAGATATACAACAACCGACAGTTTTTGTATATCACTTTGTTAAACAAATTATCTTGAGCGTAATAGTCATAACATAGAATTTCTACAGCCATGGTAATTTGAATGTATTCATCTATATATAATAGGGCTAGACATGCATCAGGTCATTGGTTGACAGCATTTGTGACGTCCCAAGCAGCCCACGTGCGACGTTACAACTCTGCAGGGGATATCGCCAATCAGCAGTGAGTGGGCTGTTCTCTCAGCTTGGGGCTGATCGCATCGTCGTCATTAAGTGGTGCTTGTGCGAAACGTACCTGGCCTAGGCGGCCGCAGCCCTCCATATTGGCCAGTCAATATAATTATCTAGATGCTGCTGGACACAACCCCGCCATGAACTCTGCTTTGTTTACAGAAGATAATACTCTAGCTCTACACTGACAACAGTATTGGCATCTTAAAGCTATCTACTCTGAGCCAGCTTAACTTCACTATTTAACCATGACCTATTCTTGCCCTCCAGGGAAGAACACACTAACCCTGCACTGTGCTCATTATTTGCATGCTGCTGGTGGGTTGAATAATCAATTCCTGGAGAGTTGCGAGATGGAAATGCTCGTTAGTCAAGTTCAGTTGGCTCAAAGTACGTGGTACAAATCAACAAGCATACTAAAGAAGCCAAATAACACCCAGGCGATTCGGCGATACCCAACAGACCTCAGGAATGTAGAGTCTATAATCGTGTGTAAAAAAAAAATGTCAACGGCAGTTAAAGTTGGGCATCAGAATATATTACATTTACCTATGAAATATTTACATGAGTAACATAACCCAAAATATTCTAGCAAGGGCAACCCATTTTATCATGACCTAACAGTGACATTTAATGGTAAGCGAGTTACACTTTAATCACTTTCATTGAGCAAAGAATCTACTTTAACACGTTCAACCTTTTTCTGCAATCAGCACTATTTTACATTATCTGGCGGTAAGCATGCAGCAAAGCCGATTACTAACTGGCAGTGTAATACTCTTAAACGCAGTTTGCCCAAAGATCACAGTGGCACGGTGAGTGCAAGGAGAGATTGTTCTTTTGTCCTCCAACTGGCAACACATCAACCAATAGCATTTAATTTTCTTGTTGAGAAGCGTTTGAAAAAATTGACAATTATTCTTACGTTCAAAAATTTCTAATAAAGGACATCAGTGGCGAAATAAAAATTTGAAGTGGCTTTAAAGGTCACATTCTGTGGAATTCCATTTCTCTTAGCTTTAATTGAAAGTTAAAAAGTAAAAGCATATGGCATTAGGTAAAGGATTGCAATTTTGTCAAATATTTTTGAGAATATCCCACGTCATTACCTTTGCATTTTATTTGTGCATATGATCATATTTAACTCAAACAATGGAAACAAGTTAACTGCCGGCAAACCTACCGCTGAATATTAATTTCCCAGAAGACAGGGACATTATAGAATTGTGCAAACGTCCTTCAGATGGGGCAGGGGGAACTGTATGTACTAAATTACACCACACAGAACTCTCTAAATACATTCTTTACAGAGACAGTTTAGTAAACAATGTTAACATTCCACTCACCCGGTAGATCTCTGTATAGTCCAGTCGGGATACAAGGACCAGGCTTTTTGGTGCAAATCTCTGCATGTGATGAGACTCGTCTTCTCCTTCCCCATCACTCTCACTTCCTTTCTGTAAAAAACAAACGAACAACGGATTTTTTACGTTTCAAATTGACCAAGATAACGCTATTTAGCGAGAAAAAAACTTTGAAAAAATAAACTTGCTAATTAAAAATGTAACCTTTTATTTACACTTTGAATAAACATTAAAATCCACCAGCAGTCACATGGCCCTTTTGCTTGGCACCTCAGCCCTCTTCATCTGTTTTTCATTCAAAAATGGGAAACGGGCGCTTGATATCAGAGTTTACTTTTTTTATTCCCAACCCCTCCATTTCCCTAATCTAAACACCATGTCCCTTCATTCACTTAATGGGAAGTACAAACATAGCAACATACCAATGACAAATACATAGGGAGTTGACGAAAATAAAAAGGAATGTGAACCTACGTACCACAGGTGGTCTTAATTATTGGGCCAATCATCATCTTTAACCCATTTTATCATCAAGCCGTGTACAGGGAATTAAGGATACAGCCGATAACTACTGCGTGTTTGTGTGCATGAAATTCCTCCATGAAAATCTGCTTTAAGTTATATAGGGAGCTTGCAGCAAATTACACCTCCTGTTTTCAACAGTTTTGCCGACTCCTTCCATCCGTCTTCGGCCGTTTTCTTCGTTGTCCCTCCGCTCAAAACTTCGGAATCATTCGTTACCCTTGAAAGTCTTATTCCATCCATTGTTAACACATGTTCAGTGGGCATTTGTTTAGAGTGCTTTGTCTGAAATGGCTTTTACTCCTCCTTCACTTTCTAATTTTTCTGATGCTCATCCCTGCCTTTCCATTGCTCCCCCGTGTTTGTTTTGCTTCAAGTTAACCCTTTAATACCCTGCGGCAGCAGGAAGCACCCGTGATCTCATCCGTTCTCCATGCCCTTCCGCTCCGCAGGCACAGCCATCCAGGCGGCGCGTGTCCATCCATAAACAAGCGTGATTCAACAATGGATCGACGGGCCTTCAAACATTCCTCTGACATCCAGACGGCGACTACACCAAATCCATAAGATGGAATTTCACTGTCAATTCAATGTGTCTTTTTTGCTCTTCTAGAAAATGGAATTCAGACAGAGAAAAGTGAGGATGAAAGGCTGAAATGGGGCAACAGAATGGCACTAGGAGCTGAAGAACTGCATACGTTATGTGACAAATACAACGAAATGTGGAACTATAGACCATATAAGTAAGAAGAGCCAAGACCTCTCTGATGACTCGGCTGTGCGATGTAGGTCAAGGGAAATAAATTTGCTTGAGGAATTTAGTGGCGGCCCTGCACAACTAGAAGGTGGTGTAGAAGTGCTACGTGACGGATGTTGATACAGTTATGTAAGGGAAAACATTCACAGAAGGCTCATTGTACAAACTAATGACGGTGCAAAAAAGCAGCTGAATGTAAGAAATGCTGTTCAGCTAATACGGTCACCATATAACACAAGTGAACTCAACGCATGTTTTTCTTGAACGGCCCAACAATATTACTAATACACTGGAATCACTCTCAAAATAAAATGGGGTATTTCAGTGGCCAGGCACAGGGTGACCTTTGGCAAGTCGGAAACAACGGGCCTCATCTAGCTAACTGCAAGCATTCCAGTTATTACATTTGCAATCACAAGCTCCTGGTTTGTAAGACAAACATGCAATCAACTGAGTTATTGCACTGCATTATTTGTTAGATTATTATATCGACATGGAACCTATAACCTGAGATTTAATTTCAATACGGCCATGGCCAGGAGATGTCTACCACTTTGTAACGGCCTGCAACTAATATGTATCCTTTAACACCAAGATCTTAGCCACACTAATTTGGTACAAGAGGTGAATATGTCTGACCCAATAACACCGTGTTTATAATTTTGCCAAGCTCAGTGACTGATCATTGCAAGTGTCTTTTTATACTTGTTTTAGGGACATTATTGTACAATGCTGAGGTGTGTTAATGTACAGGCCACAAAAAATATGTTAAAGACATGTTCTTCCTCCCGAGTTGATTAATGAGTCGCATCCCAAATTCACCTAGCCAACTGCCATTTACAGGGCAGAATGAAAATGTGCTTTGCTAATGAGTGATTGTGCAAGGCATTGCTTCAATTTCATAGTAATCACTCATTGTGAATACAATATGATGGGGCTCGGTCAGGACCAATGAGCGGCTTTACAGATTTCAGCAGTAAATACAGCCTCCAAACCAGACAGACAGAGGAGCTCATCTATTCAAGGTACATTTGGGTAAAGGTGAGCTCAATTTACATACAACAACAAAAAATAAAGGAGTTGGGCAACCGCTAACTGGTACCACCAGTTTCTTGCCCTCCAATGAGGTCTCTCTGCCAAGTTGCAACTTGTTTACTAAGAAATTGGTATGTATTTGGTTTCCCGTAACACATACTTATACTGGTTTCTCCTTTCTTCCAGCGAGTGGAAAAAAGTCCAAAAATGGTGGTTTGGAGGTTGTACAAGCTACTGGGCCTTTGACCAAATCAGTCGGAATGCGCCCGATCCCATCAGATTTTGGACGCCAAACATGTCTGAGCATGGATAATCCTTGTATCGGTGAAAATCATGCACAGAACAGGTGTTGTAGGCTACTGCGGCGCTAAGTTGTCAGCAAAGGGCAGTGACATAAAAGTCATTGTTGTACTGTATTACGCCCGAACATATATGCCACTCGCCTTCACCAACCTGCACTGACCAGGGTGGTGAAATACGGTCAACTAACCCCCAAGACCTGCACGCCTTAAGGGTGGGCCTTCATTTAGCTGTAACATATACTGTTCATGTACAAGCTACTGGAAAGTAGGTCCACTGCATAATTATTGAAAAAGATCCAATGATACTATTGCATTACAATTGGGATTTTTATGTTCCCCATTTCATCTTAAAGTAGTTACCAATTAAGTGATATGTGCAATGGGCAGACAGAAGATTATAAGTGAGAAAAACTGTATAACATTGGGGCACAGAGGCATGAATGTGAGAATTGGAGGTAATTATGTAATGTGTAATAGGTAAAACCAATGGCCACGTCAAACTGTTTTTGTCATAAATGTGTATGATTACACATAGAAAATATTAGCTTAAAAAAATTAAGTATTTTTTAATTTTAAAAGTTTTTCCCACATTTCTTTATTTTAAAGAACTTTGTTGTTGTTATTCAAGCATATGCGTATTTTGCAAGTCATGCCAGAGCATCATCGCCTGCAGCGTTCACTGCTCTCGGTCATCCATAATCGTGATCAACTATCATCAATCCACTGCTATATCAAGATCACCCAAAGTGACCACCATCCATCACGGTCCTACGATGCAAAACATCTACCCAGCGCCTACACACACGAGCCAATATGATCGCTCCAGTTCCGCAGTGGACGTCTTTGTGGATACTTTTCCCTTCCTTTGGCCGCCACTCAGTCGTTATTGTCACCAACGGGCTATTATCCCTTGGAGCAACATGTCATGCCCAATCCCATTACCGTACCTCAAGAGAGAAAATTATGTCTTTAACCTGCGTATGTTCTTTCATGAATGTGTTACTGTCACTCATGGTATCTCTCCATACTTCTTTGTGGACTTTTGAGCTTTTGTTCAAACTTCTTCAGAGTTCATGTTTCTGATCTGTATGTCATAACATGTACTGCTCCATTTCATAGATTTCCTCTTCAAAAACATCCGCATGTTTCTTTTCATTATCAAGTTCAGCTCTCCAAATGCTGTCCAATCCCACTCCAACCCACTCACATCAGCCTTTTTAGTCCATGCAGTCAAAACAAATAGGAAGGCCGATCCCTCTCTTTTGGAAATAGGGTCATCAAAATAATACAACGTTGATCCGTTAAAGTATGTTCTTCATCTAAAAATGGAACTTACATAACCAGTGCTTTTGACAGATTATGATTATTTTACACAATAAATCCAAAATTAACAACTTTATTTGCAAATACACACAAATTATTGTCACACATAAGAGCTTAGTAATTAGTCAGCCATCATTAATTTTCCATGAGAGCTGTGCCTATTGTATTGAAAACACACATTGGCAGTAGTTAATGTTGTCCTTGATACTAATTTGTATTCGTAGAACTGCATTTTGTTAAGGTTGTACATTTTATCAGCATTTTGACAAGGGAATAATGATTCATCATGAAGACAACCACCGCCTCCTCTTTCCTAAGTGTGCTGGCAAAAATATACAATGAAATATTGTTACTATCATTTCTGCTTTATATCGCGGTTTCTGAAAGAGTATGACACATTACCCTTATTTCCCGAGAAACGTCTTTCCAAGCATGTGAAAATAATTATAATAACTTACTTGGATAAGATAACACTATTGCAAGAATCACCACTAAAAAAACACCCTCGGTACAGCTATCAAATGACATCACGTGTTTGATGAAGGCGACGTTGTCTAACCTGCGTCTCATCTTCAGGCTCGTAGAATGTGAGGCAGGCACAGAAGTGTCGGTCTGACTCGATGTCCGTGAGCACCGCCACAAAAAACGTGGGCTGCTTCCACTCGTTTGACAGCTTCCACCCGCTCGGCTGGCAGAACTGCAAAGGGCCAAGGGGTTGGGGCATCGAGAGTTAGGCTGAGAAAAAATACGCATTTAGTTTCCTCAATTAATACACAAAAGCATGGTCAATTATCAGAGTACATCAGTGACAGTGCAAACGGAAGGTGCTAGGGAGAGCATGCACGTAAACTGAATGCATGCCATCCCAAGGTCTGAATATTCACCTTCGATCAATGAGTATTTAGAGTGTTACTGAAATCTATTTACCTACAAGTTATTTCTAGCAACAAAACGTGATCTCCGTGGAATGGCTATTAAGATGGTACTCTAGAAGATACCCAAAATGTCAGGGTTTTAACGCTAACGGGTCGAGGCATCGCAGATGATACCTTGCAGCGCTTTGTGACCCTCGGGTGAAAGGCGCTATATAAATTGAATTATTATTATTATTACTATAGCAAACGGAAGTGCCTGCAAGTTAACATGTGCTGGCTGGCAAAAAGAACAGGCGGTCTCCAGTGGGTAGCAAAGTGCCATTCCAAAGAAGGCAGATGGTTGTGTTTACCCACCATAGCCTATACCAATGTAAACCTGCTGGCTGGCTCCTCATTTAAAATTAGTATCCTTTTATGCTCACTAAGGAACTGGCACAGACAGGTTTTGCTATGAAACACATATAAGTTGGAAACATCTCCCAGAACCAGCCTTACATGTGATTAAACAATCAATTTTAAATTTTAAAGGAGTTAACAACCAATGGTATTGCTGCTATAAATTCATGACTCTCCTTACATATGATAAACATTCCCATTAAAAAACATCACAATCCCAAACCTCTTGAAAACAGTCTTGACACAAAGTGAGGCTTTGCAGGATAAATAAAATGCATTAGTTATAGCACAATGAAGGTCAAACCACTAAAAGTTGGAGCTCAAAGGCATTGACTAATGACCAATGTTCACAAACTGGAAACGTATAATGTTTGCATGATATGCAGTATACAAATTATACCACTTTGCTCAGGCTACAAGTTACAAATAACATTTGTTACAATTTAGATAATTAAAGCTGCATACCTAAGTACTTAATGTATTGTCGAAAGCAATAGCGTTAAGTTATAACTTAGCCAATGCCCCAATGAGAACCTTTACCACAACAACATCTGCACCATATAAATGTTAGATCAGTAAATGAGAGGTTATTTATAACAAACTGTTTAAAATGTATTCCCTAAAAATCAGAGTGTGTTGTACTGTTATGTCCTACATTTAGAATTCTCTTCCTTATATCATTCATCATCATGATGATTTAAATATTTTGAAGTCCCACTTGAAACAAATCTGCTCGACACTGCTTTTGTTTGAGATAATGTTTTCAACACATAGCAGTTTTTGGTTTTGCCTGGAATGGGCAAATTAGTTTAGTTTATAATGGGTTTTTTTAATACTTGAAGCACTGGGTGGCTGGATATTGTTCCAGGTCGTGACTGAACATCTCTAAAACGTTGCCAGTAACTTAATTTTACACGCATCGAGCACTGTTTAAACAAATGCCAATAACTACAACGGACGGAGCCTTATATGACTGCTGCTTGACAAATGGTCAAAATATATGACATCTACAAAGCATGCGTCTGTGTCACGAGCCACACCCTCGCCCATTCGTACACCTCACCATAGCTGCACGATGTAATACAGCTAACATCGATGCACCATCCCCAAGTTGACATCAGGGTATGGGCCACTACAAGAACGACTCCCCTGCACCCAGCCAACCTGAGCGAACCCAATTTGAATACGGAAGCGAACGACGTATCCAAATCGCTGAGAACATTCTATCTTTTCCACGTACTCGACACACTGCACTGCGACCTTATTATGTTCGTTGCCTTGGAAGTTTTTTTTTTGTTTGTGGTTGTTGCTCAGACATGGGTGAAAAAATATGGAAAATGTCAGCCGTGACGCTTGGGTTCTTCGTGGTCACGGTGAGTTGGGGTGGAATTTGTTCGAAGGTGTGCCCATGGAGCGTGACTACACGCCTACGCCACAATCACACCTATCGCGCACGATAACGTTCATCCAAACGTTTTGGGGAGAATATGCAATTTACAAAGTTTGTGTACGGCTGCAGCACAAGGGGAGGGCATTGTAAACAAAATACCATACGAACACAACAAGGCAGCGTGGCCTCACACAAACCCCCTGGCTCTTCAATACATTTTTTAAACAATCTCAGTGGAGCATTCCATATTTATAAAAACAGTGGTTAATTTTCTAGATGTTTTAATCAAGACCTTAGTTATTGAAAGCCTGAATTGACTGAATGACTTTATAATTAAACAACTGTATTTTCGTCGTGAAGAAGAGCACTTAACAAGGCTATCCCAAAAGAACAGCTTTGAAAGCAACCATCAATTGTCTTTTCATCATTTACAAAATCCAGCCATAATGTAATTTTATATTAATTTGTCTTTTCTAGAATCTGGTTAAGAGTGCATGCAGTCTACGGTAGGAAAACATTTCTTAAATTCCAGCTGGCTCATATATTGGGTTGAATCCTAAATTGTCCATTCTTCAGCTCTATATGATCTCCATGAACAATTTGTATACCTGTGATAAGGTAATAACATGCCTAACAATTTAAATCATGTTCATCTCCCTTTTGACTAAAGCATCACTCCAGGATTCAGTTTTTTCTTTTCTGTGTAAACATGCAATCAATAGGTTAACTGATTTAGTTTCGACAACAGCTGGTCCCACTTCTTTGATGATGACCACAGCTATTGCATGTGGTCCAGAGCTTTTTCCATTTTCAGAAAGTGAGCCGAAGTGGTTATTTATTAAAGTTTAACATCTGGAACATCTTCCTCCTCATCTGAAAATGTTTTCCTGAGGTCAGATTGTTTTTTGCTATAGAGATCGGCAATACTTTCCACCAATAGTTGTATCAGTCCGTCTCTATCGTGTGTAATCTTTCCATCTTTTCCTCTAGGGGTAACTGTTTGCGATTTACTGACTATAAACGTCCAATTTGCTGCCTGCATTATCTATCTGCGGCATCTTAAATTACCGTTCTGTTATTCAGCAATTTATATTCTTGTTATTTTCTTTAACAGTGTCCTGTATGTTTTAGCATTTGTTTTGTATATACATCCGTTTCCAAATCTCTCCTTTGCTCAACTACGTTGTTTGTAGTTTCAGATAGCTTGTTCTCTGTTTTTATAATTACTGTGCATCCCACTGACTGCTTTGTCTATTATATTGCTGCTTATTTAATAGATGTATATTTCATCATTTTTCCTTCTCTATGAATCTGAATCTGTTGCTTATAAGTAGTACAAGCATACCTCTTAACAGATATGATGCATTCTTGAAGCTTGTCCACGTAGCAATAAATCCGTTAAGAACACGGTTCATTATAACTGTACAGTATTTATTAAAGTACTACTATAATAATAAAGCACTACTAATCATGATAATGCAGTATAATAGTAAAAATAATACCCTAGGCACGTTTATAGACAGTGCTCTACTTACTATTATGGAATATTTATTAATGAAATTGTTTTCTTGTCCGTTAAACGAAAATTAATTCGCTGAGGCTTCGTTAAAAGAGGTATGCATATGCATATATTTTCCTGCCTCCTAATTTTATCTTTTTTATAAACGTTAGTTGTCTTGCTTCAGCAACAAATGATTCTAATAAATTGGCATTAACCGCAATAATTGTTCAACTCGACTAAAAGTCAAGCGCTAGATATCAACAGTTTTCAACAACAACAATTCCGTGTTAGGTTAAAAACAAAAGATGCCTACTTGAAAAATATATCAGTGCCCTGTTGTTTTTGAGCATCCTTTAAAAGCATAAACTTTCTCCAACTACCCATCATAATATTTATTTCATTATTTGCAATGCAATAAACAATGAGCGAGTGGGGACTTGTGCATGTGTGCTAAAGCAATAATGGGCACATTCCCAATAACTGGAAAAAAGCAGCCCATTTCAGGAAAAGCAATGCGTTTAAGTCTGTTTCACTTCAGAGGAACCTAAACCATGGGGCTCTATTGAAGGGGCTGGCAGCCTATCATATATCAGAATGCTTTATCACATGTAGTTTCTAAAATGCTTCAAGCAAGCTGTAATAGAAATCCGATAATTGTTTTCCACTATAGCGTGATGGGCAATATACAGCAAGTACTCAATCAGAAAACACTCCGAGTGCTTATTATGCATGAGGCCAAACACTGCAAGTGACCTGTCACAACACCCTGAGTCACTCGTGTTCAGATATGCATATTCATTCTACTTCGATATAACCGCGATCATTTTAAATATGGCTTTTGTGAACTCTGCTCCGCCACACAATGCAGAACAAACCCATTGATCAGGCGTCTTGGTCACACACGTGATGTGTGTCATCATCCCCGAGAGTTAACGCCTCTCGCTAATTGGGGTCGTGTTCGGGCTAATCCTCATTAGCTCTCCTGATCGTTCTGCTAAAATATGCTTAAAACGGTGAACTTAATATTTACTCCAGGCACACATCTTTCCATGATACTGCTAAATGTTAAATTGGCCTTTAGACTTATACAAGCACCTAAATGCTTCATAAAACCACTAAACAATTTGACCTGATCTGACATAATGTAATATCTAGATTAGGCTTGTCCAAAGCCCTTTCATTGTTAAATGTGAAGGCCATTGTGATTTCTTACTCACTGTATTAGCATTTCAAGAGCAGAATGAAAAAAAATCAGGCATTCATTTCATTGTCAAATGAACAGGATGCTCCAAATCCCAGCTGCATCTTAACAAAACATTGATATCCCAGTCTTGTACACAAAGCAGCTATGCCAGACAGAGAAGTCGCTTTTTTCACTTGCATGCTTATTTCTTTTTTGGTTGTCAAGTTGTGTTTTTGGGGAATTTATTTAAATACAGTATATCAATGAAAAAGTAACTCGTGACATGCAGTTAGTGTTTTCTAATGCCAGCTTTTCCATCAGCATCACTGTGGCGGAACCAAAGCCACAGTTAGATGCCAGGTTTATCCATGCATGGGGTAGTTTATGTCCGGTTTGTGCCTCTCGATGGTTGATATAACATCATGTTAAAAATGTGCATGTGTGGATGTGGTTTTATCAAACATCTAAATATATCTTATACGCATTTGCGTTATGTAAAAAAAAAACATGTTAAACAGCATTAAATGTATGGATGGTTGGTCTTCAGAGCTGTTCTGTCGGGATAGGCGTGTCGAGCTCTGAAGAGTAACCATCATGAATCAAGCCGTGAAAACCTACAACAGTGCATTCCAATAGCTAAGTCTGTTTTCATGTAATTTAGACTATAATAGTAAGCACGTGTTGGTTATGTTTTAATGGTTTAAAAACATAAGTCGGGCACTATAGCCATCTTAGCAGCCATTTCAATTATTTTTAATGTGAATGATTTGAACATTTCAATTACTGACACTAATCATTTACAACATCAAATATTGTTAAATTAAAGAATCAAGCTTAAAATATCCACTAAATTTGTGATGACTCGCACACATGCAATATGGTTCGAGAAACAAAGTATGATTGCACGAACGTAAAATTTTGGAAATGAGTCTAATGAATTCATATATTGATCATCTTTAGGGTCAATTCTACTCATGAGGGCTGCGAAAATGGATTTGGCAGCGTGCTTGAAATAATAGCTTCAATGTGTTGTTTTCCAACATATGGCATGCAGTGTTTCACATTGCTAACACCAATAAAAATGCAACAAATGTTGTTCATCTAGACAGCCCCATGCGAGCTTCATGGATGCTAAAAAAAGTATTTAGCCAGGATAATTGTAAGCACATGTGGCACACTTGCAAGGATTCTCACATTAGCCAGTGGTAATATAGCATACGATGAAAGTGATACAAAAATTCGGAGGTCCACGAATGTCAATATACTCTAATTCCTCAAAATGTGACAATTATATCACTTTAAAACCTGTTCAAAGTTATACTATATAGCTAAAACATCAATCTCACGGTTAGTTAATTACAAAAAGGTTGAACCATCTCATATAATCATAAAGGGTTTTACAAATTCTGAGTATATTTTTTTAACTTGACAACTTCCACAAAAACTAAACTTGATTAACTTCATGTTGTTACTTAATGCAAGAGCATTTGTGAAAAGTAGTCCAAGTGTATCTGAAATGTTCCACAATAATGGTACATACTATTTTCCTGCGTACTTGCTGAAAATTGCATGTCACTTAGCCAGCAGTGCTAAAAACTGCAAGATTTGTATACAACAGTGGGGGTCAAGGTAGAAGCGTTCACGTCACGATCCCTGTGAGGTAATACTTGGTATTGCCTGCGAATTCTACCAAACACTTCGAAGCCGAGTTGAAAGACAACGATGTCCAGAAGCTGACCATCGTGCTTTGAAGCATCGCAAAGAAGAAGATCGCCTCCAGCATTGAAACATGTCAAGTGCCATAGACTTGGGAGGACACATACAATAAATAGTATGTTAAATGCTAATAATTTTACAAGCAAATCCCCTGTTGGATAAGGGTCTCCCCCCACTGTTGATCGATATATGTTTATTATTACAGGAGAATATGCCTAGTGAGCTTGCAAGCTCTTCACAAGAGTCCTGGGACACAACAAACATATGGTTGATGAACTACTTCGCCGCCCTGGTCAGTGCTGTTATGTGAAGGCAGGGACGATAGATGGGGGGCATAGTAGAATACAACAATGTATTTTGCTGCGCTGCCCTCTGTTGCATCTCACATAGCCCTACATCTCTATGCCAACCTGTCTGTACATGTAGTCACCCTACCAAGTTTTATCCAGAGTCAAGACTGCTTAGCTTGCAATATCTGATTAGATTGGATGCATTTGGGGCAATTTTAAAACATGTGTGTACTCTTTACACATTTATTAAGCAATAAAGAAAGCACAAAACCTTCTGTTATGGCAAACAAATTATATTCAAAATAAGTAAATGTACACTCGACAGACAACTTTATTGTGCTGCAATTTTCAAATAAAACATCGGTGCAGTAGTGTTGACGTTTTTTAAATTATGTTAAAACACAAAGCAGTTTGAAAACATCCTGTCAGACATGCATCAGTAGAAATTGTTATAGCCTCTGCTGTTAACCTAGTTTAAACAAAAATGGTTATTCACTTACATGTGCAAATCATTAGCTTAGGGTTTAACATGAGGATATAAGAAGCATACACTCAAGATAATACACAGCATGGATGTGCAGAGCTAGGAAAAATTAAAATGTACACTTGTCATAAGGCACTGAATGACATAAATGAAATAACATTTTGGGCCGGAGCTAAAATTAGAGAAAAAATTTAAGATTATTTTCACATGTGGCAACAGTTTTTTTTTTATGAGGCATCCAGTGCAACGATCGAACATTTTGTTTGATTGTTTTAGCAGGCTTCCTAAAAAAAAATTGAGATGCAAAAAACATATAAATAAATAAATGCGTGAATCCTGAGATTAACCGAAGAATCACACGATCACGGGGACTGTAATACAGCCTGCAAAGAATAAGTGTGGATTACAGCAGGGACGTGGTTAGGTAGGGGAGGAAGAATGGTAGGGGAATACCAAAAAAAAATCTGCATTTCTGGAATTCCACGTCAATTATTCATATACATGCTCATTACCACAAGCATGGGAGCTAAAGGAAATGTCCCAGCAGCTGAAGTCCTATTTTTTTTTAGCCAGCGGAATGTATAGTCATTGTCTCATGAATGAAGGTTAAATAGAACCAGGCAAGTCTAAATTAACTGCAGTGGGTGCGTACTTAGCCTCTAGCGAAATTGTCCACGTGATACTGTAATTGCACAGTTTGTTGTTACAATATTGAGCTCGCTTTCCATATGCACGTCAGGGAATGCACGGCATAGAGTACCGATAGGTACACAAGCTGCCAGGGGATTTAATCACGAAAAGGGGATGTAAAGACAATGAATGGCGTACAGAAAGCTGCCAGGAGGGTAGCACGGTCGTGCAGTGAGTGGCGCTGCTGCCTCTCAGCAAGAGGTTCAATTCCCAGCTCGGGTGCCTTTCGATGTGGAGTATGCATGTTCTCCCCCTGTCCGCGTGGGTTTTCGCCGGGTACTCTGGATTCCTCCTACAGTTCAGTGATATACTGCCTAGGTTCATTGTCCTGACTAAATATCCCCCAGAGACCCGAGATGTTGTAACTTGCTTACCCCTCCCCACTGGAAAACTGTCAAAGAGACCTACATTGCTCAACGGTTCCTTCCAAATAAAAACTGACTGACAAAGACAAACAATTAACACACCTGTAATAATAATTATAAAAAATACAATTTCTAAAACACACATTCATTAAATTTTGAAGGTATTCACTCGAAGAGCTAATGACTTCGAGGCGTGAGGAAACCGCAGAGAGGCAGGGCGAGGGGAAGGCAGCAATGCAGTGAGCCAGCACCAACATTCTCCAGACAATGCATCCTATATCTTTAAGGAAGTGAAGGCCATCTTAGGGGACGCTGGCAGATTTTTGCCACTCTTAAGATTGCCAGTTTCACGACCTTTCAGTGTATTCGAAGCAGCCTTAACCATGTTTTTTGTTCCTTATGTTTTTAGTTATTTATTTTTAATTGTTGACATGCCGTTCTCTTCGCGGCCCTTGTGCAGCGCTTTGTGACCCTCGGGTGAAAGGCGCTATATAAAACGCTATTATTATTATATATTATGATGTTATTAGCCAATGAATGAATTCATGTTTTTTAGTTGTGGAAGGAGACCGAAGAACCCAAAGGAAACCCGCACAGAACAGGGGGAGAACACAAACTCCACATACAAAGGTGGCCGAGGTGGGAATCGAACTGCCTCGGGTAGGACTTTCTTTCTGTGAGGCGCAGATGATTGGACACGTAAACAAAAACAGCAGGACAGTCAAATGTAAGATACATCCATCAATTTTCAGAAGCCGCTTAATCCTATACAGGGTCGCGGTGCAAATGTAAGATGAAGAATGAAAATGTTCTTGTTTGTTTGCATCTTCACAACACGTTTGCTTTCAAAGTCATTCATTTTAGCCTTCCATTATAGCAGTTTCAATAATGGCATACTATAGAACTCACGATGTGAGGGGGCGCTGTTTGCGGAAAAGCAAATTCATGAATGAGCGTATTCCTCATCTCATTATCTGCGAAAAGAACTCCTCTCATCGGGGAAAAAAAAATGGTGTGTACATAAGGAAGAATGTAGCACCGAATTCTAGTTAAAAAGGTCAAGGATGAGCGAAGTTTTTTTGGGAAAACTCGATACCCCAGAGTGGAGACAATATATTTTTCTCTCCTCTCAATAAACAATATTTACCAAAAACAATCTTTCACAGTGGCAAGCAACACTGGTTTCATTCATGCCTTAAGATTACACTAACATTTTTCTGTTGATTCTCTTGGAAGACGTTCCACTTTCCAACACCGCCGTCGTTCCTCGTGAGCCGTGCCGACGGCCTACACGGGTAGACGCGAGCCAGACACGGCGGTGCAGCTCGCTCACATTGCCAACCCCTATTTCTGTAGCCAACAGATGGTTTAAAGCTGATTGTGCACGGCCCAGCTTATCGTGTCGATGCTTGCATGGCCACACTTAAGCGGCGGCCTGTAAGCTTTTCTGGCTCCCAACACTCAGCAGGAGGTACGGACACTGCCAGCGTCGAGCCCAAGGGGCACTGAGCTGCTCCAGCGGCATCCTGCCTGGCGGGCCGTCCGCTGCCAAGCGGACACTGGAAGCTCTGCTTTGACTCGGCCTTTCGTATTTCATTTAGACAGAAACTTTTAGTCACGGGTCACTCGTCACCACATAACCCACCTAGCGCTCGGTGCAACTTCAACGGAGTTAAAGCACCCGCCGGCCAGTCATTGTTTACGAGTGCTCCCTGTTAACAGCACAATTTCTGCTCGCGTGCACTTTGCAACATACTAGCTGTCTTGTGGAATCCAAGTTAGAAACCAAGACGATCCAGTTGTCTCAAACGACCTCAGGATTTTACAATGCAACTCACTAAGCTTTTGGCATAATGTAGTCACGTTAATGCTCATCCCAATGTCAAGGCATTAATTCTATTCGAGAGAAATCTAGCGGACTTCTATCATTGAACTAGTGTATATAGGCACAGTAAGCAGTAAATAATGTCATCAATCCACTGCTGGACGAAAGCATCCCCACACCTTTTGGGCATGTCGGTTGTTTGACCATATTTCACCATGCTTGCCTGTGCCAATTTCTGAGGGTATAGAAATTTCTGAGGGTATAGAAATTGTCTTTCAGCTCGAGGCCGAGCTGAAAGACAACGATGTCCAGAGGCTGACCATCCGTGCTTCGAAGAATCGCAAAGAAGAAGAAGTACCAGTTCAGATATCACTCGCCACTAATGTTGACCATGGCTGGGAATCAAACTCAAGTTGCCAAGTTCATAGTGCAGTGTGCTAACCAATGCTCCACCACTCTGCCCTGCGTATGCAATACGTGAATAAACAAAATAATATTGAGTGAAAACTATTGATTCATTGTTTAGACTACAAGGCATATATAATGTACACAATGGTTAATTAGAACTTTCATCTGGCAAAGCATGGCTTTACGTAAAGAGATTCAATAGACTCTGTCAATAGAAATTACCACAAGCATGTGCAAAGGTACATATCCACGTGAAAGTCTAAAGTTACCTCCAAAATTACATTGCGGTCAGAAGGAATGTTCCCACATGGTAGCAACGAGTGGGCCACGACAGCAGGTCAAAGCAATATCCTGGTTAGTGCACTTAAATTGCCATTGAACGCCGTTACAACGCAATATACCCACAAAAACGTGCCCAAGTACAATTGCAAATCGTGTCCCTCCTTATGTACTCAAGGTCAGACTAACGGCACCTGCAAGTGACATCCATTCGGACACAAAGAACATCCTGCCCAAAGCCAACGGTCAGATTAAGCAACTGTTTGTGGGCGCATGCTAACAGGAGACCACCGAGGAATGCTGTGGGCACTGGGGAGGTAGGTAAAAAGAGGGTTTAAGTGTGGACGGAGCAATTTTGCCACGCTTAAGAGGGAATGATGGGCTCCCAGCAGCCGTCTGTGCCCTGGAGGAATGTTTCACCAGCTGCTGTTCAGACCAGCCGAGTCAATGAGCGTGCCTGCGTGCCAGCTGAGGACACTAATGACGCGAGGGGTTCACGTTTCTTGTTTTACAAATGTATCACGCAGATATTCTATACCAATAAAGGTTTTCCAATCTAAAACCACATCAACCGCAAGGTAAAGTAAATAAGCAATGTATTATATGTCCTACATATAAAATTAACCTCTTATTTAATAAGAATGGTGCTGATGTTATGTATATATTTTTTATGGATTATTTTATACCTTAACATATTTGAAAACAGGCATGTACTTCACAAGTGAGTAATATAAAAAATGTATTTTTTTAGCATCACAGTTAACTCGATTTATTGCTCTCCAATACACACGCTAAAAAAAAGTGTGAAAATATTCATTCCGAAGAGATATTTAAGCTTTTAATAACCCCTCTGATGCGGTGCCACGATGACAGCATGTCAAAGACAGAGCAAGTCTTTCAGAATGGTGACATCATGGCTTCAGTTCAAACTCTTAAATACAGTGCATCCCAGCTGCAAATTGTAGTGCCTAAGCAAGCGTGAATATGTGCACGTATACCGGTTTAACCTCAAAAAGATGAAGCAACAGAGAAACCGCTTTATTTGATTTAACAAAATAATTGTGTGCAGTGAATGTAACAAGAGTTGGGTCATTAATAGAGAACAAGCTCTCGATTGTTGTCTTTTGGCATTACTACATGCAGCTTTGATTCCCGAGTTAACTAGCATAATGTATAAAGTGTTGTACTAGGTTATATTTTGCTTTATAAGCGGGTATTAAATATTAAAATAGGCTTAGTTCATTGCAATACTGTAAAGAAAAATGAAAAGGTCACAGAATGTGAAGGATTTACAATGTAGCCCACAGATACAAATACGAGCCATCGATGACTCTCCTGAATTTCTAAAATAATATTGTAATTTTTAGCAAGATTAACAACTGATGGCTTTCTTTGTGGCTATCATTTCCTGTTGTCTGCATGTAACTTAAAGCAAGGGTGTCAATAAAAAAAACGTGCTTAGTGTCAAAGCAGGTAACCCAATACGCCCATAATCTTCAGATATACCCTAAATAGGATTTTCAGTATTAAGAATCACATTTTCAATTCAAGTACATGGGATGAACCGTGATGTGATTGGCGTTCATAAAGAAAGTGATTTCCAAAGTAAACCATGATTTAAAGACGTTATCCTAAGAGAATAGTAATTCTCACTTAGTGATTATCTCATAACAGAGATTGCTCATCTTCACTGAGATTTAGGACCACTCCACATCTAGACTTTTTTTTCCAAATAAAGAGGCATCCTGTATCATGAATGGTGGGCATGCATATATTTTGCTTGGATCACTTTATTCTCATGCCAGATGGTTTTTAAGCTAGAAACATAGGTGAATAAAGCCTATCTAATTTCCAAACACGCTGGAGGGATTGCATCCTTCGGCTGGCCTGGGAACGCCTGGGAATCCCCCAGGAAGAACTGGATTCTGTTGCTGAGAAAATGGATGTCTGGTCCATTCTCCTTGGACTGCTGCCACCGCGACCCTCACCAGGACAAACGGTTTAGAACATGGATGGATGGATAAATTCAAAATACGGTATGTGGAATTATGTGCTGCAAGAACTGTAGTATTTGTTTTTAATGCACAATATTTTTGGTGTTACATACCACTTTCGGTAATAAAAATCCAAAATGGACAAGGGTCGAAAGTACTCAAATATTACATCTCAGATCCAGCAAATTACGGATAGCGCTTTTCTACACGGCAAAAACGAATCACGTTAGAGCTTTAAGCCGCCATATTTAAGAAATACGATTGCCAATTGATACAGTATCATAATAGGTCGCACATTTATTTTCTATAAAGTGATCCATCTTGACTCTGGAACACTTTAGTTTCAAAACCCCAGCTCATTATGCGTTCCAAGCACAACTTGCACATATTTGTTAGGCCAGTGCAGGCTTGGCTGTCGAGGCATGTTAGTGCAAACCAGCACGTACACAATGGAGACCTGACATGCGCCTCTGTGTAAGCTGTACACAGGGGACTCAAATTTTTTAAGGAATACGTAGTTTCTGTCTTAGTTCCCTTATTGTCTCAATCCTGTAACAGGCATGCCTGGGATATTTTTCAGTAACATAATCTCGCAGTGCAGAAAAATCTAACATCGCTTAACGTTTAAAAATAAGATTCAAAGCATGTCATGGAGATACGTTACTATAATTATAAGCTAGTGCGTCCACTGAACCCTGCTAACATTATCAGTTAGCCCGTTCCATATTAAAACGAGCATTCTTTGAGAAACTCAGAATGTAAACCATTAAGTGTAAGGAATTACAGACACTACTTGGGTTATTTGCTGAACACTGTTTAGAGACTGCAGTAACAACTTATATAAACAGCAATTCATTTCAGCGATGTTCCATTATATGAAGAGCCGCCACTGACAGTTTTCATACAAACTTTGAAAAAAAATGTTGTCCTTGTAAAACATACAGAATATGGTTTAGATAATCTTTTTGATATACATGTAGATTTTGTGTAGCTGTGTAAAAAGATTACAATGGTATGTTCGGTTGGAAGGGTTGGTTTATTTAATGTGCCGGAAACAATTATTTTTTTTTGCTTTTTGACCCAGTGGTGTGTCAACCAGAGAACGTAGGAATCTCAAGAATTCAGCACAGTCAGAACTTCCTTTTGGCCATCTTTTCATTTCCGATTTAAACATAAAAAAAACTTTTTTATAGGATGGACTAGGCATGACACTGCACTAGAGCTGCTAAGCTTCTACAGATGTATTTTGACATTTAAATTGTCCATGGGCCTGGAAAGTTTTTACAGTCATGGTTGAGGTTAGGAAGTATTCAAAATGATTAAGAAGGCAAATATGTATCAACAACCCAAAGCCTACAAAGAGCAAATGATGTACAAGTAATAACACTCAAACTTAGACAGCATTACTATAGCTAAATGTATTAGACAGGCACATATAATCTAAAATGTTAATCTATAACCAAAAGAGACACATTGGTATCCATTAACATGGAAAAATATTAACACAATAAGCTAAATTACACTTACATATAACTCCAAGAGTTTTATCATATAACAATCCTGGGGAGGTATTTTAAATGCATCTTTCCAAAGTTTTATACTGCAAATATTACAAAAGCTGTATTTATCAAAATATTGTTTACAAAACATTTTCGGAGCTATCCTGAATATTGTTTAATAATACTTCATACTTGTATAGTTGATCCCATAATTCTTTACAGCTCAGTTAACCACCCTGCTTGAAGCAATATAATTTAATTTCTACATTATAAACCACCAAGCAACCGAACATTATTTATATGTTTTTTTAATGAATAAATAATACAGTCTATTAAAAACAAACAAGATAAGATTTCCTTAGGCTTGCTCCGTCAGATAATCCCGGGTAACAGTTGCCATACTAACAATGAAATGAGAATTGAGATGAGCCACGTACTACAAATATCATGAATAAAGTTTCTAATAATTGGTGGCACAAAATAATATTTATCAACTGTAGGATTACAGAGCATAAAATTCAGTCAGTCATTTATGAGCAAGTAAAACGTTTGTCGGAGCAGTCGCGGGACTGCACTCGGCCACACTGACATCAGCAGAGAGTGATAATTCAACCAGTCTAAGTATGTTCTCCCCCTGTCCACGTGGGATTTCGCCGGGTACTCCGGTTTTCTCCCACAGCCCCAAGACATGCTGCCTAAGTTCATAGTCCTGCTGACTAAATTGCCCCTGGTGTCCTGAGATGTTGTAACTTACCCCCCCCCCCTCTGCTGGACAACTGTAAAAATAGCTACATAGCTCAATGGTTCCTTCCAGCATCAATAAAAACTGACTGACACTCTGCGTCCTTTATCAACCCGCACTGACCAGCGTAATAAAGTAAGGTCAAACTACCTCCGAGACGACTGACACAGCATGGGCAACATCTCACTCCAGCAGTGGATCAAGAACGGCCTGTATATTATTACAATTAAGAATAGCTCACTAAAACAACCAGTCTCTTTTTCATGGGAGACCTCGCCCACAGAGTCAGATGAAAGAACAGTAAAGCAATTGTATAACAGTAAAGCAATTAAAGTGCTTCTTTCTCATGGTCCTATTCTTAGCATCACGTTTTTGGTAACATCAAATATTAATGACTGAAGCAAACATTTCTTGGCAGATGCATTTGAGATTTTTGTTTTCCTTGCATGGCTAGGTGTGGATTGGTATGCGTCACTGCACCATAGCAACAGCAGTTTAAATAACATCCTGGAATTAACACTACAGGCGTGCTGACAAGTGTTGGGAAATAAATATTTCGGCATACTACATCTCCACTGTAGAGTCACCCTTGTGTTAATAATGCAGTTAACCAGGCATACATTTCTACAAAACTGCAAAAACAAATGGACGGCACGCTGGCGCAGCGGGTAGCGCTACCGCCGAACGGCAGCACTGTCCTGGGTTTGTTTCCTGACTCAGGTGCCTTTTTGTGTGGCGTTAGCATGTTCTCCCCATGTCCACGTGGGTTTTCACCAGGTACTCCGGTTTCCTCCCATAGTCCAAAGACATGCTGCCTAGGATAATTGGCCGGCTGACTACCCTGACCCCGGTGCCCTGCGATGGACTGGTGTCCCATCCTGGGTATAGCCATGCCTTGCACCCTGTGTCTGCCAGGACAGGCTATGGCTTCACAGCAACCCTGTACAGGATGAAGTGGTACTGATAATGAATGAATGCAAAAACAAATGAATTTAATTAGGTATTCCATGTGTACGGGTTACATATAATATTCTGCACATAAGCACACACAAGTTATGCACTTTGTCCATCACACAAAGTAGTCAGTGATTGTCCTATTGATACTCACCACTACCATAGGAATGTGGAATTTGCACCACTGGCTGTAAACAAGCAATGACCACCATCTCGGTGCTCAATTCATCAGGAAGTAACGTAACGTGTTTTTTGCATTTTTTTAATTACAGAAATGACAGTGCTTCGGCAGGTTTATGTGGGATCTGTTGAGTCCATACCAGTTCAATTCCCTGTGGGAATGGTGTATCCTCCCATTCTCGGTCCGGAAATCGCTGGATGATCTTTCCCTGGCCCTCTCCAGTCCCTAAAAGGTGAAACAAATGGCAAACATCATGTCAAATAAACTAAGAAAAATGTTCACGTGGCCTGTATTTTCCATCAAGAAGACATATTTAAACATTTCATTAACAGCATACATAGATTGTATAAAGCGATATTGTGGGTATGGGAAACTAACATGGAATGTGTCTGATATGGGCATATCTCTAAGGCAAGTACAATTGAGGCTCGATAATTAATTGGATTGATAACTATGAAGCATGTCATGTTATTAAAGACCACTGCAGGATTACGGAGTGGGCTGCAAAGAGCAGTGCAGCAATATCCATCGTTGTAAAGTACCATGCTCCCCACGTTCACCATGCAGGACGGTGATGTCTGGTCAATTACTCACACGACCCACATTGGGGTGAGGAGGCCTTTATCTAATAATAATAGCATTTTATATAGCGCCTTTCACCCGAGGGTCGCAAAGCGCTGCACAAGGGCCGCGAAGAGAATGAAAGAAAAAAACAACCAATAAAAACCAAAGCACTGTACAAAAAGCGCTTTATACAGCACTGTACAAAGCGCTGTACAAGTGCATGTAAGTGCATGTAAGTACTGCAGTCTCTAAACAGTGCAATAACAAATAAAGCGTTTAACATGTTCACCTTTCCACAACGCTAAATAATATACCATTAAATTCCTCAAAGCAGAACTTTTTTTTATAATATAGCTTGTTAGGATTATTTTTTAACCAGGTCATTTACTTACAAAAGTGATGACATGTAGAGTGCAGCACTGAGACCCTTATTCAGGACTGATAGCTCTTGGCTGTTTGGAAGTATGTGAAAATAACAACTGTTTCATCATAAGAATATTATAGGTTTCGGGAATGTCAAGGACTCCTTTTTCATGTTTGACTGCACTGGCTTATGCTTTTTTGTGATGGCATCCTTTATATATGATTCGGTCATAAAGAAGTCAACGCGACACTTAACTTAACACCAAAGTTCATAATCTATGTAATGCTGTTTACAAGTATTGGTACAAGCCCTCACTAATCCTATGGAGAAAAAAAAACCCCAATTAAAACTAAGAACTTTTTAGCGAGTGAAACGCCCGCTGAAAAAACTCAAGGTAGACGGCCGCTTACAAACTTTGGTGGAGCCAAAGTAGCAGACTACACAATCCCAGTGGACCCACGTGCTTTAATCAGGGTACTACTTTTGAATCATTTCTGGGTTTTTTCTCTTTTTTCAAGAAAATTATTTAGAATTATAAAACGCTATTTCATATTTGTTTTACTAAATATTTAACTCACGAAACTCATTACAATTGGGCTGCTTTCCAAAACCAGTAAAGTCTAACAATGCATCTAGCCTCCTTAAGAGTGAAATGTCAGGGAAAAAAAATCTATATATTTTTTGAAAAAACAGCGCTGATTAGTTTAAACTGTCCAGGTGCTTATTTTAAAATACAGTTTTGATGTTAAATTGAATGATTAATTGCTGAACCGTGGGTTATGCAACTGCTACTGGAGGTTTAATACGAGTGAACGAGCAGAAGTGAGGCACAGATACGTGCTTCTCTAAAAAAATCTCAAAAATCCATCTAAGTATCCATAGTGAAGCTCGGTTTATGAGTTTAGGTCAGAGCCAGATTTCCTACAAGCATAAAGTCACCTTAACTACTGCCAGTTTCAACTATTCACATGATCCAATAGCTAACAAAAATATACTGACCCATAAATATTAACCAGCCTTCATAATTTTATCACTATTGCGCTTTTAAAAACAACGTTTGATGAAATGCTTCACATAACATCTATTAATTTAGAGAGGAATAGTAGAGAGTGGAACGGACATGATACTATCATCCAAAGAGCCACACGTCTCGTACGCCAACACCCCAATGTTGGACTCGCTTTCATAGTAGTCAGCATACCAAGCAATCATTTACCATATCGTGCACGTGTCAAGCAAGTTCAAGTGAGGTCTGTGTTATTGGTGATCAGCATACCAGGCTTGCACTGCATCAGAACATCTTCTATCAGGATCAGACTTAATTACCAAATACGGAGTCAATTTACTGCTTCAGACCCCCCCCCCACTGACCCATTGAATAAACATGGCTCATGTCATTAGAAGTGAAAGCCAACAACTGATAAGATGTAGTTGTCTCCATCCCAGCTGGGATACTGACCAGGGTTGATATGAAGCCTTGACCAGTGACATGTGTATGTCGTACTGAGCCACTGGCGCCAGATAACTGCTACAGAAGCTATTCCACCCATACTGCAGTTTATAACATGAAGGTCAGTCCCATGTCAACATTTGACAGTCACAGTGGGACAGTGAAGAAAGGGTCGTCACATTCCTCCCGTGTTGAATTATTTTCCAACGAAATGTTACGAGAATTTTTTGCATCACCAAGACGTCTTATTTTCCTTATATTTTCGCAACAATTCCTAGGCATTGGCTAGAGCGTTAAACGGTTTTGTATATGTATTATACTTTGCATTCAAACTGTAATGAGTCTTAGAAAACTAACCCATCATTGCAGTGAAATGACATCACTCCGGTTGGTAGTAAATGCATGAAGGAAAATATCTACCACAATTAACCAGCATGACACAGCAACAAATTGTAATCTTACAAAAGTGTTTTTTAAGACCTGAAATAAAAAAGCAACTGGAAAATCTAACAAGACCAGCTTTACCCAGTGAGCCAATTAAGCTGAATGTACCCACTAAAAAAAGGTTAAATGGCAAGTCAAAAAATAGTGAAGTATTTGCTATGTACACACATAAGTTGTTTGCACCAAACAAGCAAATCTGGCAACAAAGGAGACTTGCACGTTCCAATGCCTGTCCAAGTTTGTTGTGTTGCAGGAATTCCGTAAAGAGCTTGCAAGCTCACTGGGTATTTTACTACTGTAATAGAGAGTGACCCTCCTGCAACTGGCATGGGAATCCCACCTGCTGAAGACTTCCCTCCTGGCTCAGATGCACCATGGATTCAGTGGAAGACACTCAACCGCCTGAGAACTAGAACGGGACGATCAAAAGATGCTTTGGTCAGATGGGGCTACAAGACCGGCCCAACCACCTGCGAATGTGGAGAAGCAGACCATACTATGGAACACTGCCTTGTCTGTGCTCTACTACCAAACCTCTGCAGCTCAAAAGACCTTGCGGAGTTCAATGAAAATGCAAGGGGCTGTGTAAGAAAATGGGAAACTATAATTTGACCATCGCGCTGCTTCGAAGAATCGCTAATAAGCAGACTGTAATAATAAACATCTATTTATCATCATTGAGAGGTGAAACAGAGCGAATCCTTGCATCCCAGATGAGCGGAAAATTTAAATGATTTGCTTACTTTCAAGTGAACAATATAAAACCTAAAAATATTAACTTTTGAATGTTTTATATTATTTTCATGGCAGTTTTTAAAGCATAATCATCTACAATTTAAAGTGCACTGACATATTCCGATCAATTGAACTTATGCTAAAAATGAAACACTTCACTGTGGGAATCACTTAAAAGTAGTTTGCCTGTGTTAAAAATACCTGACTTTGAGAAACAAACAACATAAATGACAGGAATAATATTAACATAAGTCTTCAAACATAAACTGTTATTGCAGTTCTACTTTACAATGCTATATATATTATTGTTCTTAAACATCTACGTTTATGTTGCCTTTTACAGTTTCCGAGTTAGTACAGGTAAACCATTATTAACAACTTTCAACAGGCAATGTTCATCACGAAGCATTCATTGGCTTACACTATTGTAGTATGTATTTTTAAACAAAACAAGGATCTATACAAATGTGAAACTGCTAAAAATCATACTATCTACACTTTTTGGTTATGGCCAAAGGGCATATTCCTTAATATGACCGATAAACATTATTATTTTCCTCAGCAAAGACCCATCCACTACTGGATGAAAAGCGTCCGCCAACTATGGCCATCTGTTACAGTCTTGGGGTGCAACAATCCATCTACCACCAACATTATTGGGCGGCAGCGTGGAATAGTGGTAACATCCACGCCTCACAAAATAAGGTCGTGCCCGAGCGAGGTGGTTCTAATTGCACCTCGTGAACCTTTCTGTGTGCAGTGTGTTCTCTCCATGTTCTGCATGTGTTTCTTCCAGTTTCCTTTAAAAACAGAAAGACACTAAATAATTTGCCGATAACATCTTTATATATAGGACGCAGTGCCTGGCAAATGGTGGCACCGGCTCACAGCTGGTTTCCTCGTGCCTCTGAATCGTTGTCTTCAAATAAACATCTGCAACAAATACTGTGCGCGTTATAAATTATAACATTAAATTATTAATTTGTAATACATGAGCTTATTTCATCACTCTCCATCTACGTTGTAGATGTCCTGTTGGGTGTGAGCCCTACTTTGACCACAACTCCACTGTTACTCTCACCGCTGACCATAATCGCTTTACAGTCAAGCGTCTTGCTGAAACCCACTTACTTTTTATAACGGTCAATACAATCTCTCCAAGTTGTCTGTGCCAAATCCATATACAGGTATTCGTTTCTGTCTCTCAAGCATGCACAGAGCTACTTAAATTATAAGTATTCTATCTTGAGCCTTTGATAATTAAATGTACAATGGCTCATAGAACCAATCTGCAATTTCAGCAAAACAAAATCACTAGCATATTTTAATGGCGACGCTGACCTAACCCAGTTCGACATTGCTGCAGCGTGTACTTTTCAAAAACATGTTAAAAACATCCAGCTTTTATGCGCTATAAGCAAAGTCCAAACAATTATCAAACTGTTTGCCAACAGCACCTGTCAGCTGCATCTTAGCTCCAAATGTGTTTTTTTCACTTTTTTTTATTTGGCCCATGGGCGCAGCAGCAATTTCACTACGGAAACTCCAACAGCAAGCAGGCAGCCAATCCTCACAGCCTCCGATAACCCAGGCAGCACTTCCAAGGTCAGGCGTTCAGGTGAAAAGGTCCAACCGAGACTACAGAGTTATATCTGGTCTGTCCACACAATGAAAACAGGAAAGCAGGAAATCCTGTGCACACTCCATCTGCTTCCAAAACCAGCTCATTTTTTTCCGCTGAATGAAGATGCAGACAAATGAAAGCAGTAAATGACTGGAATCCCTGCAGCATCACTGCACTAAGCACTTGTCATAATTACGTCAGCAAAGGTAGCTACAGAGTTTGACTTAGGTCTAACATCACGTTTGTCTCTACAATTACCTGTTTGCAAATTATAAGTTTGAGAAAAGAATTCACAGGACCACAGTCAAAACCCAGAAGACTGCACGGCATTGCGATAACACAAATCAATTAAAGTAGCACAGTTCTGCTTTCTATCAAGCTGCATACCAGCACCCAAGTGCTGTTAAACATAGATGATGTCCAAAGCTTGCCAGGCTCTCCCACAACGGGCTTCATTAGCCATCAGGCTGCACAGCAGCAGTACATATGTGGGGTACATGTGAAACATGTGCTGCTTCCCCATTCCATTGACAATCTTAACTCTATTTCCAGTGAGCAAAGCACAGTTATTTAAATAGAAGACCCCATTTATTTTGAACTGTACTCAGCCGTTACTCTTTCTACATGATGTCTTTATTTAGGCGTTCAGAAAAAAAAGGCAATTTGTCAAAGAAAGTATGCAGAAATAAAACACTTCAAAGTATTCTTAATATAACATACATTAATGCTAAGTCACATGAAAAATAATGGCGAGATGGGAAATTATCTTTATAAATTTCAAAACAACTTGGAAGTTAATTTCACAGGATTCAGAAACCTATTTTGGTATCAAAACTAAGATGCATATTGATGATTTACATGCGAGCATCGACAAGTCAATACACAGACGAAGCAGGCTGCACCCAGAGAAGGGCTGTGGACCAGACTCCCACGCTCTGGGTGCTTGATGGCTGGCTGCTACCGCAGCCTCTTCTGAGTGAATTCTGGCATTAACAGCTGCCACGCACGCAGGCATCCACTCTCCACTGCCTGCCAGGATCACATGGTCGGTCACAGTGGAAACAGAAGGCCAACCACGAACGCGTCCTGCTCAACAAGTATATGCCGTGAATAGAACACGCAATGCGATCTTTTATTTTATTTTACTGCATGCTTACAGTTTCAGACACGCCCAAGTCAGTGTATAAACTCAAACACTGTATCATAGACTAACCCACGGGATAGTTTACATGTCTGAAATTCTGCAGTTCACAGCAAAAATGTTGAAGTTCCTAGGCATTATAAGCTTTGGGCCACGGTTTAGGAACGATTACACAATGAAATATGAATAGTCTACTGTAGTAACTATGAAAAATAATGTTAAACAACAAAACATATATTATTCTGTTCTCTGAATACAGGTGTATAAGGATGATGATAGAAATACAATGAAATAAAAAAAGTAAGCAACTTGGAAGTCAAATGAAAAATATAGCAAGATGACGTTACAAATTCAGCCAGAAAAAAAAACGTTCATAGACTGGTGAAACATCTGTGCTGAACAGAGAATGGCAGGTTGTTGAGACAGGCATTGTTGGTGGCCAATGGGAAGCGTTAAAGCCATATGACAGCATACTGTAAAATTGGAACTTGGGAGGTCGAATTTCGACTTTACATTAACCACTAGTTGATGCAGAAGGATAAAAGCAATGGCTAGATGTGATGGCTTCAACAGCAACGCCATGCTTAGCTATTCACCATGCGCTTAAAATAAATATACATAAGACAATATATTCCCAATATGTAAAGTGACAGATATTTAAAGAATATTAATTTTGGTTGCGAACAATTTGTCCATTACCAGTTTACTGAAGCTAAATAGGGAGGGAATATACTAACCCCAGTTAGGAGAAAAAATAGGTCAGCTGAGGGTTTCCTAAGTCCCATAAGGTGTGGCACGATGAGCAGTTGAGGGAATGATTCATTCACATCGCAGCTGTGAGTGATACCCAGTGTGAGGGCACTTTAACACACTCAGCCTGATTTATTTTCGATGCATTATTGAGTAAAGACAAAACACTCCAGTATGGTAGATGTATAAGTCCAGGAAATGAAAATAATGAACACTATTGCAAATGTGTAATAATTGTCCTGTAACCGTATCCATTATACAGTGGTACACTGTACACTTTATTTACATGTATAAGAATAATCCTTGAAATTATTGTACATTTAGTCAAAATCACGCTACCTATTATACCAACCGGTGGGTTGCTATGCATCATTGGGCCGCGGGCGCCACCTTGTGGGACGTGGAGACCATACCCAAGTGGGCCAAGTGGGCTTTGGGATGCAAAAGGTTGAGAAGACCAGGACTACAGTACCTATAGTTGGCTGAGAGCAAATAGCTACGGAAACAAGTAAACTAGAGCACTGGACATAAAATCTGTCTTGCACTGTATATTTCACCAAATCAAAACATATACGCAAAATACTATTTATTCAAGTCTATGCTGTATCGCACATAAGCACTGCAGACTAAAGCAAATTCAAAGAAGGATAATTTATATAAACGTATTGCAATGTTTTTTAAAGTGTGTATTTGGCCAGACTGAAACGTAAACATTCATTACAGTATTGTTCAATACAGTAAAGTACATGTTGATGCCAGAACAGGTTTTTGTAAATGAAACGTATAATGTATAAACAAGTTGTCGCACAAATGTAGCCTAAGGAATAAACAGCAGGTGTGTAAAGTAACACGGTGGAGGATTACTGTATGCTTGTCACTAATGGACACAGTCATATTTTGTAAATAAGCGTCAACAGCTGTTTAACTGGAACATCCTGATCAGGGATTCTGGTCTTCATATTGTTCACAGAAATAACACTTGCTTGGAATGTGTGATTTCAAAGTACATCATGTGTGAGTTAGGAATATGGAATGTGCACATTTCATAGCAATGTAATTAATGTAAAACCATACATAAGTGGGCTGATACGGGGTATCAGCCAACATTTTGGTCAATTGTGTGTGACCATAGTTGACCAAAATTTACAGCTGCCAAGTGGAATTTAGGCTTAAATCTGAAAAATAAAGATTCGTATCACAGAATTTTTCAACACGTTTCCTGCAAAGATTACCACCACACACAACACCCACGAGTTTACTTAGAGAAATGTATTGTTTTACACAAGTACCAGTAACTGAACATGAAAAAATCAGTACTCTAAATGATTTCGCATTGGTTTCTGATAAAGATGCAACGTCAACATTGCCTCGACAGACAACATTGCTCACACACATTGACTTACGTAGCACTGTACTTTAGTGGCTAGTGACTGATTGCATGCAATACCGTGATTATCGTATTCCCACCGACTGTCACAAAGCAGTACCGAGGAGGTTCGTGGCCTTAAAACAAAAATCACAAAGTGTTTCATGCAAGTGGCCACAGACAAGACGACGCTGACATCGATGTGTTTTAAAGGCACGTCCTGTGCAGGAATGTAGAATGTAGTTGTTTACACAAGGCGACAGCTGCGTGCAAACACACACATACAAACAACACATCACCAATCCAATTACGCTCATTTAAACAACCGTCGTCTCAATAGATACCCAACGCACACGCCGCCGCCGCCGCCACTCTGGGCCTCTATTGCATAACCGCGTCGCTTTGAACCGCGACATCGTGCGGCCTTACCCCACACCCCGCCAACGATGCCTCGGTCTCGCCTGGATGTCGAGCCGACTTCACGCAGTCAGGACCCCGCAAAGCGCTTGAGGCCAAGGCGCCTCCACCCCCCCCCCCCAACAACCGCACAACACCTTCCGTCCCCGGTATGCTCATCTCGCTCGCGGAACCTCACCTTTCTTCTCACGATCGTACCCGACGATCACGAAGTAATCGACCAGTCTATCCATGCTGCTGAGCGGTGGACGGCCCGACTTGAGCGACGGCTGCTGCTGCGCTCAGGACGCATCACTCGTCCGGAGGGGAGGCCATCCTGCCATAGCGCCGACGGCCATCAGATTCCCTAGCGCGCACCCGCGCTCCCCTCAGTTTCGGCGCTCCCCGTTGGATCGCGGTGCGTTCGCGCCGGGCCGCTGGCCAATCGCGACACCAGCCCGTGCCCGTCCTTGCCTATGCGCGCTATGGAATGCAATGCCGCATAGGCGCGCACACACGAAATACAATCCCGTGCGATAAGGCGCACGCGAGGCGCATGCGCACTGCGCGCTGGGTGGAGGGGTCATGGGTGGGGTCGTGAGAGATCGGGGGTGTCGGTGGTCATGATGGGTGATTCAGTGCAAGAAGATAAAAACAGAGATTGTTTATCATTCCAGCAGAAAATACCCGGTGAGCTTGCAAGCTCTGGATGCGGGATTCCTGCGATACAACACTGGCTCCCATCTCTAATCCTGGCTCGTAGCTCTAACACTGGCTCTAAGAGAGATGGTTATTATAACAGCAGAAATACCCGGTGAGCTTGCAAGCTCTGGATGTGGGTTTTTTGAGAACTTACCAACGCAAACAATATAGAAAATCACAAGGTAATACAACGAATTTACAGCATTAAATTGTGCAAAGAAGAAACCCTAACCATAATCATAAAGTAAATAAATGGTAACACACAGTATTGCACAGCACAAGAATGACAAATTATTCCAATCTTCTTCTTTGCGATTCTTCGAAGCGCGATGTTAAATTACAGTTTCCCATTTTCTTACACAGCCCCTTGCATTTTCATTGAACTCCGCAAGGTATTCCAATAAATAAAAATAATAAATTAATAAGAGACAAAGAAGTGCAACAGTGCGATGGGAATACATTGGAAAAGCCTATTGCACAATAAAATGAGAGGGCATAAAAACCCTTCAAACCAACGAAGATCGAGTAAGTTTGTCAAATTTCCTTTAGCTGGAAGGACCCGTTGAACTATGTAGCTCTTTTTAACAGTTGTCCAGCGGGAAGGGGTAAGCAATTTTATAGACATTTGGGCTATACACCGGATGGGACGCTAGTCCATCACAAGGCACAGCGAAAACCCACGCGGACACGGGGAGAACATGCAAACTCCACAGAGAAAGGGCACCCGAGCCGGGAATCGACTCCGGGACCTTGTTGCTGTGAGGCGGCAGCGATACTCACTGCGCCACCGTGCCGAGGCAAATAGAGGGGGTTCTGTCACTTTCGGGATTAGATTATGGAGTGATGTGAGGTGAGTGGGAGCGGGATGAGGGGGGGGATTCGGCAATAGCGGGGGCAGGGCAACAGTGTAAGAGTCATGTCACTGGTAGGGGTTGCCACCTGTCCTGGTTTTTTCGGGATCGTCCTCTTTGTCGGGGCAGCTGTTCTGGGAAATATGTACGTTTTCCTGCAACACGTCGTTAAATGTCCAGGTTGTTGCCAGTTACCCGTACATGATGGTTGCTTTCCCAAAGCTTTTCTTTCGGGATAGCCGTGTCGAGTGCTCTCCCTCTCTCCTTCGTGACGTTGCGCCTCCCGCGTTAGAGGCATCTTCGGGGGTTGAGTGTGAAAACATACATCACCACAGTTACACGCACAGTCCTCTCTCTTATTCTGTTTATTACCCCCAATACGTCGCGGTCGTTTGTGCTTCCAAGGTCGAAACCCCAGTCACTGGACTGGGGGTGAGTAGGGGAGGGATGCTGAGAATGTTGTCAGTGGAGGCGTTATGTCACCGGCAAGAGTGGTGGGTAGTGGCTGGAAGCGGAGGAGGGGGATCAGGGAGAAGGAGGACGCATAGAGGGAACTTATTTTACTCTGAAGAAGTAAAGTCACTGGGGAGACGGGAGGAGCAGGGTCTTGTACCTGGAGAGGAGGTCAAATCGCTGGATGGAGCAGGAAGCAGAGTGAAGGGGGAGATTCTGGTAGTTCTTATTGGACTCTGGAGGAGGCAAGACACGGGGAAGGACTGGGGGAATCAGGTGGACCAGGAGGGGTCGAGTATCATGTCAAAGATCCATCCGAGTCCACCCTGTGCAAAGATCCTGGCGGTGTGTTGTTTGTATGTGTGTGCGTGTGACAGAGGAACTATCTGTGCCTGAGGGAGGGTGCAATAGGTCCTGGTTGAAGACGAATACATTCAATGGTGGGGGGGGAAGCAATGCCGGAATCCAGATTCAAGCAGGTTTTGAACACCCAGGGGGCAGGGTGGATCCAGACCCTGTGCTCACAATGGATCAATCGTGTTAAAATACTACTGCGTGGTGCATGCCTGTTCATAAATGTGCTGTCCGTGTGCTGCGTGCAATGTTGCAACCACAAACACGGCCCGCTCTATTTCCCCAACCAAAACTGTGTACCCATCAGCATAAAACCGCCACCATTGCGCCTACTACCCGTCCTGACGACGCCATACAGTATTTATAAGTTTTCTATTTGCCCAAAAGCGCTGGCAAAGATAAATGCCTTCGTGTCAGTTCAACGTGACGCCCTCACAAGCCATTGTACCGTCTGCACAGACACGTCTATGACATCATAAGGGCGGCTGCGGGTGGCTCGGGTGTGAGGATTGTGTTGACTGGAAATAACGTCTTCACCATGGTTCGAACACACAACCCTTGGACACCGACCGTAAACAGGATGTAGGTTATTGCAATATAGACTGAGCACCCACAGTATGGAAAATATGGCTTGAAATGGACACGGAATCGAACAAGTAACTCGTGATAATGGTTCAACTCTTCGCAGACCCGCGCTGACCAGAAAGGGGGCATACGTATGGTGACATCAAAAGTGAAAGTGTCTCAAACAGTTCGGAGCACTCGGAACTGTGCCCCTCAGTTCTATGAGCGCCTTTGTAGCAGTGTTGGAAATGTTGACAATTCGCTCCAGAGGACAATGGTTATTCATTTCCCATCAATTGGTGTTCTCTGGAGAGTTATTGTGTTGGGTCCAGTCTAATAGCTATTTAACCTATAATCTTACAATAACGAAACAAGCAATAAAACACGAATAGCCAGCACTGCCCGCGCTTTTCCGGGGGATACGCAGTCGTGGGGGAGGGTGGCTTTCTCACACACGAACCCGGCTCAACGCGCCAGCCAGCCAGCCAAACATTTTTCTCACAATGTGGATAACAGCTTCTACTGAAACTGCTTTCCCACCAATAGCGAATTACTCTATTGTCTCCTCAAACAGCTGATCACTCTCCTAAATTGTCATCGATGCTTCTGCCGTTTTTGACAGAATAGGCCACTTAATGTTCCGTTGAGAACCTCCAAAGGTGTGTTGCCACCTACATCACGATTCTCTCCAGGTTCCAATCTCACCTTTGAAATCACTCCCATGCCATTTACATACCAGGATTGCCTTCCTCTCAGAAACTGCTGTGTTATGACATTTCACAAGGTTTCAAAAAACGTCCATCATCTATAACCTCCAGATGACCCAAACTTCTATTTCCAGATGGCTTGTCTGTACTCATCAATGTGACCACTCCACCGCAATATTCCGTTAGCTCCACTAACGCTCAATGCAATCCTGGATCAATTTCAACATCACACTGCTAGTCTCCATGCCCCTCCCCGGACCTGCCCCTGCCTACTTCCTCTTCTCATCTCACTCTCGTACCCTACACATACTTCTCACTCCAGCCATCTGTCGAAAACCGCCAGTCAACCTTTTCTCAGTTGGCATTCACTCTTTCTCCTCGGTTGCCCCCATAGTCTGGAACCAGTTTCCACAACCATCCCTACTGTTGGCTTCCTGGCCACGATCAAATCCAGACTCATCGCCTCACTCTTTCCTATGCACCAGTTCCCCAGGAATGGCCCACTGTTGTTTACGGCATTCATTTGAGACGCGACTGCATTCATTCGCTACGTGAATGCAAATGCCGTTGTATTGCAAATCTGTTAATGTATGCATTTTAGAAATGATTTCCTCCTTGCAAAACATTTGGGAAATGGGATTCAGTGGCCAAAATGTTTCCCCCACTGAAATGTCATGCCATAAAAAGTACCACCATCCGTCCTCCTGGGACCCTGCGGCAGTCTAGATTTTCCCATCCATAATGCTAAAATATGGCTTGCTTTAGATTTTGGCTGGCAGCCACACGCCCTTGTCATGTCACCAATGCATCCTATACCACGTAGGCCCTCTCTTATGTTCGATGCAGCTGAAGCCACTTGACATCGTTATATGTATTCACGAATCTGCCTTTACGAAAGGAGAATTGTGCTTAAGGGTTAAAGGCGCACAAATGTATTCATAGATTTGGGGTGTTGCTGCATAATCAATCACGTTAATGAGAGCTTAAACAGAACTAAAACTTGGCACTCTGTCCGTAAGAAAGCACTTTTGGGTTGGATCACGTAACAAGTAAGTGTTGTAAACCAGCCTCCACCCGACACAGCCAATTACTAAGTTTTGTCACCTGAACAGAACGTGCCAATTCCTTGCTACTTCAGCACACCGGTATATTGGAGAGCAACCTCACAACATTTACAATGGAGTACAACGTTTCGCTGGTAATTGCCATCGGCATCATCAGCCACATGACAACCCTTACTGATTGGCTGTGTCGGGTGGAGGACGGTTTGCAACACTTATTGTTTACGTGACTCAACAGAAACGTGCTTGATTACGGATAACATTGGTCACGGAAGCCTTCATGTTAAATCTGGCACTTTGGGTGCAACTTTCAAATATGACGTTTGAAACTCGGATCGTTTGTGTGGCAATTGTATCGTCGTTGATGGACGCTATCGTAGAATGAGTGACAGTTGACAGTGAAGCTATAAATTGCCCGTGTCTAATTAAAAACATTTAAACAGACCCACCCATTTCGCAATACGTCACGCTTCGTGGGAACAATTACGGATAAAGTGAGGTCTAATTGACGTTCACAGGCATGCAACACATGTGTACCTTTGCGTCATGCAGTGGCGTAAAGGCAGCTCGGTTTGAGGTTTGAGGAAACAAAGCTGCCTTTGTCTTGCTAGATTTATTGTAAACAATACCTAATGTGGTTAACCAGGCTAATCTAGACTAAACATGAACTCTTTACTCATTTCGCCTAGATCCAAATCGACCACGTTTGACAGATGCTAAAATAAAACAAATAATTCCCTTTAATTACCAAGAAAACACTCACTGGGTCATTAAACTCTGAGGAAAATCCTGCGCTGGGATGTTTGGTACATTTCCATTAATGGATTGATTTAGGAATCCATTCTTGGTCTGTCATCTCCTGGTCACGTTAGCCTCGGTCTGTTACACCAGATGTTCCCAGACAGTTTCCCATAGCAATACTGTACTTAACCAGCCTTAACCCTGCTTAGCCAATGAGACCTGGCGATTTGGTCGTGAGACATGTATTGGTCAGCAAAGTAGCCACAGACATCAATTATCTCCACACAATCGATCTCACATATTCCATTTAGGCCGGTGTGCAATTAATATAACAACTGCTGCATAGTACAGTATATCTATTTTTCCCCATTCTTTTCACCATTTCATTTTCAACTGGCGGCGTTCTCAAATGTGTTTTCGTTTCCCGAGGAAGGTGCCCGCCACGTAGTTGCGAAACGTCGGACACAACGGCCAGCAACGTATCAGCAGTAGTAAATCTCGGGGGGTTGTTTGAGAGTCAGTGAGCGCCTCGCTCGCGTTCCAGGGAGCGCGAAACCGCAACGCATTCCACCTCCATCAACTCGTTCAATTGGCATCGGCCCTAGCACGTTCCGTGGTCCTGCCCTGCGGTCTGTGGCTATTACAGCCCTAGTCCATTCCAAGGCTCCATTTCGCATTTCTCCACCTTCACGCCTGTCAAACACCGCGTATTCCTCTTGGCTCTCGTCGCCTGATGATTACTGAAAGATTATTCAAAAGCCCCAGACGCTAAGTGCATATGCTCGTAGTGTGGTCCTGGGCCCTGTGTCTATAGTATTGAAGGCGCAGCTCAGTCATTGGCACGCTCACGCCACTGCTGGCAGATGTGCCTCCACTAGAGAGAGCTCTAGACAGCCCCTATGAGTGATGGTTGGCCTACTATTCCGTGCTGTTCAGTTTCGGAAAAAGTGGAGGTTTATTAGTCACACTTTGCTCCACCGCACGCTACCTGCTGCCGATCGACTAATAGTGGTGTTGATGGTTGCTCTTCAGAGCTGTTCTTTCGGGATAGCCGTGTCGAGCGCTCCCCCTCGCTCCCTAACGACTTTTCGCCTCCCACGTGGGATGATGCTTCCAACGTGGGAGGCTATCCCGAAAGAACAACTCTGAAGAGCAACTATAAATCTTCTCAATCATTTCAACTGGCGCGCCGGGAGATCTGTGAGCATGGCGAGACGAAGAAACCCCAAAATACGACTGTGGGCGCTGTATAGTTCCTGGCCGTAATGGCTAAAGCATGTTAAATATGCTGCTGGCAATGCGTGAAAGTTAAGATCGAGAAAAACGATGCCGTGTTTGGGGTGAATTGAATTCGGGCGTTTTCACGGTACACTTGCAATCGTCGTCAATGATCAGCAATAACATTTACTGCACCCCTATTCACTGACCATGCCGCCGCCACCACCGCCGCCGCCGCCGCTATGCGAATCTAACGTCCTGCTCCTGAGCGCTACGGAACGCGCCGGTAGCCCTGCACGAATGTGATTAAAATGTAATTTGCGGATTTAATTAGGCACCAGATGCAGCGAGTTGTTGTTCGCAGAGTACATTTTTTACACCGCTTGTTTCCATCCACAAACATTACACGCGCGTTATTGCTTACAGTACGTTTCTGTACGCGTACCCGGGCCATGCTCCCCGTCTCCGGGGTTGGATCTTCCACCGGTTCTGGCGGAAAGATCGCTGCAGGTGTCGTACGGAGGCGACTTCCCTCATCCCGCGGGAATGTGGTATTTCCACAACTGACTCAGGCGTCTTGCTGATGAGTGATATTGTATCCCGAATCATTATAAACGAATACGTTCTTGACTCATAAGAAGTAAAGGACAAAACCTTTTGGTAGTCAATTTACAGCCGCTGACTCAAGCCCTCGCGGTGCTGTGTCGGTCATGAAGGGACTAGCCAGGGTACGAGTTTTTGAGGAACAGGAGGATGCCAGACCGGGTCAAATGTTTCTCCCCCATTGATGGTGGTCGTGGATGGAGGCTCAACTCAGGTCGCCGGGTTCATAGTTCAGTGTGCTCACCACTGCGCCAACACTTCATTCCCCCGGAGGATATTAATATCGGTTTGGGTTATTTTCCAAACCAGTGTTTTATCTTCTGCTACTTGGTGGTTTTCGGGCACAGATCAACAACACTTCACCACGCACATTTCTGTTTATTTACTCTTCCTCGCAAACTCATCACTGCGGTTATGTCCCTTGAGACGTATTTGTTTAACGTAAGTGGCGCAGGAATGCGATTATTTAAACATAAAATGCGTCACCCTTTTTACATAATCACAACACACCGTTTGGCTCTATCACGAATATTGTTGCCAGCAGGGTTGTTCAACGACAAACCGGTTAGACGTTCGCATAATCGGTTACCGGTTCCAAACGCCGGGAACGAGCAGTCGTTTCCTGTGGAATGTTAGGAATGATGAACGCACCGAGCGGCCTTCCCCTGCAGACGGGAAGGCGAATCTGGTGAGCGGCCGGCGTCTCATCACGCATGCTGCGCCTACACCGGCCTGGCTAAGACCCTGCGTGGTGGGTTCTGTTTTGTCAGTGAAGATAAGATAAAGGTGCAGTCCTGCAATTGCTCGATAAACGCGACTGCTCAAGGAAGGGCTTTCACTCGAGGGAGCTCGAAGGGGTAATTTGGTCTACTCTTCCACACTGACCAGACGCATTAGAAGAGGTCGGGATAAACTGAAACAGTCCTGGATCTCGCCTTCACAAGCCTGCACAGACCAGCGTGGTGAAGTATGGTAAAACCATCATGACTTACACTCGGGAAATTGTTAAAGGGGCTGAGAATTACAATACTGGTATTGAGAATTGCTTTACAAATCTGTTCGTTCGGGATAGCCGTGTCGAGCGTTCCCTCTCTCTCCCTCGCCACGTTTAGCCTCCTACCACGTGGGATAGATCTTAGATGTTATTATTAACGCAGAAAATATCAAACGAGCTCGCAAGCTTTGGAAGTGGAATTCCTGCAATTTCTGCAAAGCTGGGTTCCTGCGATTGGGAGGCATCCTCAGACGCAGCCATTTGTCAATCCACTGTTGGATGAACGCCTCCCAACCGACCATACTTCACCAATGCTGCTCAGCGCGGGTTGGTGAAGGTGAGCGGAGGTGGAGGCGGGGATGTAGGACCGAGTCAGACATCACTCAGCACTGATGTTAGCGCGAGCCGCAAATTGAAATCAGGTGGATTCCCGGGTTCATAGCAAAGCGCGCTAACCACTGCGCCACCGCTCCCATGGGAATACACGTGTGTGTGCGCGCGTGTTTCACGTGATGCCGCGCGTACTCGACACATCGGGTAACATTCAGGATTGTATTTCACGAGCAGGCCGTCGTCACCTGCTTGCCAAGTAAATGTCCCTAAACCGTTCGTCATTACCTGTAGCGGTGCCTTAATGACCCCACGCACGCAGGCCGGCCAGCTTCAGGCAACATCGCCACGGGACGACCACGCGTTATGTCATTAACACTGTACGCAGCGGCGCTCGTTGTGTTTATTTCCCAACGCACGCTCCACGAGCCCGGCAAGAGGGATCGATAGCACAGTCCGCCTCTCATGAATTATTAACGCGCGGCGCAGTGGTTAGCGCGCTGCACTATGAACCCCGCGGCCCAAGTTTGTTTCCTGGTCACGGACACTGCTGTGAGTGGAGAGTGACAGGCTAAACGCTCGCTCGCAGCAACCACCCACCCGGTCCACCCCACCCCTCCTTCGTAAGCAGACGCGCGGAGCGGCCGCGTGCGTGTGCACGCGTCAAACGAGGCGCGTCCCCGGCGAGCTGTGGGGGCTGCGGGTGTTGCGACACCCGCACTTTCACAGACACATGATTCCACCTCCCCCGCCCCCCCCACACTTTTTCCTGAGGTAGTCTCATATCATACGTTGCGACACCCGCACTTTCACAGAAACATTATTCCATCCCCCCCACTTTTTCCTGCAACACCCGCGGCTGCGACGCGCCTGCGTGGGGGCCAAGATTTCATCAAGCAGTGGATGGCTGCTCTTCAAAGCTGTTCTTTCGGGACAGCCGTGTCGAGCGCTCTCTCTCACTGGCGACGTTTCACCTCCCACTTTGGAAGCAGCCACTCAACGCCTGAATATGCTTCCAATGCGGGAGGCGAAACGTCGCGAGGGAGAAACGAAGAGCGCTCGGCACGGCTATCCCAAATGAACTGCTTTGAAGAGCAACCATCATGAATTGAGCCGTGAAATGTCCATAAAGCAGGGGTCCTTAATATTTAGCACCCCAAGGTTCACTCGGGTCTGGTCTCCACGGACTATTAGGTGGCGCTCGCCGCCCACTGATGGGTCGCGACCCACCGGTTGAAAACCCTTGCGCTAAAACATTACGGTTATGCTTAGCCCTCCCCGCTGGACAACTGTTAAAATAGCTACATAGCTCAGCGGTTCCTGCCAGCTTAAATACTGACTAATTATTATCAAGCCTGTCTTCTTCTTCTTTGCGATTCTTCGAAGCACGACGGTCAGCTTCTGGACATCGTTGTCTTTCAGCTCGGCCTCGAAGTGTTTGGTAGAATTCGC